>JAHBCN010000479.1:180250-338827 GCA_019359885.1 Listronotus oregonensis | reverse complement strand
AGTTCTAGGTATTAAGACAGCCAAGTTCTTTTTTCATGAAGTTCTTTCACTCTTTGAATCCTTCTCAAAACACGATTCTGCTTTTCCCCCTTTTATCATTAAGAACCGAGGTTATATTTTTAACTAGGGCATTGGCCCTATTTTTATCTATATTCTTACATTGCAGAAGTTTACTTAAATTAATTGTTAAACTTAAAAAATAAGACAAATAGTACAAAGACGTTAAAAATGTCGTGTTTAACAAAGCATCTAAAAATATGCGAGCTTTGGAAGAACTTTCTTTGTCTTTCCAGTCTGCTATTAACTCCAAGCTTTCAGAAATTTTTTTTCAAAACATATTTTAAATCTGAAGATAGACTCGTGTCGTTCAGACCATCTTGTTTTACAAAGACTTACGTTCTTTATTATTTGATATTCCGATTTCTGTTTTTTGGGAGGTGCCTTAAAAAAGTTGATCACTTCTTTTATTAGACCCACACATTTTCTAATGCTCTGTACATAGCTCGATTTAGAAAGGGATAAATTTAAACAATGATTATAACAGGGACACTTTATTGCGTTTTTCAATGACTTTTGCAATATCGAAACTGCTCCTTTTGATCTGACATCATTATGCTACAGGTATCAGTACTAAACCTATGCAGTTTTCTAAGCCCAATTTTAAATAAAAGTAAGAATAGGCTCTTTGGTAAAATTGTCGTATTTTTCCCTTCGTGATAGTCTAGAAACCCAAGGAAATCTCAGTAGAACTCATGAAAAGCTTGTTATGCATGACGGGTTGTAAATTCGTTTGACGTTTTTTGCTCCTATTTTTGTCCCGGGGGCGAAATTCAAAAAACGGGCTTCGTTAGGTTCTAGCCACTGCTAAAGACTACCACTGTACCAAATTTCATGACTTTAGCTCAAGCCAAAACTTCAGAATCACGTGGACAGACAAATAATTATATATACCATACCTTCATATAAATATATCCACATTGAAATTATATATATATATATATATATATATATATATATATATATATATATATATATATATATATATATATATATATATATATATATATATATATATATATATATTTTTTAAAATATAATCATTGGCATCAAAGTTTATAATAATAGTTTTTGTATATTAATTTAATATTATTTAAAAAGTATTGATCCAAGACATAAATACTATTATACTTATGTCCATCTTATGCTTGAGTTGGAAGACAATTATAATTTATTTATACGCAGACTTATTTGTTTATTATAAACATGCCTAGTAATTAGACAATAATGCAGTTACCATTTGCCTTGAGAAATAATTACTGCCACAACGAATTAATTGAATAAAGACGCCTTGCCAATTCGAATAACATTTTATGTTAGATACCATTATTTAATGTACAATTAAAGCGCCCACCTCAATTAAATTCCTATTGTTCTATTAAATTTAATTTTTATAATTTGTAAAAAAGACTTGAAAAAAAGAGTTAAATTAGTATCAGTCTTTGTATTTTATTGTTGGTAAAATGAATCCGTACCGTCATACCAAGCGCGCTTTACTAAATAAAACTACCGTAAAATGTAAGTACGACTATATATTTTTTTAAATGTTGCTTTTGGTCTCGCAGCAGAGGATCTGCTGATAGAACACGTGACAAAAAATCTGTTTTTTTGTCATGTATTTAAATTTGTAATATATTAAGTACTAAATTAAATTTAAAATCACTAGTAGAATTTTCACGAAGGTTATTATAAGTTTAGCATAAGAGAACCATTTAAATCCACATTATAATTTATAAAATACCTGTTTTTTATGTTTATTTAGTGCTTTTTAAATAGTTTAAATTTCAGAATTTATTTATTTGGTGTAAAATTTAAATAGTATTATCGAAATTATGTGTGGCTCCTGATTTAATTAAAATGCAAAATAGAATCGTTATGTTTTTAAAGTTATACGCTGTTAGCTAAGTGGCACGTCTGTCCTCCTCAAACCCTGGCATTGGCATAGCCAACATTGAGCAGTGGTGGACACGCTCTCCCTCAGAATATTTGGTGCCCACCTCAGAAACTACAATTTAATTAAAATATTATTATAAATAAAATTAATTGACAATAAATAGGCATTCATATTTAGTTAGTTTAATTTTGCATTTAACATTATTAAATTAAATTTAAAGTCAACCCTAATCCTGCGATTCATTGACGTAAATATATTAATTTGGGGTCGTAGATTAAAAATATTTTATGGTAGCAAAAAAGCTATAAGACCGTAGTGCATTATTACAATTTTATTTCTGTAACCCAATATTGACCTTTTTATAATTTTTTAAAAATCTTCAGAACTATTTTTTTACGATTTTTTACATAACTTAACAAGTAGATAGGTACTGGTATTAAAAAAATATAAAGTTTTCGCTTCTCGTTTAGTTCACCAACCATTGTGACGACCCAAATAACCAACCAAATAAATACCGTATTAAAAATTTTAAAATTTTGTTAATAAATTCTACGTAGGTATAATTTAAACAAATTCAAAAGCCCTCAGCTCTGCTCGGTCATGGTTAGATCTGGTTAGTTAAAGCGGCTTTTTATTTTCCCCAATTATATTTTAGACGTGATAAATCACTAAAATAGAAACAGTAAACTTTTCCGTTTAGGCCGCAAGTCTGCCATGGCTTAATCAACCTAAGGGATAATTCAGACAAATTCAAAAGCTCTCAGTTCTAGTCGGTCATGGTTAGTTCTAGTTAGTTAGAGCGGCTTTTTATTTCCCCAATTATATTCAGACGTGATCAATCACTAAAAGTATGAACAGTAAACTTTTCCCTTAAGGTAGATAGTTAAAACATATATTATTATTAGATTATTTTAATATTACTATTATTCAAATAAATATTTTATGTGAGCAAGAAATATTTTGATATTTAGTTATGAAATTAGTTTTAATTTATTTTACCATATTTTATAAACCATCAAAGACCGGAACCTACCTCAGTTTTTGGTGTACGAAACGAGGTGTCGTAAACTGAATAACTAATTTTGTGTACGAAATAAGAATATTTGGGGGAAATTTTTAAGGTGTACGAAACAAGAATAAATTCAACTTTTGTATATGCATTTCTTTTTTACAAAGTATAATTATTATTAATTACATAATTTAAAACTTTTATTAAGATAAACAGTATTTAAAGTGTCAGCGGTCCTAGATTTTCATTTGTTATTTTATGAAAACATTTAAAGAAATTCCAAGATTTTTACAATAAAAAGTACTTGTCAACTCTAATAGAATTTATTACCAGCAGTATCCTTTTTCTTCGTACAGGCCTCTATCCTGGCAAAAATGATAACTTACGTAAACATGTTTTTTCTTAAAATTATCGCAAAATCAAGTTTTATGTTAAATTGGACAATTTATTGCCATATATTTCATTTGGAAAGTTGTACGTGTACGTATTTGTCTTCTCACACTTTCGACACCTCCTAAATAAGAACTTATTAATCATTTCTGCGTACATACTGCAACAGGTATTTAAATAAATTCCTAATAAATTCATATCACTTCATTAAGCTAAAAACCTACACTTGTCTGACGTCATATTATGTCATCGGCATTAATATACTTTAGCAATACTTTCCTTTTTCAGCTACTCTTGCCGCATGTACAATTTAAATTAGTTTTATGTCTATAAATACTTACTTTGTCTTAGGTAGATTTGATATTAAAATAAGATCTTTTTAAATTATGCATTCAGGTTGTCAAAACCTGTTTCATTTCGTAATTCGGTTATAAAATAATTGTTCATACAATAAGCAATGATTCCTTGGTGCTGTATAAATAAGAAAAAATAACATTACACTAGAAATTTTTAAGAAGCAATAATACTATTGAATATTAAATAATAAATTTGACACTATCGTTGTCATCATATCGCGTTGCTCATGAAACAAGTGCAAGAAAGGCCCAAATGATATTTGCCTTGTTTGTGCGGTTTAATGATAGTTTAAACTTTAGCAATGAAAAAGTTCTTTTTAAATCCAGTTTGGGCTTTGGTGGTGTGCTTGCTAAATATGTCATAGGGTTAAAAATGAACCCAAACAAAAAACAATTCAGTAATTAACTAATAATTTTGTTGGATTTAAATTATGTAATATATTTTTGTATTTTTATGTTATTACAATTTTTTAAGGGCACAATAAAAGAACTATACTTGAATGTAAATAAAAATACCTTAAAACCAAATATGAAGATGCCACGATAATAAAATTACGGTAATTTTTACTTACCGGGCCACGGCCGATTTTATTGAAATTTAGTATACGGGGGTTTTTTGGGGCGCTGATTACGAATCTGAACTCAGATTTTGTCGAAAATTTCTAGTTTTTAAGTTTTAACACCCTACTCAGACCTAACCTCAAAAACGCACAAACTTTCCTTTTAGTATTTATTAGGATACATTTATTTTTACCTTTCTTTGGTCGTTATTTTTTAACAAAAAAAAAGAATCTTCAAACGAAAAATATTTTTAATTTTAAAGAGCGTCTACTTTAACAATTTGAATTGTGTAAAAATGGAATTTACATTAGTTGCATTTGTTTTGTTTGTGTTTAAAAAAGAGAATATTGTCAATTACCTATTAAATAATTACATCATTACCAAATCCAAATTCAGGAAAAGAGGCCCCTGCCTCACTTGTATTATTATCTAACTTTTAAATAAAAACACCTGCAGGAGTCCCTATGCACCCTTATCATAATGCATTTTTTACAAAAGATTAAAATAATGCTTTTACTTGGATTAAATGCTTTTTATAAAATTTTCCAATATCTCTATTGAAGATATTTTTTATTTTTTTTTACACTTAATGCTGGTAAAACAATTTAAATTTTAAATATGGCGCTTTTCAGTTGTACCAACTTATATGTCTAAAAATCCCTAGATAATTTCCTTCCTTGTTTTTAAATAGAAAAATAAAATTTTTGAATGTGGTTTTTATTAAACTCATTAGTTTTAAATAATAAATAATCGGGGAAATGAGTTTATCCGGTAAAATAAAAGGTGTTCTACCTGCACAAAATCATTCAGTTTAGCTGTGGCCAGTTTCAAGAAGAAGAAATTTTAGGAAAATTGTGCGTTTTTGAGGTTAGGTCTGAGTTGGGTATTATAACTTAAAAACTTGAAGTTTCCGACAAAATTTGACTTCAGGGGCCCTATTCTGTAAGCAATTTTTTTAGCATTCCTTTTCTTTATCTCTATCGAAACAGTGACAAACTTATGAGTTACTTTTAAGAGCAACAAGGATCCTTATTTTGACTTTTTCTTTCCTCATATTTTTACAGAATCCCAGCTCAGATTCGTGATCAGCGCCCCAAAAAT
This sequence comes from Listronotus oregonensis, assembly GCA_019359885.1. Classification (NCBI taxonomy): domain Eukaryota; kingdom Metazoa; phylum Arthropoda; class Insecta; order Coleoptera; family Curculionidae; genus Listronotus; species Listronotus oregonensis. The sequence goes on along the minus strand of JAHBCN010000479.1, from coordinate 333,459 downwards.
CAATCAATAAAATCGACCGTGGGCCGATAAGTAAAAAATTAGCGAACTTACTTTTCTAGGTAAATGGGTTAGTGTGTTCTTTTTTTGACATGACATTTTTATTTGGTATCGTATTTTTAACATGCCTTTTATTTAGGGAGGATTATATTTTTTCAGCTTTTTTACAGATAACTTAATTTTAACAGATGGCATATTCGACAGATATCATATTTTTCGTATATAATATGTTTGCTATTAGTTAAACTTTGAGAGATTTTTTAACAGATGTCAGTTTTTACAGGTGTTATATTTTTGGTAGATATATTTTCTCAGAACTGTTTAGTTAGCTTGTTTAGATAAGGGCACAAATCTAACAGATTGTGTGGGGGGTTTCATGGGTGTGCGGGTTTTTTAAGGGGTCAAGTTTTAAAATAATAATAAAAAAATAACACGATAACCGAATGAAACCAAATTTAGTTTATTATTTGTTTGGTTTTTAACTTTAATAGATTGTGTGAGTCACAAGCGTACGTTTTAATGGATCAAATACTAAGACAAGATCTCAATCGTGACAGATTATGTGAGTCATTAGAGTACATTGACAAGCTTTTTATAGGGTTAAATATAGAACAGTTATATTAACAATTCACAATAAAATAATATCTTATGCTTTAAAAATTTTTCGTCGTAGGCATACGTCAACGTGATTTTTTAGGGGGTAAAATTATGCTGGAAAAACCGCCATACAAATAGTCGAGTTTTCTGTGTTAAAAAAAAGGTCAAAGCTGAGGTTTCTACGAAAGAGATTTTTTTAACTAAAACCTAGTGGAATCTGTTCAGCAAGACCTAAGGGAAAAAGTCACCCAAAAAAAATTCCCGCAAGTAAACGGGGTGAAAAACAACCTCAATTACCCCCTCCCATTAACCCAAAAAGTTTAAAATAACTTTTTTGGTTATTTTTAAAAAATCTGGTAGGTATTTTGGGCCGCTGAATCCGAATTTAACGTCAAAAACTAAGTTAGAGGGTTGTGTTACCCTTATTTTTACCCTTTTAACCCTTAAAATTTAATTTTCCTTAAAAACCGTTTTTTTTTCTTTTTTATGGGATCTAGTAGGTATTTTGGGTCGCTAAAACTAAGGGTGTTACAACCCTCTAGCTTAGTTTTTGACGTTAAATTCGGATTTAGCGACCCAAAATACCTACTAGATCTCATAAAAAAAGAGAAAAAATAGGTTTTTAATAAAAATTTAATTTTAAGGGTTGAAAGGGTAAAAATAAGGGTGTTACTACCTACCCTGCTAACTTTTTAACTTAAAATCGGATTTAGCGGCCCAAAATACCTACTAGATCCCTTAAAAGTTACAAAAAAGATTATTTTAAACTTTTTGGGTTAATGGGGGGGGGGAATTAAGGGTATTTTCACCCCGTTTTCATTGCGGAAATTTTTTGTTGGTTGACTTTTTTCCTTAGGTCTTCCTGAACAGATTCCACTAGGTTTCAACTAAAAAAAGTATCTTTTGTAGAATCGCTGGGTGGGGTAACAAGGGAAACTCGGCTGAAATGTCATTTTTATGAGATGAATTTCGACATACATATGCCATTTTGGACGGGTGTCATTTCTTAAACATTTTATTTTTTACAGGTATCGTTTTTAACATATGCCAGCTTTCAGCAGTTGTATTATACATTTTGTGACACATATCATTTTTGACTGATGATATTTTGATTGTTATAATGTTTGCCAGATATCAATAATGAGAGGTGTTCTGTAATGGCTGCATCATTTTTTTACCAACTTGGTAATTATTAGTTATAACACTTAACGACAGTAACGATCGAAAAACTTAGCGGGGGAAAGTATTTCCAAATTTTTTTTTCCTTTATTTTAAAAATTCCATTTCATATTTCTTAAATTACTTTAAGTCATTTTTGCATAATTTTATCATGGTTAGCCCAAAACTTATATCCTAATCACAAGACTGCGTTTCTTTATAAAATTATATTCACAAGTATCTAATAATTATTCGTTTTAAAATTGAGTGGGCGAATATAACGTTACCTTTTACAATGATAAATCAGGCTAAACAAGAAAATATTAATTCTGCACTTGCAGACCATATGTTTTTATTGCTTGGTACCTATATACCATAAAAGTAAAAGTGGTAGATATTTGCTCTACATTATTTTCGTCTCTAATAATATTTTTTGGGCGTTATCCTTTAAAAAAAATGTAAAATTTAAAAAAAGTCAAATTAAAATGGCATCTTCCTAAATAACGGTCTTATAAGCAAATCCATTCTAATAGTTTTATAAAATGCATTACCAAAAGACTGCATACTAGTAGTGTAGTATGTTTGAAGAAAACAAATGATTCAAATTTTTAAAATTTTTTTTTAAGAAGAAAGAAGCGATTTTAAAAGTATCTTACATTTCAAGTCAATGTATTCCAAAACATCAAACAGCATAAAAGCAACAAAAAAAATAAGTAAATGAAACTGAAATATTAAACATATTTTTAGTTTATTTCTATTGGCACCTTGCGCGATGAAAACGACATCTGACGGCTGCGTAAAATCATGCTTGAAAGCCGTAGTAGAGGTGTAAGATTATTCATAAAATTGATTTATTTTTGGTAAATAAATATACAGGGTGATTCATTGGGAAATGTCAATACTTCAGTACGTATTCAGGGTCCAAAAATAAACATAAAAGTCTATACAGATATGAGTCCGCAAAGCCTTCGTTTCCGAATGTTAAAAAAAAATTTTTCACAAAATTTTTTTTTTTTTGAAAATTATAAAACCTAGCTTATGTTTTTGCTGAACATAATTAAATAACAATAATTTTATTGAAAATTAAACAAATGTTTAATTATAATTTTAAATCGAAATATCTGGAAAACGGTTGCTTATATCAACTTTTAACAGGTATTCTGTTTTGACGTAAAAATAACGAAACAATTATTTAATTTACTTAAAAATGTAATACAGGTCCGTACCAAAAAGTTGCGATTGTTCAAAATAGAAAAAGACGTGTAGGTGGCTCCCCCTACAAGTAAGAGCCGTAATAAGATTAGATTCGAATCCTTCTTACCAAAAAACCCCCGAATACCAATTTTTACTCCAATATTTACATTATCATAGATTTTATTAAAAAAATAGAAAAATTAACTATAAACTTTAACACCCTGTATTTCGGAAACGAAGGCCTTGCTGACCGATATTTGTATAGACTTTTATGTTTATTTTTGGACCTTGACTACCTACCTCAAGTATTGACATTTCCTCATGAATCACCCTGTATATAGACCTGGATAGCACTGTATAAGCTTGTCTGCCGGCTGTAAAGCTACGAAAAATATTTTAGGAATGCAGACAAAATATAATCAAGGTTGTCAAATTCATTTACTAAGTTTCATCGGTTTAATATAAATTATTACCTGTAGCTGCTGTAACTTCTAATTTTACTAAAACTCGTTTAGAATTTAAAATAATACCTATTATTTAAAATAAATTTAAGTTTATATATTATTATTTAATTAATATATTAATTATATCTATCTAATTTTGGCATCGGTTAAATGATAATATTATTTAAACTAAGAAATATGGTAACAGGTCAAAAGAACTTCTCCCTTCTTACGAATATTGCTCTTGCATCTCTTTTCAACTGACACTCCGGAAGAGCGAAAAGTATAATCATATGATGAATGTTGACACGCCCCCGAGAACTTGTTATGACCAGTGTCGCAGATTAGAAAACCTCGGCCGAATATTGTTGATTAAAATGACGACTTTAATTTTGGCATTATGAGACGTACTTTTAGGGTTGCCATCCGTGCGGGTTTCCCCGGATTTGTCCTTGTTTTCTAGTTTAGAGGGCATCCGGGGAGCGTCCGGCCGGAGCTTCATTTGTAGTCCGGGTTTAAAAATTTAATTGAATTTTGTTAGGTTTAATATTCTAATAAGGTTTTGTTTTCATAACAGAGTATATCAGTAATTGGTGTTTTATTTTAAGAAAAAAAATCTAACTGATTATTAAAACAATTTGTAACAAACCGTAATAATATTCTGTTTTGTTAGGTACATTCAAAATGAGGATAAAAGATGACTAAATTTAATTTTAAGGTCTGAGAATAAATAATGACATTTATGACATTTTTAACTTTTTTTTGTTACACTGACTATGTTTAAAAAAACATGTCCGGCCTCTGGGCTCTAAAATCCGGGGTTTTCACGCGTTTTGTCCTAGTTGCCAAATTTTAGAGATGGCAACCCTACGTACTATTAAAAAGTTTTATATAGGGTTAAAACAGGTATGTAAATATAATTACGTACTTAAAACATATGAACGAGTACCAGATATCTACGCCATCTGCTGACCCAAGGGGGAAGCATACTTCTCTCAACCTACGGTTTTACTGATTTGTTAACTAATACTAGGATTTTTATAAATATTCACCTTCAACTAGCTTGTCTGATGAGATCTGATATAGATCGAAACTGGTCACAAGATGTCGTTGAGTGAAATCTCTACAAAGTTAGTTTGTAAATTAACTACACTATAATTATGTACTTATTAAAATTAATATATTTTTTTCTAATAATATACTAATAAAATAAAATAAAAAACACCATTTTAATTTTATTTAAAATGATTACTTAACAATAAATTAATTACATTTTTAAAGGTTCTCACGTTAAAGAAACTCTTAAGGCATATACGCCAAGACATGGATTTCTCATACAAAAAAGACGCATTTAGGAAACTTTTAAAAGCCAATGGGTTTTATTTCCTCAAATGCCAAAATAAAAAAAAATGTTGGTTGATAACCCTAATATTTTACATTGGAGATATAGGTATATGCAAGAACTATATAAATATTTTTAAACAGGGCAATCATATCGATGCTAAAATTTTCTGCTGGGTTGTGACGTCACAGAAAGTCCGCTTCACAACACCAGGCAACCGCTGGAATAGAACAAAGGCCTTCTGGTGACGTCAAAATTGTGTCACGAGCCGTCTCCTATGACACTGAGTGACATAGTGATAGATGACTTATTTTTTTGTTGTTATTGTTTATTGTTGTGCATTGTTGTGAATTTGGGAGTTTTTTCAGAAATAAATATTTTATTGCTGTTTTCTCCCATAACGATGTTTTCATTGCTTATTACTACTAAAAAAATCTAATATTTTAAGATTTAAGATATTCATAGTACGCCTATGGTTTCGCATTCCTAAAGGCGTTTCCGCTTTCCCCTTACCTATACCCCGTAGCTTCAGACTCGACAGACGAGCATAAATGACTGTTGGATAACATTACAAATGTCCGAATAACTTCTGGTTAAATCTCCTAGGTAAAAATCCATGGAATTTTAGGAATGTTTATGCAATTTTGAGGTTAGGTCAGTGGGGCGTCATAACTCAAAAACTAGCGGGCACCGACAAAAATCGGCAATTGGCCCGATAAGTAAAAAATCACCTGACAAACTAACTGGTCTAGAGCTTTTCCAATATACTTAACATTAATATATACTTTACTTACTTAAAGACTGTATAGCCCTTTTCTCTATTTACAATCACAGAAGACCCAGACATCAAAGTCAGTTGTGTAGACACTCCTTGATTAATTAGTTTATCAAAAAGAACTTTTTTCTTTTTAAAACTCGCAAATCATTAAAAAAGACTTCAGGAAAAGGCAGAAACAAACGTTACATTGCAAGAAACGAGTAAGTTTTTCTTCTTGTTACATGAAATTCAAAAGTTGTTCGGCTATGCCCGAAATCCGAAAGTCGTTCGGCTAAGTAGGAAATTTGAATTCAACACCTTTTGTCGGCCTGCATTAATCCATTTTTTCCTTTTTTCTAATTTCCAACTAGCAGTCGGAAATGTATAAAATTTGCAGTTACTATTTCTGCTAGTATTCTTACATTCAACTATACAACAACTATGATGCATTGTTTTTTATATTTTTATCCAATTGTTTCCATTTAAATCAAGCATGATCTCACGAAAATTCGACCACAGCGAGCGTTGCAATCCATTTAGTTGTCCCCACCATACACTCGGCTCGCTGCCAATACATGTCTAAAGAAGCTATAGTATTGAAGTGCCCAAAAGCTAATACCTTCATTTTTAAAATAATAATTCGTAGTTATTATGTATAACCAGTCGGTTTGCTAAATCTTTGTTTCTGAAACAAACAACTTTAAAAAATTATGAATGACTACACTTGCAAGCATTTTGTAAAGTAGGTTAATATTTTCATACAGATAAAGACATTTATTCGTGTCATATAATACCTCTTGGGCGTGAAAAACAATGTCGTACCATAAATAACATAAAGACTACTTTTGACCATTTTTAATCGGGTTATTTGCCAACAGTGACTCCTACTCGTGAATTTTAAATATCAACAAAAATTTCATGCTAACATACGTTAAAAAATATTTTACACCTACTGGTTGGTGGCAGTAAGCGTAATTCTATATTTGGCGTGATGTCTGTAATGATGATTCTAGATTTTTAGTGAAATTGGTTTTATGGTTATTCCACTTAACGTCACATTTAAAAATAAAAATATATTTAGAAAAATTTTAATAAGGAATGACCAATAAAAAATATAAAACAAACCTAAGGAAGAAAAATTAATTTTGAAAAAGTTGTATCAACAAAAATTGTATGCTAACAAACATTAAAACATATTTTACAATATTTGGTTGGTGGCAGTAAGCGTAATTCTATATTTGGCGTGATGTCTGTAATGATGATTCTAGATTTTTAATAAAATTGGTTTTAGGGTTATTCCACTTAACGTTACATTTAAAAATAATAATGTATTTAACCAAATTTTAATAAGAAATGTCCAATAAAATATATAAAACAAACCTAAGGAAGGAAAATAAATTTTGAAAAATTGGTATTGTATGAATTTGTAAACTTTGTTCTTATTGATTATTTTTGCACTTATGGGCTCAAAGCAGCATTCAGGGCGTTAGAAACTATAACCAGGTAGTATTCAGTATAGATTCATTTCCGCAAAAGTTTTTCTTTTTCTCGCTGCTCGAGCAAAATTTCAATCTACATGTAGAAAAACAAATTCCCACCAAGTTTGAGCTCTTAATATTAATTTTAAGTACTTACAATTTAAATTGTTTTCCCATTTAAAAAGCACGTAATGCTTATCCATTTTTTACTATATTGGGAATCATTTTGATAAACCTTACGGCATAATTCAGGCTCTTTAAAATTGCTTTAGTGTTTTTTTGTGTAACTCGCTCGCCGGTAGGAGTGATCAAAATACAATTTTTTGACTAAATTGTTTTTTTATTATTTTTTTTTGAGCAAACCGCAAAAAAAAAGGAGAAAAAAGGTTGGCTCGTAAAAAATTGTTCGCCGAGCACAATTTGATGAATTTACAGCTATTTTTGCGGTTCGAGCAAAATTTCAATCTACATGTAGAAAAAAAAATCCCCACTAAGTTTGAGCTCTTAATATTAATTTTGAGTACTTACAATTTAAATTTGAAGTTTTCCTATTTAAAATGCACGTATTTTTTTTTTTAAATTTCAAAAGCTTAGCCACTTTTTACTTCATTGTGAATCATTTTGATATACCTTACGGCATATTTTAGGCTCTTTTAAATCGCTTTAGTGTTTTTTGTGTAACTAGCACTGGTTCGCCGGTAGTAGTCGTTAAAATACAACTTATTGACTAAATTGTTATTTTTTTTTTATTTTTTTGAGCAGACCGCAAAAAATAAGAAGAAAAAAAGGTTGGCTTATAAAAAATTCTTCTTCGTGCACAATTTGATGAACTTTCAGCTAATAATTGGTTTTGTTATCAATGATTAGATATGTTAACAATTTTTACCTTTCGAGCCGCAAAAATAGTTGTAAATTCATCAAATATTACTCGGAGAACAATTTTTTATGAGTCAACCCTTTTCCTTATTTTTTGCGGTTTGCTCAAAAAAATTGAAAAAAAAATTGTCGAAAACTTGTATTTTGACGACTCCTACCGACGAACCAGTGTGAGTTACACAAAAAAACACTAAAGCAATTTCAAAAAGCGTAAAATATGCCGTGAGGTTAATCAAAATGATTCATAGTACGTGCATTTTAAATGGGAAAACTTCAAATTTAAATTGTAAGTACTCAAAATTAATATTAAGAGCTCAAACTTGGTGGGAATTTTTTTCCTACATGTAGATTGAAATTTTGCTTGAACAGCGAGAAAAAGAAAAACTTTGCTGAAATGAATCACCCTAGTATATATATTAAAAATCATTAATTGTATTTATGACGGTTTATATGGCGAAACTCAAGGAAGTTTTAAAAATCAGAGGATCTTAAGTGGACTCTCATTAGCCAACCTATCAGTAAGACTAAATATACAGGGTAACTAAACGAAAACAAGCGAAGATCCTTTTTTGAATACTTTTTCTCTTTTTTAAGAAGAATGCTCGCACCCGTTTACCATTTTTTTAAAATTCGAGTTGTAGCTTGACGTCCAACACGATATTTTAAATACTATTTATGCGATGATATATCGTAACGTGTATAGGGCCTTAGGATACTAAAAATATACAAATTCAGCGTCATACTATTTAAATAAGTTCAAAATCACTACCGCCTTGTTTTATAAAAAAGGGATTTAATAATTTATATCATCATTAAATACAATCTATATCTCACAAAATAAATTATATTTTAATATTGTTTGTTATTGCACACATTTAGCTGATCTTCTTTAATTATAAATAATTGAATTGGTTCATATTGTATCATTATCATGTCAAACCAAAACACAATTCTGTAATGGTAATAGCTACAATAAAAAAAATGTAAGCAGACTAAGAAACTTGTCGCAATATATAAAATATAACAACAAACTAGTAATCAGAACAACGTGGGTTAATCGCCAATAGCAAAAAACTTGCGCGGACCTTTTTTGGTTAGTTCTTTGTTGATAGTCATTGTAATTAATCATGAAATACATATGACTGGGTTATATGTAAAATCAGTTTTATTTTTTTCTGGCTCTATTTCTTAACGGATTTTAAAATAACTTGCACAGTTACATTGCAACTTTTTCTGAGCTATTTAATAATGCATTTAGATTGCACATCCGACGTTTCGTCAAACGGCCACCACTATAAACTTTATTTTTTCCTATGAGTGCTATATCGGCTTTTTACATAGATAATTAGTGCTCCTTACTCTGATTCTAACAACGTATAACACGTTACCCTCTGAAAGCTTGTGATTTTCGGTTTTTCTCGGATATTTCCGGAAATACTTGGAATTCATTTTTTTTTAACACATTGTTAGGCACAGAAAACCACAACTTTTTCTATAATTAATCTTAAAATTGCATTTTAAATAAAATTTCACAGATTTCTATTAAATTTTATGTCAAAATTTACCGAAATAAAAAATAAATTAAAATATTACTGATAAAGAGTCAATTTTTGAGAGTGTTTTGTCACTAAAACTTTTTTGTTTTTTCGTAAAAATAAAAAAAGTACTTTTACCTTAAAACCATAGATCCTGTATAAAATAAAAACGGTTCTTTAGACTAACCCTTTAACCAGCCGTTACTCGAAAAGGGGTATTTCCGGACCCTGGTTAAGAAAAAGTTTTTATTCTATTTTATTGAAAGGACATGCTGCAAAAAGGTTTAGGTGTACTTTTAAAGAAAATAAAGTGACTTATAATTTGCGTTAAAACGTGCACTAAAATTTTGAAACTTAAATTTTTCGCAAACTTTTGAATCTATTGTATAGAGATAATAGTACCTTTTTTACTTACAATTAGAATTATCTGTTCCTTTTGTGTGGTAACTCAAAGTTATAGAAAAACAACGCTCAAAAAAGTTTTAATGACAAAACATCCCCTACCCTTCAAAATCCACTCTTTATCAGCCCTATATTAATTTATTTTTTATGTCGTTCAATTCTACATAAAATTTAGTAATCTGTTAAATTTCATTGAAATTTATTATTTCCGGTGGTTTGCAATTAATTTAAAGCCGGTTTTAATACTAACCCATTAACGGACTATAACTCAAAAACGGGACACTTCCGGACACCTGTCTATAGGAACTTTTTTTTTGTTATTTTAACGTGGGGGAAGACGCCAAATCTTACTTGAAGTAAGTCTTATTTCTTCTTATTTTATAGTTATCGATGGCTTAGTGTTAAAACCTCGTATTTCCATTTTATTTCAGAAATGACATTTTGGTGGTTTTAGACAGAAAGTTACGTATACTGTATATAACAGCTATTACAAAAATTCTATCTGTGTAGTGCTGGTCTTTACAGGCAACAACAAGAACCACGTATATCAGCTGCTCCCAACATTTAGTGGATTTAGTGTGAAGACCTTGTATATCCAAGGTAGATTTGCTGCATTTCTAAAGTGTTCACAGCGTGTTTTCTCACTTTAAAACATTTCATTAGTTCAAATCCAAAACATGTAAATAAATTAAAATCTTTCTAGGCAAAATAGTGCAGCAAATAAGTTTTTTGTGTTTCCTGTAAAATTTATATTTTATGCTTTATGAGGTTTTCATACTAAGCCATCATTATACTGTTGGAACAAACCAGGGGCTGTAGAAAGTAGAAGGAGAAATCATACACCCATACCTGAAATAAGTGTTAATACTTAATATGACAGTCGTTTAGAGTGTATATAGATAGACAAAAAAAACTCTAGCATCTACAGACATGTGGTATGTTTTAAGGGGGTAGGGTTTATTATTATAATACACAAAATATTTTTCAAAAATAGGTACCTTAACTAAATAAAACTCGCCTTTCAAGATATATCTGACAATTAAAAATGCATCAGATAATAATATAGGTTTGATGAAAGCAAATAGCCCTCACCATGGTAGTAAGTAAAATCTTTCAAGGATGCAATTAGTTTCTAATGTTTAGGTTAATCCTTTAATAATGTATGTCAATGACCCTAATAAAAATGAAATGGTCATAAAATGACCCTCTGTTTACATACCTGTACGGGCTGCTAAAACAATCCCATTTTTGATTTCTCTTTTGATGAATTTTGCAGATATAATTAATATCAGTTTTTCTTCGATAACTCGTTTATCATAAAACATACTAATTAACAAATAAAGGTGAACACCTACTGTTTATAATCTTTTTTTAATAATATTTTTTTCAAAGGCATTTTTGCTTATATTTGTAGTTTAAAATTTAAAAGGTTTATTTCGGAATGCCTCATTTTAACGAACAATGTGCCCCGAGTCATATTCGTCATCTCAGTAACTTTAACAGGAGGCGAATTGTGGGCTTCACTGAGGCAGGTGTGTTAATTAGAAATAATTAGGAAAATAGCCAACCTATCTTTACGTCCCCATTTTAGATGTTATCAAACATAGATCTAAGAAGGTCGAGAACACACAGCTAAGGGTATAAGATGTCTCAAGAAAATAACAGAGCTTTAAGAACGTCGACTAAGACTTTCGGCTCTTAGAAATCTCTAGAGTTTTACATGGGAAATTGCAAATTAATTTTTTAACACGGAAGGATAGTCTGGATGCATACAGTGTATCGACAAAAAAAGAAATTTTGGAATTTTTTTCCTTTGTCCCCATTGAGTGTTGAACATTGACTCCTGAGCATCGACGCATCCGCCTGCAACTATGCAGAGACAGACCTTTTGCTTTTATTGGGGTATACATGACGATAAACACATAATCAGAACGCGACCTGGTAAAGACATAATCCAGAGGTTAATATGGAGAGGCATATTCACACCATGGGTACGAGGGTATGAAGTGCTATCGGATATTGTAAACTGATCTATTAGATAACATGAAATCCCTTCGCTTCATTTAATATGTAGCGAAACCGCATGCCCTTCCATATCTTGACGCGGTCGAAAAACGTCCTTTTTCCTAATATAAATGTTGCAGTTTTTTTCCTTTTTTCTGTAAAACTTTAATTAAAATACTAAAATAGTTTTTAATAAATTACCTTAGTAATTATAAGTAATCTTTTATTGTACAATATTTACTTTTTTAGAATTCTGATGGTGGTTTCAAATTAAGAATCAAACAACATACCCCTGAAAATTAAAATATTCGTATCAGAATTAGACTACTATTAGGCATCCTCTCAATTTTATTCTGGCTGGTATCTCACACATTTTTAAAAATATTCATATTTTTATTTTAACTGCATATTTTTAAAGCAAAAAGTGTAAAGTCCGATTTAAAGTTGAAAAGGCCACCAGCGTCATCATCATGCGTTGTTCTATCTCACTCTAAAATTATTCCCGTTCTCGTCGCTCTGTTTCAACTTTAACAACGTATGGGCGGAGCGTAGAGAGAGAAAGGCTTAATCTCTTTTAGTATGACGTTCCTAGCCTTTTTTTTTCTTTAAATCGGACTCTTACCAATTAAAATTTTGAAAAACTTGATAGTACAGTTTGGTTCTTTTATGCAAAATTTTTGGAGGATATTGAAAAATTTCTCTAAAAATATTATGGTGCTTCAGATCAGAACGTTAAACCTGACAAATAAATCTTTACGTGTTTTGGTCATAAAAATAACTGTTTTGAGGCCTACTGGGCGCCCTTACTGTGACGATATAAATTATCTTACGTTTGTCACTTGGACCTTTAGGGTTCTTTTACAGGGAACGCTTCACGTCTCTCGCTCCCGAAAGAGGAGAAGGCTCTCGGCACCAAATTGAGTCCAATGGAGCTGCCAGACGAAAAGCGGATCCGCCACGTCTTGGCTTCACGTCTCCTGCACCTCGAGCCGGAAAGCCGCGTCCCCTTCTCGAAATGCAAAAAGAAGACCTCTAAGAGTGCTAAGAGGAAGAAGTACTACGACTGAACTCAAGGAGCTAGAAACTCAAATAGCTAGGAACTCAAATGGCTTCCTGTGTGAACGAGCGGTAGGTAGGAGCGATAATCGCTCCCGTACAGGAGCGGGAGACGTAAAGCTCCCCGTGTGAAAGAACCCTTATGGGCGAATATCATTTCGCCTACTGGACGTCATTGAGACGCCACCTTGCTACCTTATTGGAGCCCAATTGATGAGGTTCTGTATGTTTTTTTTTAATCTTCAGTGTCCCTAACTATTCTCTACACTTATTTTCATTTTTTTAACGTTTTAGAATATCAAATTCTTATTAACAGGTACATACAAATTTTACTTTTAATTAAATAGGATTTAGTACATTAAAAAAATAATTCCGACCCCAGATTGTGCTCCAGTTCTTGGCCCATTGGATAAAAAATATGGAGCGATTTTTTAGAAAAAATCCACATATGAGCATAAAAATTAAACCAAATTGACTGGGCCTACCTTCCCGCATCCCTGCAACCCACAGCTACCATGCTGCCTACCTTGGTCGCACGTTTGTCCCATATGTGGTCACACTGACGCCCATATCTGCCGCCAATGTTCTTTCATCCAAGCAGACTAACTTCAGTTCTCCGCCGATTGTCGAAGAGTTGAACAGCGCAAGGTGGTGCGCGCGCGATTCAAATCGCCTTTAAGCGATAGTAATTTGTTAGTTTGCTTTTATGTGCCATATAATTGACTTTTTCTTGTATATTGTAAGTGTCTGTAATAACGGAATATTTTACCTTTTATAGTTGGTGGCTGTCAGTGTACGGAATAGCGGAAATCTAATATTGCCAACGGGCAATGTTTTGGTGTTTGCATTTTCTGTTTTCTTGGTTGCTTGAGTCGGCTGTTGAGGTCGGTAGTTTTTTTTATTGCTATAAGGAGCTATAAGGACACTTTAAGTTAATTTTGTAGCTCAAAAAGTTACGCATCAGTAACTAAAAATTGTTTACCTACTTAAAAATTACTGTAATTAGGAAAATAATTTTACATCATTTAATGTCCGAGCTGATTCTAAACTTTATTAGTGATTATTATGATAGAATGTATCAGAAAAGATTTAAAGTCAAACTGTGATCAAGATTAGGAAGATCCAACCAAGTAAACATTATTAGGCCTCAGGGGCCCGATTCTGTAAGCGAATTTTTTGACATTCCTTTTCTCTATCTTTTTTAAAACAGTGACAAACCTTTAAGTTACCTTTAAGGGCAACAAGGACATGTGATCCTTATTTTGACTTTCTCTTTCCTTATATTTTTACAAAATCCTAGCCCAGTTAACCGATCACATTATACTTTATTATATAATATTTTAAATACAAATAATTTTTAGCATAAACATTGGTAAATATATTAGAAAACTAAAATCTAAAGCATAAATTCAAATTTGTTTTGTAAATTAGAGCCTGTTGTCACAGCTGAAATAATGTCGGTCGAGGTTTCTGGGAAAAGTGAAGCTTTCGCAACTGTACCTTCACTATTTTTGGTAACCAAAATTACATATAGCGCGGATTTAAAAGCTTAACTTTTTGGTTTTCTGACTTTTTATTAACTAATACTCTGTGTTAGGTCTGTATAAAAGATATTGTTATGCCTCAATAAAAAAGAATGTGATGTTGTTTTTAAAGAGACTTCTCTAGAATCTCTCATCGACAATCTTGTCGAATACAAGACGTAAAATTTTGTTTTGCTACCAAAATTCCGAGGTAGTCAACAAATACAATGATCTAGTTGTCCCCCAAACTTTGTTTTGCCACTGAACTGGTAAAATTTTGGTTCCGACCTTTATTCTGATAAACTTGTTTTGAAATTTTATGACTAATAATCATTAGCAACATCTCAGGTAGAAATATCCTAATCGTTAACCACATATTTTAGATTGGGTATTTAATAAGCTTAAAACCTAAATTTATGGCTAAAATCTTTGTTGTGCAACTTTTTGTAAACTTTCAAACAAGTTTTCGAAAGACCAGCGCAAAACTACTAACTGTTAGAGTAAATTACGAGTAGTTGCAACAAATATCTGTGGAAATTGACAACTTTGTTATGTGCAGGTTGGGTTTTTCTTTCGCATTATTTTACTGCATGATTTTACATTTAAACTTTTTTTTTTGTTGGCTCTTCAAACAGATAAGTGGTTGGATATCTCAGGGCTGTTTTCACTTTAATAACAGCCAAATCAACTCATTAAATTTTGTTGCACATTGTTATTATTATATGCGTTCTTTATTTATTGTTATTTTGTTTTCGTTGCAGACTTTCCACTATATTTTTTTGAAAATTTTATTTATACAATTTTTTTTCAAGAATACTCTAAGTGTCCGATGACCCAGATAGAATAAAATCCAATTAAGGGTAGGATTTTTTTACCACCATACATTTCCAGTTTTGTTAAATTAAAATGTGATCCTAGCAGTCATAAGCCTTTGAATGACCAAAAAACATACCAATTGCTATCCCGCCCTGTTAGGAATATTTTAAAATCAATTGAGTAAACTGAAAAATTGCAGTTTGAGTTGATCTTCCAAATCATAAGTTTTGTTCTTTCCAATAAGAACGAGCCACTTGAACTTTTCCTAAAAGGGTAGGGTTCTGTAAAAATAAATAGATGTCGATACTAAGAGACAAACCCCATTATTAGTTTATATAAGATTGATGCAACCTTTTAGAATTTAAAATTTATTTCCTAATAAAGTATCAATAATATGTGAATATTTATTAGCAAATACACTTAGGTATACGACCCACAGCTCAATATATATGTTTTAAATAATAAAAGTGTAAATATTTACATACCTTGATCCGCAGATGACTCTGAGACTACGTCATAGTTTATGATTAGAATTTTAAACTAATCAGTTTTAAAAAATACCATAGCCTTGGTAACAAAGTGGTCATAGTCTTCTTAGAATTCTGGCTAAAAATGAGGCATTACCAATTGTCCACATTGGTAGTCAAATAAATATTAAAACAATTTAAGTCCTGTTTTACTTATGCAAAACCTGAATATGTATTTATTATTTATGTTTTACGCTAGAATACATCGTGAAAACTTCGCTAAAAGCGTTATTACAGTTTAAGAGATTTCTTGCGTGACTTTTCTTTTTGCAGTTTTTGTTTATGTGCGCATGCACGCTCCTTAATTCCAAAAAAATTGCTGCAATGTTTTTTTGAACACCAAAAAAAATACGGCAGGTATTATTTTTCTTGCATTTATTTTAGTAAATATTTTAGTGAGTTTTCACGTTGCAACCTTTTTTTATTTTTATAACAGTCCACAAAGGCCTGTGTAAAGTCTTAAGTACTACGTAGCATGGTGGCTGGGTTTTTAGATGTTTAAACCATTATTCTTCAGTTCCATCAACAATGTTCTAGTATTAAACACCTCTTAGACAACGAGGTAGTACCACCAGGGACATTATAAGAATAACTACCTTACCTAGCACACACAACAGCACGTGACCTTCACCCGATAATCCCCTATCAGACTGTTAACCTCGCTTAACATTTTTTTAACTTCGCTGATCTGACAGGAAACGGTGTTCAATGAGAAAAAACATTTTGAAGTTATACAATACAATTACCCTCACCTTAAAGTATGTCGGGCGTTGTTACCGATTTAACACAATAATACCACTTAAGCTAGCAGACCTACATCTAAATTTTTGATCTCTTTATTCTGTTTTATGTGTATTTGCTTTTAGATACAGGGCATAAAAAAAATATGGCATCACGTCTGTAATTTTTTTTTATTTTATCCAGTGGCGTAGCTATCGGAGGGCTTGGCGGTGCACTGTACCGGGGCCCCCAAGGTCTGCTCCTTTAAAGTATTTTTATTTCAACCAGTATAGAAAGGACCCCAGTTACCTATTTGCCCCAGGGTCCTTGGTTACATAGCTACGCCACTGAATTTATCAACCATAAAAAAATAAATTATTTGTTTTCATTTTAAATATTTATATAATAGGTGCCAAAAAATGATTTCTAGCGAAAAAACGAAAAATTATTTTGTTTAAAATACTGTACGTCGCAAAATTCACAATTTGTTATATGTTAATATGTTTCTTTAAAATTTAGTAGATGAGTCTCAAACAAACTAAATTTTTAGCAGATTTGTCTTATAACTTTTTTTCATATTTTGACTAACCTTTTGTGACATTTAATCAGTGGTATATTGGTATTGATGACTAGAAAAAGTGGGGAAGCCAAAGTGTTTTTTTTAAATTTAATAAGATAAGATAGGTAAAAAATTAAAATAACCTTCCGAAATTATTTAATGTGTTTCAAAATTATTTCTTGTGTTTTAAAAAGCGGGGGGAGTCTGGACCCCCTACAGCCCCCATAAGCATACGCCACTATATTTAATATCACATTTTTTAAATTTGTTATAACAACTAACTATATCAGTAACAAAAAAATACATTTGTTTCAAATATTTTTGATCGCCCTGTATGTAAAAAAAGCATATATTATTGAAGGGACTTAGCGATACAAATCACAAATATTAAACAATTACTTTAAATTACTGTTTCTATTTTAATTAAGTTAAGAAAAAAAGACATTATAAAAGAACAGATTTTGACAAAGCAACTTATATCAGAAAGCCAATATTTTATGCAATAAGCAATAACATCTGGATGTGAATAATTGATTGCCAGTAGCATTTTTATGGTATGATCAATAATTTCTTGTTTTTTATGGTGCCTATACAACCAGTAGTTCAAGGTGACGTAGTCATCACTAAATTTCAGTCATCAATCATATCCAGGTTATTGCATTTCTGGTTAAATAAACATGACAGATTTTAAATATTTATTATTTAGTTTGACAAGCTAGTTAACTTATGGCCAAATTTGTGTTTGAATGTTTGGTTACTTGAAACTAAAATATTTGCACTTAGAATGTTATCTATTATTTGGCAATAAGTTATTTTTAAAAAATGACTAATATGTGACCCATTTAGGGATATGCAGTGTGTACATAATTTATGGAACAAATTCATTGTTTGCTTAAGCTAAAAAAATTGAAAATTTCCTTAAACATGTAAAAAAAATAAATAGAGCATTTTTGACATAAAATATAAATGAACAGGTGGTCATCAATGATTTTTTTAAATAGAAACCCCCATATTCTATTGAAGATTTATAATCTCCAAAAAGATGATTTTAAAAACATAAAACACTTATGGTTTTAGGTGGCAGTTTCGTACGGACCAGGATGTTAAATAATTGTGTGCATAATATATATGGAACAAATTTATTATCTGTTAAAGCAAAAAAACATTGAAAATTTCCTCGAATATGTAAGTCATTTTAAATTGCGCACTCGATTGCGCACCTTGTGACATAAAATTAAAATATACAGGGTGGCTCATGTAGTAGATACGACGTTATCAAGGATTGTTAAAATAGAAACAATCATACTTTAGTGCAGATTTGTAATCTGCAAGAATAGCCGATTTTAAAAACCCAAAATACTTATGGCTTTGTTTAGCAGTTTCGTAGTTACAGGATGTTGAAGATTTGTGTATATAATGATTTCTGCCCTTTGCGAAGTAGATAAATGCAAAAGTAATTTAATAATATTTCTCAAAAACTTGACAAAAAATATTATTGTGGCAGCATAACAAGCATTGCGATAGTTACAAGGCATATTATGAAGAGCGATTTCAAATATTCCTTACCCACTTACACAAAATTAAGAAAATAAGCAAAAAAAAATAAGACCCGGTACCTAAAAAACTGCCAATTAAAGTCATAAGAACTTTTTATTTTTAAAATTAGCCGTTCTTAGAACTGATAAATCTGCAATAAAATATGGCGGTTTCAATTTAAAAAAATCGTCGATGACATCATATTATAACAGATATAGGCAACCTGTATATTTTTATTTCATGTAAAATAATAATCAATACAAAATTATTATTTACGTGTTCCAGGAAATTTTCAACGTTTCTTTGCTTTAACAAATAATAAATTTGTTCTATACATTATGTATATATTTCTTTAGCACCCTGTAACTACGAAACTGCCATCTAAAACCATAAGTGTTTTATGTTTTTAAAATCATTTTTTTGAGGTTATAAATCTGCAATAAAATACGGGGGTTTTCATTTGAAAAAAATCGTCGATAACGTCATATCTACTACATGAGTCACCCTGTATTTTATATTTTATGCCAAAAAATGCGCAATTAAAAATTATTATTTACGTGTTCGAGGAAATTTTTAAATTTATTTTGCTTTAGCAGATGCATTTGTTCCATACTTTTAGTACACACTATATTTATAGATTAACTGCACCCAAATATTTTGTTTAACAGAGCATCATGGGCAAAAAACGTATTTTTTAAAGCACGATAAATGGTATTTTACATACACATTGAAAGGTTGTCAGGCACATTTCTACTTGATCTCTTTTACTGAATCTTAAGATATACCTAGCATCTCAAAATATATATGTTCTTTTATTGAATTTCGTCTCTTCATGAAGATCCTAGTCATTTCATGAAATGCCTGCATATAGTGTTGCCGACCCTTTATAAAGTGTTAGGGTCAAAAAGCCATAGCCAAAAAAATAAAATAATTATTTAACATTAGGCATCGGAACTAATTACAAATAAAGGCCTATAATAAGAAATGTTATCCATTATACTGTTAGATTTAATATCAACACACATAAAATATTATGTTCCAGACACAAGCATGTACTCAAAAAGCCAGAAAAATTGATTTTTAATTATCCTCTAAAAGTAGTTTCTAGTATTCTAGTTAAAGTTGCATGTTTCACGGTTATATTTCGCATGCGATACTAAACAAAGCGGCTGAAATATTCCATTTAAATCTAATTATCTTACAGTTAGTGTCGGGAAAAAGTGAATCCCATTTTATGTTTTTAGTAGTTTGGAGAAAAACCGAATAAAACTTTTATTTTAAGTGCTTAGAGGGGTTATAATTATTATTAAAATATTTTAGAGTTTGCGCCTGATAAAATATAATTATGTGATTTGTGGAAGCTGACTAACATGGCTTTTATTATTGCATAAGGTTACATAATTATGTGTATTTATAAGCCACTGCTACATAATTAAATTTTTATTTTCTAAATTTTTGTTATTTAAAGAACAAATCATTTAAGTTAAAGAATAAGTTATGCTAAAAAAGAGACTGTTAACAACTGTTAAAAAGAATAAAGTTAAGATTACACAGTCTGATCTTAAACCAACACCATCAGACCTAACAACTGAAAGTAAATAAACCCAATGACGTTTCAAATAGCTAGATCTATTAATGCACTTTAAAGAAAAAAGTCTTGAGACAAATACTTTGTTTTTTTATAATACATACTTTGTATTCATCTCATGTTTCTTTTGGAAAATAAACAGTTTTTTTTTTTAATTAAAAGGTATTGGAATTGTCTCAGGTATCGGTAAAATAATTTAAAAACTGATTCAAATTATTTGTTTGCAATAAAATCATAAATTTCTATTTATATTCTGTCTCAACTAAATTTTATAAAATATTTTCCATTTGAGGTTGTCGCATTTTACATTAAGGGACTTTTATTAAAGGTCTCTTTCAAAAGTTTTATCTAAGACTGTCGGTCTTTTATAAAAAATTGTGTAGTACATATTGATGGCATTAACAAATATGTAAATTTTAATATTGTGCATAATATGTTTTACAACTTTAGAGTAACGATTTATATTTACAAAATATTAGGTATTCATAGCTACAGCAGCTTCCAAAAAGATCAGGTTTCTCTTTTCAGAAAAAAAGTGTTTCTCTCCTTCAAATTTGATTACTCACTATGTATTCCCAATTAAACCCTCTTTAGAATATTGTAGTTATGTCTGGGGAATCGCGTATCCTACAACTCTTAGTATTCTTGATTCCATTCAAAGAAGAGCTATTTTCCCTATTAATGATCCCACACTTAAGTAAAGCTTTCGAACCGACGCGCTGTAGGGAATGTATCGCTCTTTTATAGGAATATTCACACTCCGAGAAATTAGCCATTATAATTTCTCCTCTGGCAGCTCCCAACAGACTAACTTGTAGTGTCACCCTTATGCGTCCTTATGAAGACTAACTTAAGAAGCCCCGAACTTTCTGCTTGGTCGTGTATTTATCCTAAGAGTGACTGTGGTATACTACAAGCTAGGTTGACATTTCTTAATTAAAATTTTCACGTTAATCCTTAAAAAAAAACGCTTTTTTTTAAATGTCCTGTTAGTCTAATAATACTTGGTAATTTGTTTATTTATTGTTTTATATTGGAAAGTGTACAAAACATTTTTTTTTACTTAATTCTAAATCACCAAACGTTTTCTGTTGGAAATGTTATTTTTCTACACAGGAAAAAGGTCCTGATCAGATTACTATAAAAGTTGGCTCTTGGTTTCTGCAAATATTCAGGGAAAATGCTTTAAGTTGTCCAATGTAAAAATCGGTTTAAGTATAAAAGAATTATCTATTCTTTATTGATGCTTCTTCCACATACTCGACGCCATCTACTTTAAAAATGACATTTATCGGTTAAAACTTAAATATTTAGCAATCTTAATAATTTCGTGATATTATTATATTTGAAATACACAAAAATCTTAATATTTCAAAGAAATTTGAAATGATCAACACTTTGATTTTTATTTACCCCATAACTTTTTCAAAAGTTGTTGATTGCGTTATCGGTACATACGAAATCCTCAAAATATATTCCTAAATATATTTTAATAAAGTTAATTAAAATTTAAATTCCCATCTTTATAACACTTACAGCATTTTTATCACTTATCACACTAACTTAATAATGTATGTAAAAAAAGAGTTTCCCAGTTGGTCAATTGTTCTAATGATAAGTCACATACTGTTTAATCCAATGAGCGCGAGCTTTTAGGTATTTTATTTTGATTACATCATTTTTAAGTTAGTGCAGCTGTGGTATAGATAGTGTTTAGTGGGATAAAACATTTTCAAAAAGTTGAAATATTTTATTTTTAAAAACTTATGTATTTATAACCAATTAATTTTTGATAACGTTGTAGTAAACTTATGGTACATTTGTCTGTAATCTTCTCCTGCATTATAAATTATAACCTTACCATACGGATGTTAAAACAAGTAATGTAGGTCTGTTACTGAGTGGATCACAGGATGAAGACATTAATTGAAGACCTAAACCTATATTCTTCTCTTTGCGCATTATTCCTCAACACTGGCAGCCAACAATATTTACAAGTTAAAAAATATGACCAAATTTTGTTTTTTTCTCTTTTAGATTACCCGCGATCGTCGACTACGTGTATAAAATATCAAGAAAAATTTACGAAAAGCAACGACTCAACGATAAACAACGATACATTCCTTTAAAGACTTGAACTGAACATCTTTTACGACTTTAATCATTTTGTGATTTTCTGGCGATATCGCATTTTGATTTTTTTCTTAACCCAAAAAATAAATACTAATTCTTTCTAATATCGTGTAATAATAGGAAATATATTGGATAACGTTTTCTGTGTAATTTTTTTTTAAACTAGTTTAAAAGTTACAAAAGTGTGCGTCAAATGTGCAAGTGAAAATGTCGACGCAAAATTATTATAAAGAAAAACTAGGGTTTGATCCTAGGGAGTCGATTTACAACGATGGCCCCCCAGAAAAATATAGGAGGACCGAGGAGGTACCCCACGGATACGAGGAAAATCTGACCAAATTTAAAGGTACTATGTGGGACTTATTTATACAGGCTACTTCAGGTATGGTGGTGGGTTTTAATGTTAAGCAGTGTGTATTTTGCTTTTGGCTGTATTATAATGGACTAACAGCAAACACTGCAAGTGGTTTGTTTTTTTTAGTTAATATTTATTATTAAGGATTGGGTAAGAATAACCATACCGGCATTAAAATTTAATCTACTGTACAGGATGATTTAGAACTTATCCATAAAAAAAGGTTAAAAGCAATATGCTAGTTACTAAAAACACAGTAACACTTAAAAAAAAACGAGTAGTTAAACGGGGCGACTGTATTTTGGTGGCGCGAAAAATTGTTGTTGCAAATTTAAGCACCAATTTAGTAGTTTATTCAAAGTTAAAAAAATATATTTAAAGGCAAAGAACAAAGTGCCCTCAGCTGTTTTAACTAATTCTTGAAATGTTGTCCTACGGCTTCCATGGACATTTATGCTTGACTAATCCAATTTTGACGCATTAAATTAATTGTTTTTGTCTTAAACAATTAAGAGTACCTAATATTTAGGTAATTTTGCAATATTTTAATTTGTTCACTTTAGTGCTATAAACCGTTTTAAAAAACAAACTTAAACACCTTTAAATTTAGCAACAAATTAATCGAAAACACGAAATATCACCCATCCTGATTCTAAGTAAAAAAATAAGTAAGCCATTTAAAAAACCCCCTTTTAAACTTGTTTTCGTTAATATTCAGTCATTTGTGGCAATTTTTTTAAGGATAAGGTCTTAATCATCCTGTAGAGTGTTAATGTGTCCATGAGAACACACAATTATAACACAAGTTAAAAAAGACACGTTAGCTCGACTGATGCAGCTAACGTGTCTGTTGACCCCGCAGCGCAGGTGTGAAACAACTTTATATAGGGTAAAATTTTTGAACAAAAACACTTCCTTTTTATAGGTGGGTTCAAACAGAAATTTAATTTAATTTTAATTTAACTTAATTTATAGTTTAATTTTATTTTTACCACCCTCGTTCATACAAAAATGTATGAAACTTAAAAATATTAAATTTAACCAACAAAATGTGTCTATTTGCGTCTGCGCAAAACAAACATGTCATTTTGATTTTATTTAAATTAAAGACGATTTCGCCACGTTTTGGTTGGTACATAACTGGTTAACCATTCGGTATCTTCTGACGTCATGAGAATGACGTACCTTACCAATTTAAGCCGAATTTGTCTGGTTTGTCATTCGTCAGCTGATAGCTACAGCGGCTGGAAGAAGTGTGTAAACAAAATTCCTTTAACTTTTAATCATTACTAATGTCTTAATAACAATGAGCAAATTTCATCGTTCTCAAAGAACGTCAATGTATGATTATTAATTAGCAATGTCACACCGTTTTTATAACTTTTATTGACACTCATTTCAACAAATTTATAACAAAAAATAAATAAACAAATAACCAAAATAGCTAGCCAATCAGCTTCCAAGTTAAACAAAGATAGCAAGCTACCAAAATCAACTAACCGTACTTCAAGCTTGGTATGTGATTTGACAGACCAAAATAGATACCAAAGTTCTTGTGACGTCATCCTTTTTCGTCCCGAAATCGGTTGGTACATTTCTGACCAACCAAAAGTACCTACCAAAACGTGGCGAAATCGTCTCAAAATTCACAACCTAACTAACAAAAAACAGGTAAACAACCAGCTGACTATTATTTGTGCTGCTAGTTGAAATATTGAAAAAACTTCAAAAATTAAAAAATTCGGTATTAAATGCCAGCTAACCGTACTTCAAGCTTGGTATGTGATTTGACAGACCAAAATAGATACCAAAGTTCTTGTGACGTCATCCTTTTTCGTCCCGAAAACCTAACTAACAAAAAACAGGTAAACAACCAGCTGACTATTATTTGTGCTGCTAGTTGAAATATTGAAAAAACTTCAAAAATTAAAAAATTCGGTATTAAATGCCAGCTGATTTCTCAAGCATGCGCATTACTGATCATTTAATTTAATTTAATTCTAAAAGATAAAAGTTGGCCAACTTTTAAATTAAATTTTAAATTCGGTCATCTGTATGAACGTCTCAATATGAATGCGTTGATTTAACTTTTTAAATTAAGTAAAATTAAATGCTAAATTAAATTAAATTTCTGTTTGAACCCACCTTATATGTTTTTTAGAAAATATGTTGTATATTTCTACAAGTACCTGCTAGTTCCTAGTAGTGTATAAAACGCACTTGTAAAATTTAAATTTTATTAATTTTGTAAAATAACAAGATTTTTAATTATAGAACCAAAACAACAAAATATTATTGCTAAAGTCCAAGCATTATTTTTTTTTCAAATTAGCCTTCTCACCCAATACTGAAATTTTAAAAATTCCTATAATAATAAACTATTTTTTAGCGTTTTATTTAAATATAGTTATAAAATAATAATTTAGAAGAAATTAACATAATTTTAAAATAGAGGCTTAGTGATATACAGGGAAGTAAATTCGTTCAGCTGATCATGAGTCGTATTCCTTGAAAAATTTTACTTTGGGCCTACTTTGGAAATGATGACAGATGGCGGCCTATAAAGGCTGTCTTTTTTTGATCCTATTTATTATTTTATTTTCCCATATCTATCTTTTGGCAAACCTGGTACTAAATCGTTTATTTTTACTAAACTCGGGGTTAAAGTTCTTTTTTTAAACTCAATATTGTTTTATTAATTTTGAATCGTCGTAGGACTTGACAGTGGACAAAATGAAATATTGGGAAATAATAGAGAACTCAAATCAAATGTATAGTTCAATAAACATGCCGTTAAAAGTAGATTTACTTCGCGTTAAGTGTAACGATTTTTTTTAAATTATTTTTTTTTTCATTAAATGAAAAGAATAAAAACAATTATATAAAAGGAATAATTCAAAAACAAGTTAAATAAAAATAAATTATTTTATACAGTACTCTGGATACCATAACATATTATACATATAGATTTTTGTTTCAGTAGTGTCGCTTTTTTAACAACCAAATTCTAGAAATGTTGTGTATTTTTAGGACAGACTAATTTATTAAAAAAAATATTTGGGATTTTTACCAAATATATCCACTTCGGACTTAATACCAGGGTGTTGAGCAGGTCGATTGTTTATGATTTGTCATAAATTGGAAAAAAAATCTATGATTTCTATATCAAATCATTTTAATTTTAATTATTGTTGACATTTTATACAGAATATTTTTTTGTTGAAAACATAGTACGTTGATATATTTTTTTTAATTTAAAATAAGTCTGAAAGTATTGTTTAAGTCACCTGCAAGTCCGTGAACAACAATCGACTCTGCGTGTAGAAGCCTATTCGTGCCTATACCCTGGACCCGAAACGAAGTGGTCCCATTTGATGAGAATCCCAAATAGTATTTTTTCAATAACCAAATTTAAGTTTTTACTTCTTTTGCCAAGAAAAAAATTTATTACTAAAGATTGCTTTTATATCTTTATTAGTTACCGTAATTTAAGGCAGAAGACAGCACTGGGGTTCCGAATTAAGGTTCAAAATTTTTGTTTTGTTAGATTATAAAAATAATAAAAGAATGAATGGGTTTGTCTGAATTGTCTGGGCATGTAGCTTCTACAAATCGAAAAACGATTAGAAATAGTTAGTCCCATTTAGATAATCTTGCAAAAAGACAAGGTAATTAGAAACTACTCAAAGTTAGTCGGCAGGATCTTGAAATTTTTAAACTAGTTAGACAAAAATTAAATATGTAGTCAAGGCAATTCTTAAAATTTACTGTGTAAGGTCGCTTTAAGGTAAGCTTTATATCAGTCGGAAATATACGCCTCTAATTATTTCAAGTATTTTTACTATAGGTAATTTCTTAAAATGATATAAATGTCTTTCAAGCACTTATTCGTTTCTTGTTTGTAGTAACGTCAAAAATTACGTAGAAAATTCGCCGCTTTTGGTATTTTAAATCCAAGCATGCATTAATAACAAGCACGTGTTTAAAAGAATGTGATAAGGGGATATTACCTACAACCAAAAAATAAGAATTTTCTCAGTCGGGCTGCCTTTAAATCCTTGAATTACCACCGTTTTACTATAATCACGATTGACTGCCTACGCGTTCCTGGACATACGGGAATGAAAGAGAGACAGAAGACTCGATTCATCTAAAAATGGCAACTGCCTAGATCCCGTCGTCGGATATCAAAGCAGGCGATAAAAACAACAATAATAGACATCTGTTTACCAACGTTGCAAAAACAACTTCTGGATCGTTCATTAAAGACATGCAAAGGTCCTTCTTCTGGGGCGCACTCAGTTAAAACAAGTGGTAGAACTTCTGATAAGCCGCTGTCATCTAAGGTAACACTTGCAGAAAATGGACATATTTGACTGTCCCACAACAAGCAGGCTTTGCGGAGAGGAGAAGGAAACGGCCTTACACATAATATACCACCGCAATGCACTACAGAAGGCAAATGCTGTTCGAAAATATACAGAGCAGAAATGTATTTATTCTGCTTTTTAGTAGGGCCGTTAAAATATTCTCGACGTTTTAGAGTGATTGCTTATATCTTTATTCTTTTTCACACGGAAGAGCGTGGCTATGTGATGGTCAAGATTACATAATCTGTGTGATGATAGGGGACCATGATAGAAACTGGTTATACATACCTCACCGTGCGCTACTTCCGAGAAATTGAAAGTTAAAAGTTAAAATGAAGAAATTGTCAGAAATCTTGGGTCGCATTATCTAGAGCCAGACAAAGGCGGTCTAGGCTTTGTCTGGCTCATAAAATCTGGCAAATTATACCGAAAGGCAGCAGAGCAACAGAAATTCAGACAAACAACCGCTGTGTGTCAGTTTTAATTGTTCAGGATTAAAAATGTCCTTGAAAACTTGCGCTCTCTTATTAACATAATGGATATAAAAAGATATCTTTTATAATGTCTTTTTAAATTACATATTTTGTTTATATATAAGTGCTAAAATGACCAAATCTCGGTGCCGCAAAATTTGTGAAAGTAGAAAGTAAATGCATTTAGTGTATCTAATTATGACCATTAGCTGCAGAAGCACTCCTTATACATTTTTTGCCAAAAAAAGCAATTACAAAAAAGTAAATTCATACTAATAACTGTCTAATTAATAGCCACTTCTTATTATGTGGTGCACACAAGTGCATGTAATTAACATTACAGAACAACGTGTTTTGCGGCATTTTTAACACTTCTTTATTACGTCACTTGGAAATAACAGGCACCAGACTGATTACACAAACGAGCAAGCAAAGCCACCTCGTTGCACATGTTCTTGTCAAAACAGAGACGTTATTCATTTTTTATCGGTGCTAGTAGTTTTTATTCCTGTTTAATCCTAGGTTAAGTGCCGATAAAGCGTTGCTTAGTGTAACTTTTTTCTGTTTATATTCAACGGGCGACTTAAAACAAGAAGAATAAAATACTACAAGGAAAATTTATAAAGTTAAATTATAACATTCTTAACTAAAAATGTTTTGTATAAAATACAAATTTGACTATGTATTAATATTCAGAATTTTTTTGGTTACATCGCATTAAAGTATGCTCACTTTTCAGATAATGCAGTTTTATGTCTTGTAATCTTTAAAGTTTATTTCACTATCACTAAAAAAAAGTTTTAGTGGCGAGTCACTTCAAAGGGGTAATGTATAGGTTTGGTTTTTTTTTGGGGGTAAGTTTGCTGACTTTCATAAAACTGCATTTACATAAACATATTTATAACAAGGGGAAGGATTTGAGCGGGACGGGACAAGAGAAAGTTCACATAGCTTAGCAGAACCACGGATTTTCCAAAGAAAATGAGATGCACATAAATTAAAATAGGGTAATAAAAAGCTTAAAAAAGCCTAAAAATATGAACCTAAATGGAATCCGAAAATATGGTTGTGCTAGTAGTCTCCAGTAAATTAAGGGACAATAAATCTGTACAGTTTTCCTTTGTGGCGCAATTCTTAGGTCTTTGAGGATACTTTCGAGCGAAAAAAAGTTTGTCAACATTAACAGGTGGGAAAGGGCTGAAAATGGCCCCTAAAAGCCCGAAAAATGAGTTTCCCGCTAATATCTACCGAAACGTGCTAATTGGAGAATTTTTGTTTAGACAAAAAATGAAGATCGCCTTGTAATCTACAAAATGGTCCTTATAATTTTTTTCGAAAAATCGATAGTTTTCGAGATAACGGGACCCAAAAGTCCCCTCATTTCAGCTGCCGCTTTACCGCTAGAATGCCGCTATCTTCATGGATTCACGACGAATTGCAATAATCGGACAATAATGTACATTTTTTAATCATTCAAAGTTCATCGAAATGGGAAAACCCGTACGTATTATTGCATATGAGTTTGGGTCCATTCTGATTTATCTAAAATATTAAAAAAAAAGCGGTCAAAGTTTTTTTTCGCAATATTTTGAGAGTATCTTATTCATTTATTGATATTAAAAAAAAATAGTTTGTTATTAACATTTTTTTTAATGAGACCTTAGCAAGTGTTTAATGATCCCAGAAAATTTCCTTCACCATCTTTCTTGCGTTTCCGGAGTTCTAGAAAATCTGTAGAATAAACGCGAATCAAAAACTCATCTATTGAAATGCTTTTCAATGCACATTATTTGAAATCTTAGAGTGTCTAGTTTCTAAATGTACTTTTTTTTAATAAAGTCCAATAATTTTTCAAAAATCAGGGAAATTCATGACACCAGTCACTCGCGGTAAGAAACTACCACATCTATCCAGTATGGATTTTTCGCCGGCCGTTTTTGCCAAAAATATTGGTGTTGCGAAAAAAATGGTAACGACCATTTTTGTAGGTTTCGAGGTGATCTTAATTTTTTGAACAAAAATTCTCTAATTCGCATATTTTGGCAGATACTCGTGGGAAACTCATTTTTGTGATTTGGGGGGCCATTTTCAGCGGGTTCCCACGTCGGAATCGTGATAAACTTTTTCTCGCTCGAAAGCATCCGCGAAGACCTAAGAATTGCTCCACAAATGAAAACTGTACAGATTTATTTACAGCTTTGGATACTTTCAGGTCTTTAGTTACTGGACTATAGCCTAAATAGATTTGGGTTTGATAACACCGAACATGGACCACTGTACAACATTGTCTTATGTAGCGTATAATAATGAACTGTTTAATAGTCAACAACACAATTTTCCAGTTTGATTTTGAATTGTTCTTTCCTGTTTTAAAAGGCCCCAGGTACAGAAGAGTCTTTAATTTAATTATTGTTTACTCTTAATATTTAGTTTTGATTGACACTTAGCAATCTCTCTGATGTTTAAATTATGTTTACTACGTAGGTCACAAAACACTATTATAAATGTTAATTGTTAAGATGTTCATCTTAGAAATGTTATAATTAAACTTATTATTTTAATTCTTAACGATGACAATCGCAGTTGACTTGTTAAAAAATTTTGTAGATAGAAAGAATACAATTTTTTAATAGTCAATGCCTAAATCAAATTAAATTTTAAAATATTTACATAGTGTAATTATTTGGAAGTGGGATCCAACTTCTTTTGGGATGTAAGCTCAACATGATTAAGTTTTTTTGAGTTGTCAAATATTTTTATTCTTAAAAGTTCATCAAAAATAGAATAACTAAAAAAAAGTCAAATATGTTAATTAACGAATATTTTTTTTTTTTTTGAAAGAAAAATGCAAAAAAACAAAAATTGATATTTTTGAGTCTTTTTACTTATTGGTCTTTATACGTAGAATATGAAACATCACTAAAAATTGCTAAACTTAATTGTATGCATTTTATTGACGAAAAACTTGAAAAATACCCATTTTTCAAAATAAAAATTAACACCGAAAAAAATTTTTTTTTGTTTTTTTTTTTAAGATTTGTAAACACGCTGTAAAATAAAACAAAATGAGAAAAAAAATGTCAACATCTCTATTTTTTGATTTTTTATGGCCAAAAATAGGGTGGACCCCACCTTTAAATAATTACCTAAATTTTTTTAAAGATACAGTGAATAAGAAATATTTATGATTTTTTCGTCAAGTTTATTAAATGCTTAGGATTTACGACAGGTCTTCCCTACACGTGCCATAATATAAAACCAAATGCTTTAAAATACCGCAGGACCTTAATTAAAAGAAAATAATTTGATTAGGTAAGGTAGCTCAAATACAATATGTCAACTTTTAAGTCTAAAAGTGTTTACTCGTAGAACGCGTTGCAACAACAATTTTTTGAAATAATCCCCAGGAAAAAAGGTGTATTGTTTTTCAGGTACACAATAATTTGTATTATATTGTCAATGAATTGTTAAAAAATGTTTACATTTAATTGTCTTTCTAACTGTAATAATAAGAAAATATATTTAGGCATTGTTTAACCGCAATCACCATAATGCAAGATCCCATTGTTTTTACATTGACTCACCATTGTCAAAATGTTTTTGTTCTAATGCTTATTATAGTTAATATCTTAAAATTTATACAATAATATTCTGTCCGAAGGTATATAGTGTATGTAGTTCAGGCTTTCTCACTGTTAAACGCTTACTATTCGTGGTAAACGAAGACATACTGAGTGGGCAACTGAGCAAGGATTAAAACCTAAGAATAAACACTTATATGCTTGTTTTAAACTTACAGAAGCATTCACCACAAAGCATTTATATATTTCTTACAACTATCTTTTTTGATTTCACAGGCCTACAAAAAAAATAAGTGGTTTGTGCAGGGTGTCGGTCTAGAATTTTCTGGCGTATTTTTCTCCGCTGAACACGAATCTGAAGTTATTAAAATTGGGGGTCAAACAGCAAATATTCGAGAAAACCCCAAAAAACCGAGCAGAAACCTGCTACCACGAAATGTTTGGACTACGACTATATAAACTAAAAGAGATACAAACAATTTTATGAAACAAAGAAGAGAGCCTTTCAAATTGTGAGCATATGAAAAAAAGTTTTATAATTTTTTTTTTTTATAAATGATGATTGATAAACAAAACTGTAATTTTAACAAAAAAAAATAGTTCGAAATAGGAAAGAAAATGTTTTTATTAATGTGATTTTTGGGTTTTTTATTAATAAATTATTTATTTTATTTATTTGAATCCACCAAATCACTTAAAATTAGCAAAAAAAATCCAAAAATAAAAATAATCATTTTCAAATTTTTCCAGAGGTGTAAGTACCTTGAAAAATATTGCATTTAGACAAAAAAGTTCTTTGACTTAAATTTGATTGTTTTTCAGGTGTTGACATTTTATATTAAAAAAAAATCGTTAATACCTATCGCCTTTTCTCGATTATATGCTGTTGGACCCCCACTTTTGTCTTCAGATTCGTGTTCAGCGGAAAAAATACTTCAGAAAATCCTCGTCCGACACCCAGCACACACCACTTATTTTCTTTTGTGGGCTTGTGTTATTATTTTTTTTTATATTATTGTTCTTGTTAAAAGTAGTCGATATAATTCTTTGATTTTTAAGTATGTATACCTACGTTAAATATAAAAGCGCAAGTAACATTTGGAAAACTGTTTTGCTACTATTTTCTCAGAAAACCTTAATTTAGCTTAAAAATTTAAAAATTAAATATAATATGAAGATTAAAAAAATAATAAACAACCTAAAAAGTCGACGCATATCACATTGTAGATGACCACTCTTCTAGCTTTTACCAAATTAATGCTACAGTATCCTTCACTTTAATATTTAGTTTCTGAAGTCAGTCACTAAGCCTGATTTGGCAAACAAGCACAGTGTAATGCAGAAGCCAAGCCACCCTGTAGTTCTAATTTGGAAAACATGAGCGGCTAAGTTCTGCAGACCAAAGAATCGTTTAACCTGTGGGTGTTACTTTTAAGAATAAACTTAAGGGGCACAAACACATTATATCTATAGTCTAGCAGCTTCAAAAAAGCTTGGATTCCTTTTTCGAGCCAGAAATTATTTTTCTTCTTCTAATCTGTATACTCCGAGATCAAACCCTCTATGGAATATTGTTCTTATGTCTGGGGAATGATGACTCCTACAACACTTGGCATTCTTGACTCCATTCAAAAAAGGGCTATTTGTCTTATTAATGATTCCACGCTTCCTTCTTTTGCCCACCGACATTTGTAGGACATCTGTTCCTGTTTTATGGGTATTTTTACAGTTCTACCCGGAAGAGTTGGCCAGTATAATTCCTCCTTTGACAGCTCCCAGCAGAACAACACGTAGGGCCACTTTTATGCATTCTTTTACAGTCCAATTTAAGAGGCCCCCAACTTCCCTAGAGTGTCCAGACTATGGAACCTGCTCCCCGCAGAAATTTTCCCTTTTCCTCCAAATTTCCAAATATTTAGGTCTTGTGCAAATGAACTCCCTCTTAGCTTCAGACACTCACAGTACGTTAGTACTTACGTCAGCCTTCGTGGACTGTCCCAAGATAAAAAAAACATCCGCATAAAGCATTTTTTGACCAAAGGTCAATTTTTGGCCGAAGCCCTGATCCGAAGTCGAAAATTTAATCAACTTAAGAATCTTAGTTCAAAACTGACTAAAAACATAAAATTTTAAAATTATCGATCAAAAGTCTATTTTACTTTGTTTTATATGTTAAAGTTGATGATAATTGAAAAATGCAATATAAATAAATTGCATTGCATTGTTATAAAAATATATTCATTCCTCTATTCATTCAACAGTCATTATAACGATATGGTTTACACCTCCGAGATTTAGTCGGAGAACTGTTATTCGGATCCGAGTACATCTAAATGTAAATTCCGCTTTATTAAGCTGACGTTCATAAGAAGAAAAATATCCAAAACGTGTGTCGAATCGGCTAATACGCAAGGCCAACATTCGACTGCCCTGCTGCCATCCAGCTTTCCCCTTGCGTAAATAAATGGCAGTAATATTGTTCATTTCTCTGTGTCAGTGCTTGGATACAAAACTTTGGCTTTGACCAAATCTTCGGCTTTTTTAGGCCGAAGCTAAATGTACAGTTGAAGGTGCCATTTTGGTCGAATGTTCCCGAGTCCAAACTCTTGGTCGAACACTAGTATAAGGGAACAGTTAGTTCTAAACTGTTTTCTTTTACCTACACTTATCCAATAATACCGTGTGGTATAAATTTAGACACATTTTACGAAGTTTATTTACTATTGCACGAGTATTTTTTAACCTTGATTCATAATTCATTGAAACAAATTGAAAAAACAACGTACGTTTCAGTAAAGCCCTATTTATCAATGTTTTCAAACCTTGATCTGTCATTTATTTTAAACACGCCTCTTTTATTTTTACAGACGAAAGAGACGCGGTCCAAAAGAAGACATTCACAAAATGGGTCAACAAACATCTGAAAAAGGTAAGATTAATAATTATAAAGTGCCACCCATTAAGTCATTGTGTCGCGACTGACCTGACCATATAATATAAAGTGTTATTTGTTGAGTGAAAATGTTCTCATTTATTGAACTCACAGTAATAAATAAACACAAAGAGACTGAATGCATTTAAGGTTGACTGTAAACGTATAAAAAGACAATACATTAAACTCTGTTTTTAACTGTTAGTTTTTTGAAATACCGTCTGTTAATTTTGCCTAGCTACCTTCTCAGTTTTAGTTGTAAAACATCAGTTTGTAAATGAATTTTAAAATTTATGTGCTCTGAAAACTTAAGTAAATTTGGAAATTCTGTTTTTTTAACATACCTTTGGACTTGCAAAATCCTAATAGTAGAAGCAGCTTTAAAAATAAATGAACCTTATTCTATGTCCTTTACTTACCATATTTTAATGACCGTTCAACAAAAATAAAATATTAAACCCTTTACCTGTTTTAATTTTTAATGTCAATGTTTTAAATTATTATTCTATACCGACAATTTCTTTAATACATTACATTATTAAATAGTAACAATCTTTATTATAGTTATCATTTAAAAGTTTACGCCGAGTGTTTTTATAATTTTTAAAAAGATTTACCCATAGATCTTACACCACAAAATTTAAATTACTCTAGCGTTTATTTTCAACATTTCCATCTATTAAAAAAATCTACAACTTATGATCTAGAACATTTATTCGCTTTTAGTACAGCTTACAGAGCAAAATAGAATCTATTTTGATACGTAAAATTTAACAGCAAACCAACCAGTACCATCTTTTACAAAGTGGTCCATATAGAATGTAAAAAACACAAAAATCACCCCAAATTTCTTTTTTCTTTTAGAGTAATAAATTTTGAATTTATTGTAATTTAATCGCGATACTGTCAATAGAACTTTTACAAAAAATTGAAAAGTAAACAAAATGGTTTTATTTAATAAAACTTTGTTATGCGTTTTTGCCCAAGAGTCGGAAAAAGCGCTTAAATTGACCATTTTCTAAATAATATTTAAAACTTAGACCCATTTAAAGTTGAGGATCTTTCGGAAAATGTTTTTTTATAAAATATGTTGTTTAAAACGGCTAAAGTAGGGCGCTATTCGCAATTTAAATATTTTGCAGTGATATTGTGGACGACTCAGCGTATTAACTGTAATTGTCCAATTTAAGCTTAGTAAAAGGATTATTAAATTTTAAATATTATTCTACGACTTGTTTATTTTTTATTTTTATATAAATTTGCAAAAGTCTAAAAAAACGGCTCCGAACATTGCGCTGAACGCGTGATCTGACTGTTGGGACAAAGTAGTGAAGGGTCAACGCAAACTAGAGGACACGTATAGCATCGGGCGTTCGCATTTCTGTATTTCTTCTAGCTTGCTTTGGCTTGGACCCTCCACTACTCTCCCCCAGGAACGGGCCTGTCCAAACATTGCGTGGAACGCGGGATTTCAACGCAATGTTTGGACAGGCCCGTTCCTGGGGTGGTGAGCGCCTGCTTGCAGGATTGTTTGTGCTCCCCAAGTTATGATTTTAAGATGTCTAACATTATACCATGTTCTTGTGATGTGATTAATATGATTAATAGATGAAACAAAAATAAAACGATCGAAGTTTAAAAAAAAAGTTTTATTTTCAAAATCACATAAAAGAAAGAAGGTCATTTCAATACAATATGTAAGTTAACAGTAAAAAAAAAACACTCAATTTGCAAATTAACAGGGTATTTCGCAATATTACCTGAAACAATGACAGAAAGTATAGATACTCATATCGCAAAAAATGATCTTAAATTTATTTATTGAATCGAAAACTGATATCTGTACTTTCATATGAAAATCGGAGCTTCCTCTTAATTTGCCTTAATAAATGAAATGTCTGTTCTACATCATTTTTTCTGCTTCTGCTACAGCCTCATTCATGAAAATCTTCGAAATGTTCAAATATCAATATTATATATGATATTATACACCAAGTTGAAAAGTGCTTATTCTTACTGATAATAAAGCATGGTTTAGCGAGGCGTGTAATGCCGAGACAGGAATTAATCTATTTCACCGAGGTTTGTATAATATTTGCAACCATATCTTTTAAAGGCAAATTTTAAAAAATCGAATAAAATCTAAACAAACATTTTGGTTATTTTCTAAGGTAGTTCGAAAACGGAACCAAAGTGTATCTAATAAAAGACAAACACTGCGGCCAAGTGCTGACACTCAAAAACCCTATTCTATCTATATGAGTATATTTTTTTTTTTTAAATAAAATTGTAGGGTGGTAATGTACTTAGTAATTCTTTGTATCATAGTAGGGAATAGCGATGGGATAAGTGATTGCTTTACCGTTTACCGTGGCAAATTCTAAACACACATTTTGTTTGTTTGAGATGTGAGAATTTTTGTTACTGTAAGTAAATATTTAACACCCCTAAAATTTGGCGCCTGCGTGCGGGGCATTCATTGCATAACCCGTCAGAAACGGCCCTATATTTGGAGTTCGATTTTCATACCTTTCGCCAAAATGGAAATCAAAGATTTACAAGCTGTAGAATAAAATTGAATTTTAATAATCAGTTTACTGAATTTAAATCGGACAATTAAAATTAATATGCTAAATGGTTCAAAATATCACTGCAAAATATTTAAAATACGATTTTAAAAAAACTACTCGTCGGAAAGCGTCCTCCTCTTTAGCCTTTTTAAGCAACAACTTTTCTTTGCGAGAAAATCACCAATAAGGTTTCAAAACTAAATTGGTTGATTTCCGATTCTTTATAAAAGTCCCATTGAAACTATTGCAAATAAATTATAGTTAAATCAAATGTTTTCGCTCTAACAGGAAAAATAAGTAATTTTTATAGGTTTTTTCCCTATTATTAAAAACGGGGAAAAGCTTACTTTTGTACATATTTTGGTTTGTTTATCCACCACAAAAAAACGCTGGTAGTTTGCTGTTGAACATTAGGTACCAGACAAATTTCTGTAAACTATGATATTTTGCTGGTACTTAATTTTAAGTGAAATTAAAGCAAAAAAGCTACTAATCTTAATCAAGAAACAATTAAAATACAACATGCCAGATTTGTGTGTTATTTAAACTACTATTGAAAACGCAGATAAATGTTTTCAACGTCATAAAACGTAAGTTATTCTTTATCATACTTTAAAAAATGCTTTATTAGTTTCCCAGGCCATCAATATTAAAAATATAATAAATTATTATGGATATGTAAGATTACCAACACATTACGGTTTATTGTTTCCTTATAACTTATAACAGTTCGTCTTGCATAAGTCGCAATACCGCAATAAATTGCGATAACATCCTTATCGCGTTAATTATGCAGTTTGATATTTTTCAAAAGTGTCATTCCCTTTTTAATCGCATTTATAGATCCTTATTTGCTAAAGTTTTGTTAGAATCAGTAAAGCAGTGGGGCTAAGTTTTTTTTCTAATAATAAGACGTTTAATAATATGTTTTATTCTTTTTCATTAGGTAATATTTTTTTGTACTATGAGGATTCCTCTATTAATTCTTATAGTTCACACATGTAATGGTCCATAAGTAAAGCACTAAAGAAGAAAGCTATACAAGTACATCTAATAATATTAGTTTTTTGAAAATCAAAATAATTATATAAAATTAATATGTTATTAATGAGTTTAAGAAATTTTAAGTCAACCTTTACCGCGTTGAAGCATCGTTCAGATCAGCGAAGTTAAACGTCTTCGGGCTAGGTTAGTGGTCTGATGGGTGACCATCGAGCGCAGTCCACGAGCCGTTCTGAGTGGTTCGGATTTTACGTTAACCTGTAGGTCCCGTCTAAATGACATAACCCAAACGTCAATAGGGAGTAGTCCAGTAGAAATCTAATATCTGTGTGTTTCGGTACTTGGACTTCATTAACGAACCGAGAAAAAATGGAGTTAAATATCTAAAAAACCGACACACATGGTATCCAATAATACTAAGGAGAAGCAGTATTATTTACTAAGGTTTCTAAGTAATGAGTATTAAATAAAAAATTATTATTCACTAAACTCCTTGCATAGATATTTAAATCAACTTTTATAGGTACCATAACATATAACAAAAAATGTACAAAATAATTCTATAACGATAAGTTATAAAATAAAACATACATGTTTCTTGATTTGATTAAAAAATAAGTGCATTTAGTGCCTTAAATCTTTAAACCTTCGATTTTTTTTTGTATTAAAATTAAAGCAGTGAAATTGGCAGAACTTATGATATAAGTATTAAGCAAAAATAATTAATAGGAAATATTCTTAAACAATTTTAAATAACCAGAACGTAAGTTTTATTACAGAAAAACAATAAAAGGGCCATACGGTCTGCCACAGCTTTAGATTAACGTCCATACGTGCATGGTCATGGCCTATTAAAACCTCTAAGTACTTTTTTAAGAACTGTGACAATTTAATTATGGTATATTATTTGGTTTTATTACATTACTGGCAATCGTATTTTGTTATAATAACTATATAACATGACATAAATACTTATCGATGCCACTGCCACAAATCATCCCATTTCATCTACTAGTGTATTAAAAAAAAATATGGAAGTTTGAAAGGAAACCTTAAATTTTAACTTTTTTAGCGAAGTTTATCATAAATCATAGGTGCTGCTTAATTCAATTGTGTATTTTTAGGCATAAAACAGGTATTGTTAAATGTATTTCCCATTTTTGTTAGAAGCAAATCAGTCACAGTATTTAATACTTTTAATAAGTCTTTTTTTAATACTTGAGCTCTTTTACTATGATGTTACGTTGGAAATATGATATTTTTTACGCCATTAAGTAGTACCACTAGAGTACCGGCTGAAATATGTCTCAGATAGGCTAGACAAGTGAGCTTTAATTTTGTTTTATTATTTTTTGGCAATATTGTTCCATGTCCTGTATGTCAGAGTGAAACTAAAATCCAGTGTTAACAAACCCTGAAGATAGTCACATGAAAAAGTTAAATATTGGTAATTTTACATAAATAATCTGAAATGTTGATCGTATGACTAAATTCGCTAATTCCGCCAAAGAGTAATATAAGTTAGCCTTAAAATGAAACAAAAAAAGTAATAATACATTATAACACGTAGTTAAGAAGTAAAAAATGGAAATTAAATATTGTTAATAAAATTAGAGGAAAATATGGCTGCAAAGGCCTTAAAATGGGAGACGATAGACAAACTTGATAAATGAATACGATAGCATTTTTCTGTAAGCAGCAGCCATTTTGAGGTGCAACCACGGATATTCAATATCCGTGGTTGCAGTATTATGTTTTTAAATCAATGTGATTTAAAAACATAATTGGTCATTCAGTGCTGCCGTTAAAAATAGATTTAGGGAAAAATCTGAAAAACAAAAAAAATCATATGAAAGATTTAAATTTATCGTTTTTTTTACAATCTATTAAATTTAAAGTGGATTAAAAAAAATACAAAAATATTTTGTATTTTTTTTAATCCACTACTCCGTAAAAACCCCTTAAACTGATTTTTCTTTATAAAAAACGGCAACTACTTTACTTTCGTTTGCGTTGGTGCAAAATTACTTTACATTTTTAACAATTGACCTAAATAGCCATAATGTATGACGGATTTTACTTTTGACAAGTTATTAATGACACCACACTCCGTGGGAATTTATTAGCTAGAACGTCTTTTATGGCATAATTACCCGCATAATATAACTTGCTCCATATGTGATTGCATAAAAGTAACGTAATACATTTTGTATCTCCAATGTTTTACGAGTTCTGATTTTTCTCTAGAAAGAATTTAATTAGCAAAATAAAGAAAGTTTAAGTAAAAAAATCCTAAAATATTTACTGTATTTTAACAAAAAAAAAACGGTTATTCTAATTTTTAAAAAATTAGTTTATACGAAAAAATCTAAGTTTTAATATTTTCTTTGCAATTTTGTAAAGAAAACACAAAGGACATTAAATCTTCCAAACATTTCTTATATCTAAAACGGGTTTGCAAAAACAATCAGAGTTTGGGCTGATAATTATTGCTGATTCCTGGATTTTTTCCACTCTACTCTCTATGTAAGATTCAAGCATAAGACTACCACATATGATATCATTAAAATGTAAAATTTGGATTTTTTCCCGTGCTACTATCTATGTATGATTCCAGCATTAGACCACCACATATGATATCATTAAAGTTTTAAACTTCTTTTTGTTCCCATTTTAAATTATAAATGGGTGTAACTCATACCTTAGCCACAGTTATAGTTTCTTTTTTGTTTTCTTCATAGCTGATTTCATCATCCAATCCAGTGAATGTTGGATCTTGGCTATGATTGGTAAAAGAAAGGATCACATTGGACATTTCTTTACATTGTCTTAAACATGTATCTTTTTTCTGGAAGTTTTGAATAATTTAGAAGATCCTTGATGACATCTTTTGGCAGTGTTGTTTATTTCGCTAGACTTTCCATTTCCTATACTTTTTGATATTTTAAAGCCTTTTTTACATAAACTTTGTACATCATACATCATGATCTCCCGGTATAGTAACTTCTTTCATAAAAACTTTGAGCACTTTAACTATATGTACATTTTTTTTAATTTCTGATTTTATTTTTATTCTACATTCCAGTATTGTTTTAAATATTATCAGAAATTTAAAAACATTATCTAGATTTTTCTCCAACCGTCAAAAAAATTTTGTACTATTTTCAGGTGCAAAAAACGATTTTTAAATAACTAAATGTATTAATTTTGACTTGGTTGGAGAAAAAATAGTATATACAGTGTGTCCCAAATTGGGCCTACATGTATTGGTAACTCCGGAACCATTAGAGCTACAGTGTTGGTGGCCGAGTGATGATCGCGTTGTTAAATTTAGCAATTGTTAAAAGTTAACAACGGTTTAGAATGTTTAACAAAACGTCATTGTCAGTGTTATTCAATGATTTTAGTAGGCAACCTGTCAAAATCTGACATTTTGTTAAACATTCTAAACCGTTGTTAACTTTTAACAAGTTAGACAAAAGTCACATTGCTAAATAATTTAACAACGCGATCATCACTCGGCCGTTAGACAATTTAATTGCAAAATTAAATCT
The DNA here is from genome assembly GCA_019359885.1 of Listronotus oregonensis. Classification (NCBI taxonomy): domain Eukaryota; kingdom Metazoa; phylum Arthropoda; class Insecta; order Coleoptera; family Curculionidae; genus Listronotus; species Listronotus oregonensis. Next base: position 292,381 of record JAHBCN010000479.1, on the reverse strand, counting down.
GCTTTCAGATTTTATTTATCTTTTATGGTTTTTGAGATAATTAAAAAAAAAACCAAAGTGGTGCATTTTTAACCTTTGCCTGTAGCTCGCAAACTACCAATTTTACGGTTTTAAGATTAGTACATTATTAGAACATTTAAGTAAAAATATTTTTCTAACTTTGTTTTTAATATATTTACCCAAACTTTGGATTTTCATACGGACGCCATATTCGATTTTTACATTTTTGAAAAGAGCTCTTCAAGAACTTTTTATTGATGTATCACAAGTCTAGGTTTTCAGATTAAAAACGATAATTTTTGTTTATTTGATAGTAGGCTTAGACTAGACTGCGTAATGGCCGCCCCGTTTCATAAAAAACAAATGATACGCATCCGGAGCGGCATCCACCTAACCATGGACATTTAAGATTCCTAGTGATGAACATGTTACCCTATGGATCTTTTGTGAGTGCGAAATTCAAAACTTATACAAAAAAGTGATACTTTTTGCAAAAATTAATACTTCCTAATATTACCTTAAACTGGTAATAATTAAACACAACTATAAAACAAAAATGTATCAGTAAACAAAAAAATAAAATCACAGTGCATGTCTTCCTCCATTTTCCACACATTTCTCGCATTTTTCCAACACCTTGCGGGTTACTCGGCGTAACGTGTTTCGGTTGATGGAAGCAAACACATCCCGTACCCTGTGTTCTAGTTCCAGCCTAGTTTCGGGCGGAGAAAACTCGTACACCTCATTTTTTGCGTGTCCCCATAGGTAAAAATCAGGGGGTGTAATGTCCGGTGATCTAGCTAAGCAAGCAATTGGCCCATTATTAGAGATTATGTTGTCATTAAAGGTATTTCTAAGGACCTCCATCACCTCCCTGGTAGTGTGCGCTGGACATCCGTCTTGCTGGAACCACAAATGATTTATTTCATTTAGCGAAACAGTATTTCTAATGGCCGGTAAAATCTGTTCTTGCAGGAGTAGCAAATACCTATCTCCATTCAGAGTTTCTTCAAAAATAAATGGTCCAATTAAACGGTTGTCTAAAACAGAAAAATAATATTTTATCTTATTGTGCCGACCGATGCACAGATGACTTGGGAATTGTTGTCTGTTCTTCCACTTTTCTAACCGATGTTGTGGGATCATCTCTAACGTTTTCCATTATAATCGCCTCTTTTACTTCATTATTTTTTGCATAAGTTTTGGGATTCGGTGTCACAAAAGATCCATAGGCTAACAAGTTCGTAACTAAGAATCTAAAATGTCTTTGGTTAGGTTGTTGCCGCTCCGGAAATTGTTCTTCGCATGCAAGTGCTGCAGCTTCTGTATTTCTGTTAGATTTAAAATACATTTCTAGCATATCCACCTTTTTATCATTGGAATAATTAAGAGCCATTATTGTAAATACTTAAAATAATCAAAACTTGAATTTTTGTTGAAGGCGTTTCTAAACGAGAAATAAGATGCACGCTAATTTTGACATTTACATTATTTAAATTATAAGATGCGTATCATTTGTTTTTTATGAAACGGGGCGGCCATTACGCAGGCTAGTCTAAGCCTACTATCAAGTAAACAAAAATTATCGTTTTTAGAGCTTAAGAATCTAAAAACCTAAACTTGTGATACATCAATGAAAAGCTCTTGAAGAGCTCTTTTCAAAAATGTAAAAATCCAATATGGCGTCCGTATAGAAATCCAAAGTTTGGGTAAATATCTCAAAAACAAATAAAGTTAGAAAAATATTTTTACTTAAATTAATTTTTTCTTAAGTGTTCTAATAATGTAGTAATCTTAAAACCGTAAAATTGGTAGTTTGCGAGCTACAGGCAAAAGTTAAAAATGCACCATTTTGGTTTTTCTTAATTATCTCAAAAACCATAAAAGATAAATAAAATCTGAAAGCAGATTTCATTTTGCAATTAAATTGTCTAAAACTTTCCTAATTTAACCAACACTGTAGCTCTTATGGTTCCCGAGTTACCAATACATGTAGGCCCAATTTGGGACACACTGTATCATACGGACTAAAAGTGCATCTTTTTTTACGAGCAAGTTTTGCAGTTGCGAGGTGGAGCGCAGCGCAGCCGAGCGAATGCAAAATTGCGATATATACGGCCGAGTGATGATCGCGTTGTTAAATTTAACAATGGACTTAGCAATTGTTGAAAGTTAACAACGGTTTAGAATGTTTTGACCAATCAAAATACTTTCGGATGATCGGATCGTCGGAAATCGGACGCATGAGACTCCGGCTTTACTCGGCCGTTAATATACTATCATTCATTTTGGTTAGTTGTGGTTAGTTAACTTATCGCATTGGACCAAAAAGTCAATAACAATAGTTAAAGACGTAATTGACCAATGGGGTTTTTATTCATTTGTATTTGCCTAAGTCGTTTCCATAAAATAAATAGACTTTAATTTTTTTAATGCTCAGTAGTTAAACATTTTTAAATTAAAGAATACAGTTGTTATATTACAACAGTGTATTGACTACCAGAAAAATTGTGTCTTTAAACGTATGACTTAGCTCTGTATGCACATAACAAGAATAGTTTGATTAGAAATAATACAACGGAATGTGAGTATATGGGTCAGACAAATAAATCGTTATTTTATAAGGCGAAGATTGGAAGCAAGCCCGAATTTTTAAAGGGTATGGATCCCCAGCGTGCAGTATTTAGTTAAAATATAGGTCAGCTTGATTTACTGCAGCAAAACTTTAATAAAGATAATGTATGAGATAAAATTATTACAAAGCACTGCGGTAATTCTACACAGTAAAGTTCTTGAAAAAGCTTTCTTGCATCAAAACCATTCTAATATTAGGTTAAACCTACAAGTAAATTGTAATTGGATTATTATTAAATGTCACACCGCGCCACTAGGGTCGTTTAATCAAATTTCAATAGTATGTGATGTTTTTTAAAGAGATAGAGCAAACGTAAAAATACTACTACGAAGAATAATGTTACTTTAAAAAAATTAAATTGTTGTTCTTAATTATTTAGAGTCACCACCTTAGTCCGGGGTATTAAGAGTCCTTCTTGATTATGCCAAAAATATCGTAACTAACTTTGATTTTTTTTTTTAATTTGCTATTGGAATAAGTTTTTTGTAAGTGGTGAAATAAAGAGTACCGTTTGTTAGAAAATTATTTATGTTTTGCCAATATCTCGGCTGGCGTTTCAAATGATGCTTCTTTGATCGCTGCCCGACCTCCGAGTCGCTTTTGTTTTAGAAATTCTGAGAACTCTTAAGGAAAAGTTGACGTAATGTTACAAATGACAGATGAATTTTTTGTTACAGGTATTTTTGTAACTTTCTAAAAGGAGAATGGTGGTGAGTTAATTGATTTATAAGTTTTCTGAAATTACCTTGGCAACTAGCAAATACAATTTGGTATTATTTCAATAAACTGATTTTGATGCTACATATTTAATAATTTAAGCAATTTCTTTTTACGCTTTTGCAAAGAAGATTTGCTTAAATACTAAAAGCGTTCAAGTTCATTCTATGATTATTGTTAAATGTATTTTGAGATTTATTTGATTTGTAGAATTCTATGTTTTTTATTTATAAAATAATATGTTTAAGGGTTTTTCAAGCATTTGGCTAATGGTATGGAAATTTTACGTATATACAGTTTAATACATTCACATTTTTTATAAATGACATTTTTTGTATTATGGTTTTGGTTAAGATTTAATGGTTTTGTATATATCATTTTAGATCTTATAGTGTATAGTCTTTTAAATTATAATTTTTTTTACCTATTCGTTGAACTTTCTCTAAAAAGTCAAGAAAAAAGGTAAAATAAAAAAAATACAGTTATATTAATATCAGGTAAATAGAACTCTGACTTTACTTAATGCTAAGATAATTTCAGAAAACCTTAAAATCAATAATTAAAGTTAGGATTATGAGGGAAAATCAAGTTAAGTTAAATTAAGTTAAAGTAACACAAGAAGAGATAAACACTATGTGATGAAATTGTTTCAATTATACACCCAAATTAGGAATTAAGTTAAGTTAAGCTAAGTTAAGAAGATAACCAACTTTTATCTTTTTTGACTTATTAATCATTTTTTTAGCTTGTGCTCCGATTTCTGCGTCGATTTTTAATTTTAACACATAGAATAAAATAAACGGGTTAAAACCAACAACATAACTTCATTTATTTTAATAAATAGGATAAACTTTTTAACAGATTATTAATAATGTCTGAGACTGAAATAGAACTGAATGTTATCCATAAAAACCAGTTAATTGAATTAGTTCGTCAGTTTACTTTTTTATATTCAAAAGATAATATTTTTAATATTTTTAAATGTATTTGCATGTTTTCACACAAATGTCTTAATTTTTATTTAACTTAATTTTTGTTAACTTAACTTAATTTTCCTGCATAATCCTACCTTAACTTACCATCATTTTTACTTTCAAAAATAATAAATGTACCTATGACAATAAATTTCTGTCATTTGTGACAATACGTCATAAATCAAAAATTGGTCTCCGAATTACATGATATTCAAGGTTTATATGTTTAAAAAGCGGTCTAAAAATACGTTAATTTTTATATTTAAATGTCTTTTTTAAAAGCCAAATGTTCGAATAATATTATAATTTCCTATGCTAAGTATCATTAGGTAAAATGGTACAATCAAGCCATAATTTATATATTTTAAAGGTGCACACGTTGTAGGTTTATTGGTTCAGGAATGATCAATATATGTTTTCTCCTTTGGTAAAACACCTTTGTTTGACTGTCGGATATTCACCTAAAAAACAAATACTTCTTATCACCGGCTGTTTTTCGATAATTTTAGCAAAAAATTTAAAAACTATTTCATTATGTTTCGTAAATATGCCAGGAAGTTGAAATTTTGGCAGATAATTTCGGGTTTATAAAAATAGTTTATTAGTCTGGGGTGCTTGACCTAGCTAAATAAAACAGGAATAAAAATTGTTGTAGATTAAAATTTAAAAAGTGTTTTGAAAAACGAGAAAATCAAATAGAAAATGTTAGAGATACAATTTAAATACAACGATTATGCGAAGTCAAAAATATACTGGGTGGTGCGTCGCCGAGCGGAACATAGGAAATCCCATGTAAATTTTAAGAGGGTTAATTATTGGTTCCCCGGTACATTTTACAGAAAAAAATTAAGATAACTTTTTGAAGAGACCAATCTGACAGATCCTCTTGCCAAGTTTTAACAAATTTTAATAAGTAAATATTCAATTAAATTTAATTGCAAAATTACCAAATTTTCGGTTCAGGTAAAACCAAGCAGACACCAGCCACCAGTAAACAATTTTTTATAAGGCTTTGTCAAATCTGACGTACAGCCGAATACAAGGAATGTTTTTTTTTCGTTTCACCAATCTCACAACCGTTACATTCAAAGTAAAAGACACGTTAACATTATTTTTTTATCAAACCTTTTATTTAATGTAAAAATTAAGTTCAACTAATAACAATTATTACTATCGATCATTAAAAAACTAATTTTATCATACTAGAATTTAATTAAACCAATAGCAGTATCTGACATATTTTCAATTTATTTTCCCATCAAACCTATCTGGTCCATTTCAACCATTAAACGTATTGTCAGTAAATTCGATTCGATAAATAATTGTAAATGTTTAACTCAGAAGATCAAAAATAGATCCGAAAAAAAAGAACTCTTAATATTTTACTAGGTGTGGAAAAATAAAATGAAATAAAATACAATAACTTTTTTAAAAATAATATAAAATTACATAAAAGCATTAATTAATCAAATATTCAAACAAACCCCCATTAACACCTAAACAATATCCCAACCGATCATAAAATTCATTTCTAACGTTGCTAAGTTGATATTGCGAAATTTTATTACATTCTAACGAAATAGCGTTTTTTAGCTGGTTTACATTCTCAAATTTTACACTTTTATAAATGACACCTTTTAAGTGACCTCACAGAAAGAAGTCATTCGGTAAAAGATCAGGTGACCTGGCTGGGCAAAGTATCCGGTACCGTGGACCAATAATATTGCCGTTATAAGAATTTTCCAGGTACTCTCTAACCATACCGTAGTGATTACTGATTTATTGATACTTTTCCTCATGTCAGGGACAATATTCATTTTACTGGTGCCTGTTTGGTTTTACCTGAACCAAAAATTTGGCAATTTTGCAATTACATTTAATTGAATACTTCAAGATTCGCTTATTAAAATTTTTTGAATCTTGACACGAGGGCTTGTCAGATTGGTCTCTTCAAAAAGTTATCTTACATTTTTTCTGTAAAATGTACAGGGAAGCCAATAATTGACCCCCTTAAAATTTACATGGGATTTCCTATGTTCCACTCGGCGACGCACCCCCTATAAAGCTTAAGTAGCGTGGGTGCCGAGTTGTAAGAATTTAACCAATTTTTCGCTAGTTCTGTCAACGTTGTCCAAGTACCGAACTATGCAAATATTGCATTTTCAAGGCACCTTTTACCCAACGCGGTAGTTCCACCACGGACGTTATAGTTCGTGGCCATAAATCAAAAAAAATAGAAACCGTAATTTGTGTTCACAAAGGACAAAACAGTGCAGTAAACGCAAGTTTTATTTTACGGTTTATAATCTCCAAAGATTTATTTTTCGTAAATTGTTTATTACCTTTTAATCTTTTGGCTGCTATAGAATTTTAAACTTATCGTCTGTACATTGATTACGATGAACTTTTGCATAAGATTTTTTTATCACTTATAAAAAAGTTAATGGATTTTGTTTCGAATATTTGCCCTTTCAAAAGTGGACTGTCTTTAAGATAATTAGTATTTTTTTTACCCTAAACTACAAGTTACTAGCAATTCATAAGCCTAACGTTTATTGCCTTTGGTTGGTTGCCGCTACTTTTTGTAGTTTTTTAAATTAATTAACTTAATGCTGGCGTTCCTAACCTTTAATTAAGGTTTGACTGTCAAGAGTCAAATTATTACCTGTCACTGAACCCTTTTCACCTTTGGTGATGTTTATGTACTTTTTGGTTCATGTTTATTAAAAAAATATTTAAATATAGATTTGATGATTTATATCTTAAAATATTTTTTTTTTGCAAAGGCCAAGCATTTTAATTGTTTTTAATTTTCAAATGTTTTCCATTACCAAGTGATTCTAAAAACAGAATATTTTAGTTGATCAAATTAGTAAAAATATTAATTTTCAGTGTTGCTACTAAAGCACATCATAATCATAATCATAAAAATGTGCGAACATCGACGCAGAACTATTTTCCGATCGGTAATGTCATTGAGGTTAGTTCATAGATTAAATAGAAAATAACCACCCACATGCCACACCCAATGATAATACCATAATATGTTTATCTATATCTGATACAATCCTTTGACAGCTGTTTTTAAAATTGACATTTATGCGCATGAGCATTAAATGAATCTAGCAATAATTTTACTGAAATTTATTGTATTATATAGAAATTAATGTACTATTACCAAAAATCCTATGAAAATTTTCATCAAAATTTTGGTCATAATTTTCGCCATAAATTTCTGAAATTCTTGTATGTGTAAAGCGGCTCTTAACTAATGGTTTTGTTTATACAAGAAGCACTTCTATGTACATAATTTTTGTTTCATACTGACACCCAAGTCAAATAAATAATAATAGATATATTACATTACTGTAAGACACGGAAATTTTAGTGTGCATGATTAACCGCAGTTTCGCCAAGTTTGCGTTTAATGCCAAGAAACGTGATCTTTTCTATTGTAATTTGATTTATAAAATTTGCAAGACACGCTTGTCAGTAATTATAAGGTTTGTGTGAAGTATCTATTTAAAGAATCTCTCATAGTTTGAATAACATTTGGTTTTTGCCTGGGCATATAAAAGTTACCTATGAGAAAAGGCAATTGACTGTAACAGTTTCTTTTTTAATTGAATAATTTTCTCTAAAGACTTCCAGTAGTTTTATTATCTATCTTAATAAACGTATCCTTTGTACACACAAACTAATAATTTTTACCACTGTGGTATTAACAACCCGTGCGTCGTAAGAAAAAAATTGGGACATCAAACGATTTTGGCCTTTGCGAATTGACATATAGTAAACAGTTATATTAAACCTGCAGCTTAGTATTATTACAGCCTTTACTTAATGTCCTAATCTTAAACAGTTATACATTCTTTTGAGACAAGTAACATCATCTTTTTTATATGTTATGACACTTAAATCTAAATAGCCATTTTTTATTATTAATTCCGGGCTTGATGGTGAGGAGGTCAATTCTCTTGTCTCCACTAAAAAATGTTGCACAAAAGTCTCGAATGCCCATTTTGTTTGATATTTTTTAGTGTTCTTCTTCTTCCCTGTTAGCCGTCTTGATTCACTACCGGAGGCAGCGCAGCCTCTTGGGCTTTTTGTGCCTTTGAGTTTTAATCTCGAATTCGAAATCTTTTCTAATGGCAAAACTTGGCAACAGTGTAAATGTAGATAATTGAAGGGTAAAAAGCTGTTTAAAAAGATTTTGTAAACTAGTGTATTTCAAAATTAAGTGTTATTTTAAAAAAAATAAACGAACTGTTATAAAAGAAAAGCAACAATATTGTTTTGAGGCTCAAAAATAATAATTATTGAAGCTGGTCAATATCTATCAAAATATCTTAAGGAAAAACCTTTTTCATCTTTGATATTCAAAGATATTGCTTTAAAACAATTCCTCGCGGAGAGAAAACCTAGAAGCTATGAAGAAATAATGAAATGCCTATAATTTATGATACCTTATGGACAACAGTCTTACTAAATGTAGATCTTTTAATGTACCGGGTGTTCAAATAAAAAAGGACGCCGGCTGTATCTTGGAAACTATGTATCGCACATCGATGGGAAAAAAGTATTGTTAGGTAAAATGGCCACGAGAAATAGCTGGAAATTATTTTTAAGTTTCTAAAATTACCGCGAGATGGCGCAACTGCAACGGTAAATTAAAAACCTATTTTTTCTCAAAAATTAGCTAGTATTGGGTACAATTTTGATAATATTAGCAAGGACTCTAGCGAATTCTACATCAGTTTGGTTAAGAACTTTTTACCGTATTTCCAATAGTAAGGGTGGGAGAAGATGATAAAAAATGCAACTTTCAAGTAGCTCTACATCGTTAATGGAAAGTGGTTTAAGTGGGTACTTGTTTAAGTTCGTCATTTGGATGTCAGCTAGTTTGTAGTTCACCACCTGGAACTGACAACTGTTAACGTAAATATGTCATGTCGTTTTCCAATCTTTTGTTTTTGTTTTTATTTTCAACCCTACTTGACCAATATTTAAATTAGAGTTAAAAAATGCTCCACTCACGGCATTTTCATGTTTTCGATTGTTCGTTCTGTTTTCTAGTAGATACATTACAAACTTTAAAATAGTTTTCAGTATTTTTTTATTATTTTACCGTAATAACTCTTTTACTATGTCACAAAGACTCTTTTGATTAATAGTTAATATTATTATCATGAAAAGGGTTATTTTGAAATAACTCGAAAACAAAGTTTTCTCTAAACAACGCCCTCTAGTTGGTAAACTAGAAATTAGCCGACCCCGAAAAGGACGACATTTAAAAGAGCTTTAAATTTTCTTTCAAACGAATACCCACTTAAATCACTTTCAATAAAAGATGTAGGGGATAGAGCTACTTTCAAGTTACATTTTTTATCATCTTGCCCCACCCTTATTATTGGAAATACGACACACAGTCCTTAACCTAATTTCATCCAGTATTGGTTAAAGTTTTAATACGTAAATACGATTTTAATTCAAATCTTACGAAAATCAATGATCTTTAAAATTATACATCAACAGCCTTTGGCGCGTCTAACTAAACAAGCTGCGTTCTCATTGGATCAGCAAAATTAAGCAACGTCAAGCGTGGTTAGTAGTCTATTAATTAATTGAATAACATTACCCACACGTTAATGTGGAAGAGTAGTTTAGAAGTAGTAATTATTTGTACAAATCCGTGCTGGCACTACCACGTTGTTTAAAAGGTGCTGTAAAATGCGGTACCTGAATGTGTCGTTACTTGGACATCGTTGGCGATAGTGTAAAAAAAAAACTTAATATTCTTTATAGGTCATTTAGTCCTTAATTTCCACTGATATAACTTTGCTAAGTTAAACGTACATATATTACGTTCTTAAATTTTTTAGGATTTACTCTTTTACATCCTTAGTCGTTCGTTTATTCATAATAGACAATCAGAGTAAATCTACGAGCGTTCTTTTTTAAACTCTGCAATAATTTCGAGCTAAATCTTTTTTCTCCGAGTAAAGATTGCGAACTCAGTTAGTTGATCTGGGAAATGTTATATTTTAATATTGTATTATTTTTTGTGGTATGTTGTCATATTTATATACATATTTTGTTGCGGTAAAATCATAGAGTTTGTGACTGTCAATTATTCCAGTGGTGTAAAATTTAATGTGAATTTATAAACAAGAAAATTTTAAAAGTTAGAATAAGTGAAAACCTCAAGGGCAAGCAAAATCAATTTTAATTTTTTTATTACTTTATGGATATTTATCTTGGGGCCAATTTAAGACTGTAGCAATAACAGAGTTCAACAAAATAGTCTTAATTCTTTTAAAAATTGAAATCCCAATTTCTTAGATTATAACGTGATCTATCTTATACAGTAAGTTTAAATTATGGAACGTAGTAAGTATGCTACTATTTATAGGAAAACGATAACACTTTTAAATTCAGAATAAAAATATACTTTTGGGCGCATTTAAGCACTGGGCTACTGTAATTTAAAAATGACTAGACACAAAAAAAATGGTTCTTGCTAATTAAAGCACCAACATATCATTTTAGGTACAAAAACTAAGATTTAAACCATTTTTTAAAATGTATTTATAAAAGTGTACCCGTCTGCAATTAGCTGTTCATTTAGTGCTCAACTAATTAAATTTTGGTGCACTAAAATTATTGTTTCTTGGTGCAAACTATTTACAGTAATATTTAGACGATCTTGCAACTACAGTCAAAGCTCCTTATTTTCGCTTCCTTCATTCGCGTATTAACTATTCGCGGATTTAAAAAATGCAACCCAATTCCTATATTCACGGCTAAAGATTTCTTTATTCACATTGATAAAAAGGATTCCAATATGTAGGTATCCAACCGAATATCCTTTGTAAATAGGACGAGATGGGTTGGAACAGATAGAATCAAGTGACATTTAGAAGTTCCTTGAATCGCAAGATGAAGATTTGACTGAAACCGACTTGGAGGAAATGTTAAATTTACAGCACATTGAAAAAGAGGCTTCAACAAGCACGGGAAACGTGAGATTTAATTTGAAAAATCTTAGTGAAGGTTTAAGAATGGCAAATGACTTTGTGATTTCTTTATAAGAATTGACCCGTCTATGGAACGAAGTCTTATTTTTAAGAGTCAAATTGCTAATGCCATTGCTAAATATCAGTCTGAATTAAAGGAGCTTTTAAAAACTGCCAAGCAAGAAAAACTTACAAAATTTTTTAAACCATTGCCTATTCCTGAAGATAATAATTAATCAATATGCTCAAAAACTTCAATTAAATTCATTTTTTTATATACTTGTTTTTTATATTGTCACCTGGGAACGTATACCCTATAATCCCATAAATATTACCATTCCATATTTACGGTTTCTGTATTCGCGGCATATTTTCGCGAATAAAGAGCTTTTACTGAATTCAATTGTGTCTACTTTAATGACGTAAACCCCATTCTTTAAAAAACTACCCAGTTTAAGTTGGATAGTATTTGAATAACTCTAAAGTGGCATTAACATGTGCTGTTTTTACGACTAACACAAACAAAACAGCAAACTTTCAATACAATTAAAACTAACTAAAATGAACACAGTACACTAGTGGCTAAAATGGTATATCCTCGGGTTTTCAATGGGTAGATATCTGGTTTCAGTGTCATAATCGAAAAGTGTACTTTTTTTAAAAAAATTAGTCGTGGCATTTAAACTGCAACTATCGGTTGCGAAAGAAACTTATGTTTAGAAGTAATTTTCTTTAGCAGTTTTATTCTGAAGAAAATTAATGTTGTAACGGGGCACCAAAAATCGTGTGTAGTTCACTGTCCCAAAAAGACAATTATGGTCGCTGTGGCAAACAGTGTCTGCCAATTTTCATCCACTTCTTATAAGCGGCCAGGTCTTGCAAAACAACGAATTATTTGAAAGTGTTAGACAATGTTATGGTTTTTAAAAAAAAAATTTTGGTTTTTGTTTTATTTTTTAAATTTGTTACACAACGTTTCGCTTAGTGGGGCCCGGGGTTTTCAAGTGATAATTTGGGTCACTTGAAAACGGTTGGAGATACTTCACTAAGCGAAACGTTGTGTAACAATTAACAAATAAAGACAATGGAAGTCCAAGATTTTAGTGTTATTGAAACGAAGTATTTAATCCTAACAAAGACTTTACTTTGCATCAATAAAATGCATTTATATTCGCAGCACTATCCAATAAGTTTAGAATTTTCTTTCCAGCAAGAAATCTTTTCTCTTTAAACATGGATGGAACTTATATTTTTTAAATAAGACCCCGCTTAAGATACTGTTTCCATGTCTGAGGGATGACTCCTGGATGGAATCGTCAAATGTATCGTGTATTAATAAACATTCTTTTACTTTACTTCATACTTAAACTTTCAGTAGTTTTTAGGCTGTAAGCCTTCTTCGTCTATCTTTAGAGAAAAAAATGACATCTTATCCTGATAGGACGAAAACTTTGCTACAGAAACAATAGTAATTTATTTGACCATTTATTTTTTATTTAATTTTACATCCAGCTGTCATAAAAGTGTTTACTTGTATATAATACCTGGTACAGACACTGCCCTTAAAAGGAATCGGTCTGTGTTAGTCAACATTCAAATGTTTATGCTAATGACGTCTCCGACACTTTAAAAACACCCGTGAAATTAAGACCTACCGGTAGGGAACTGAAGTCTTACCATATTTGGACAGTTGAAATGAGCAGAATAGTACCATGACGTGCAGTAATACTTTTAAGGTTTTGTCTAAATGCATTAGAGACCGACCCAAGCGCTTTTTACCAAAGGTTTCTTACGCTCCGGGGATATGCAATTCTCAAAGCAAAAAGATGGTTTTTGTAGTTAGAAGAAGTACCTAAAGTAAATGCTGAAATGTCAACCTCTTTTAAAGCTTAAAAAATGATCTGATTATACATGGCAGGAGACTAATTTTGTTTCTTGTGTCCTGAGATTCGGTCGATTCGGCGTTAATTAATTTCTGTCTCAAACCCATAATAGCGATTTACCGGTTAAAGATGAAATGTTTAATTTTAGATAGTTTTTTTATATTTACTTAGTACGAGTAATGTTTAATACATGTAATATGTCTTTTCCATTTGAACAATGTAAAATTATTCCAGAATTTTGGTGTGTATTCAAAATGCATTTTTTTTGTCTTGGGACAGTCCACGAAGGCTAAAAAAGGGCCCAAAAATAAAAAAACCTTTGGGGTCTGGAAAAATTGGTTAAAAAAGGGGTGGTTTTCCCGGCTTTTAAAAATTTGGGGAAAAGGGGGAAAGGAAAAAAAAATTGCGGGGAAAAAATAATTTTTTGGAAAATTAGGTAAGGAAATTTAACAAAAATGGGACTTTGGGGTTTTAAGTTGGGCCTAAAAAGTTTTTTCTTTTTAAAAAAACATTTTTGTGTTGGGTTTTTGGGTGAAAAAAATTAACAGTATTTTTTGGAGCAAAAAACCCTAAAAATAACCCCTAAAAAGGGGGGAACAAAAAATTTTTTACAACTTTGTTGGGGTTTGGAAAAAAGAAAAGGAACCTTTTTGGAAATGAAACATTAAATAAAAGGAAAACAGTTTTTCCCCTTTGGGGTCCCCAAAATGCATGGGAATAAAGGGTTTTTCCCCAACCCAAAGAACAAATTCCCAAAAGGGCCCGAAACCCCGGGAAAAAGGAAAATTCCCCGAAAATTTGAAAAGAAAAATTCTTTTCTTTCAAAAAGAAATTCCAAGTTTTAAAGGGTTTCCAAAAAAAATAAAAAGGAGTTGCGTTTTGCCTTGGTTAAAAATAAAAAGGTTAAACATTCTTTGTTTAAAATTTCTTCCAAATTTTTTAAATCCCCAAAATTAATTCAAGGGGCTTTTTTTATTTTTTAAACATTTGGTACAATAAAAAATATTTCAAAAATTGGGCCCCTATTTTAAAAATTTTTTAATTTAAAAAAAATCAAATTTGTTTTTTAAAACCCAAAAAATACTTTTAAATTTGAAAAAAAAAAAGGAAACCTTTTTCCCGAAGCCGAATGGTTGGCCTTGCGTATCGCCGGATTTGACACATTTTTTTTGTTATAAACGTCAGCTTATACAAAAATTAAAAAATATATTTAACATTGATATAATAAAAACAATTTTTAGTAATCGGCTTACTGAACACGAAATATTTTTAGGTTCCTAAGTTGAAGAGGTTTATGTCTATATCAATATGACGATATGAGTCATATCATTATTTTTTTAACAATGCAATTCAATTTATTTATATTAATTATTTATTTTCAATCATCAAATCTTTTTATTATTTTAACATATAAAATGAAGTAAAATTTATTTTTCACTGGTAATTTTAAAATTTTATGATTTTATTCAGTTCTCAACTAAGATTCTTAAATTGATCAAATCTTCGGCAAAAAAGGCAACAGGTTTCGCCAAAAATTGACCTTCGGTCGGACCAGTTTCTACATACTGCCACTTTATTCACATAATAAAAAAATTACAGCTGTGTCAGATAGTGTTTCTTAAACATCGATAGTCTATCGATAGTTATCGATAGTACATGTGCATCGATACTATCGATGTACACGTACTATCGAAAAATATATCGAGAACTCTACATACTATCGAAAAATGATAATTGTATCTACGGTATAGGTCATTATCGCCCACAAGTAGAGAGAGAAATTAAATTACTTATTTTTAAAAATATAAACTGTATTTGTGGAATCGAAATGGGAAGTACCGGAATTGATGACAAACTTTATTTACTTTTTATTTTTTAAGGTGTCTTCTGTCTTCCTCTTAATGTTATTTATTTATTTCAGATTTTTGTTATCAAGCTTCTTCCATTACTTACTTTTTGTTTGGATAGAGCACAACAATAAAATCAAAATATTGAGGTGTTCAAATTCCATTATTTGTTTTTATTTTATGGAATACTTGAAACTCGATAGTATCGATACTATCGATATTTTTTATTATTATATCGATAACTATCGATAGTTTGTACTATTGATGTTTAAGGAACACTAGTGTCAGAAAAGTAGATAGTATTTTTGGAAGTGCACCTGCGCAGTGTGTAAATTTTTGCATTTAGGTAATACAGTCGTGCAGGATTTTCTCTACCCTAATCCTAAACTTTCAAAAAATCGGTAACCGTATCAAATTCACGGTACTTTGCTTGTGTTTGCATGTTGTGATAGGCTTTAAATGTTTAATAAGCGTTTTATTCTTACGTGTCATTTTGTCAGTTTCTATTACGCGTCAAAATAATTTCCTTTGACAAAATGGTTTTTCACATCAATAGGTATTTAAACAATAAGGCATTAATAAGGGTTGATATCATTATTCGCCAGTTCATGCCCAAGTTAGTTTTTCGCGATTGATCGTTTTGTTATTTAATTGTGAAAATCATATATTTTTTTGATTTTCTTTTTTGGGATGTATTTCACATTTAGGCAACCAACTTGATAGATATTTTAATAACTATTATTCGAATAACAAGGTCATTAATAGACTCAATGTTTTGTGTATTTTTATTTGCCTATACAATAATCGTTTATTATTTGAAAATCATGCATTAACTGGGGTTATTAATGCATGATTCTGTACCCAGAAAAAAAAACCTTTATAGACCGGATAAAATAGTTAAGCGTTATAGGGTCAGCCAAAATCGTGTCTGGTGTAAAAAAAAATTAATAGAATTACCTTAAATATAGCTTAGACAAAAAGTGTGTTCAAGTATATATCTTTATTTTGTTAAATAGCAAATACAACTGTTATCGTAAATAAATATTAGTCTTATTAAAATAAAATGCCAGCTAAATAAGACAAGCATTGTACCTGATGCAGTAACAAGGCTTTGCTAAGATAGGCCCATTTGTGAATTGGACAAAAGTCTTAGTTACAACAGACAATTTTATTATGTGTAGGAGATAATTGCCTCGTGTAGGGGAAAAGTGGGATCAGTCAAAGTAAAAAATAAGTGTACGTAAATTAAACAATATAATAATTTAACTTTTTTTAAAAAACATTTTGGCAATTTTGGAAACTTTTTAAATTAAAAAGCTCTAAGAATTGCTTAAATGTTTTAAAAAAAAATAAAGTAATATTTTTATTTAATTTTTGTTCAATTTACATTAACTCAATTTTCACATTATTTGACCTTTCTTAATTTTCCCATACACCCGTCAATGTATTGTGTAAATCCAAAATATTTCGCCAAATATTTAATTTAAAAAAATAAATAAATATAAAAGTTCTTAACAATTAAATGACTTAAGTATACAAGAGTATTTATATAATAATTTATTACTTCTGCATATTTACTTTATTTAGATTTTTTTACTTTTCGATTTGTACTATTGTAAAGGTAAAAATTACAAAAACTATATTTAAAATAAAATAATTTTGTTATTGCTTTAAAACTACGATTTTTAAATAAACAGGGAACTTATAGTTCCCTTTCCAAGATGGCAATGACTTTCGGCATTGGTCATTCCTTCAAACTTTCTTCTTCTTCTTCCCTGGCATTACAACTCTGGGTGAGTCTTAGCCGCATCCACTATTGCTCTCCATCTCGTACGATCTTGTGCTTAAACTTGCCACTGCTGGACTCCCATCTTAGATAAGTCTGCTGTGACAGCATCCTTCCATCTTTTTCTCGGTCTACCTATTGATCTTCTGCCATCTGGTCTCTCAAGGAATACTCTTTTTATCAATATGTGGTCTTCTGATCTTACTTCATGACTTGCCCATCTTATTCGGTTAGCTTTTATATGTCTAACTATGTTTTCACTGCCATACATTGCCGCCAATTCAGCATTGTGGTGTCTATTCCAAACTCCTGTTGTTTCATCTCTATTGGCCCAAATATCATTCTGAGAACTTTTCTTTCAAACACAAGAAGCTTATTTATTTCCCGTTGATTGAGGGTCCAGGTTTCGCTGCCATAAGTAACTACCGGTCGAATTATTGAGCTGTACAAAGTTAGTTTGGATTGTCTCTTTAACAGTCTAGATTTTAATAATGTTGTAAGAGAGTATAACGCCCTATTTCCTGCCATTATTCGTGCTGAGACATCCTTTTCTACTCGATTGTAATCCGTAAAGTAGGTACTTAAATTCCTTAACCACTTTGAAGTTGAACTCTTCAAGGGTTATATTTTGCCTGGTTCGGTGCCTTGGATTCTTCGTAACTACCATGTAATTGGTTTTTTCTTCGTTTACTCGTAGGCCCAGATTACCTGCTTCTTTCTCCAGCTGTGAAAAAACCTCTCGCATGTCTCTTGTTGAATGGGCCAGTGTGTCTATGTCATTAGCAAAGGCTAACAGCAATTTTATCAAACTTTGAGCATTGCAAAAGTGGATCATCATTTTTTTTTCTCTAGAAATATTTATAATCTGCCCTAAAATTGTACAATTGAGTGCATGACCTAACAATTAATATTGGAAATTGATAGACATACATACTTATATTTTTATAGTCAACTCAGTAGGCTTATAAGAAAAATTATATATTAATGTTTATCCTGTAGCTTGAATATTTAGTTACATATCCACCCAAAGCCTTTATTATATCAGATCAGATAGTTTTTGCTTATTTTTCTTAAGGGTTGTCAAAAATATTATCGGAATATCGGAAACTACCTAAACAAACAAAGTAAATTCTAATGTAACATTCTGCATATTAGGCCACGACGTATATATTTTAAAAATCATGAAAAATACCTCAATATACATACTGTCTCACTAGAAAAAGTTAAGTTTGACTGCATTTGTCTTATTTATGCGGGTATCTATTTTTTACTGACAACACTAAAGGATAATACAAGAGCCATTACCATTTTTCATTTTTATTTTTTTTGCTTTCTGGTAAAATAACGACTTCAATACACAAGGCTATAGTACCTAAGAGAATTTACTACAAAATTACTTAAAAATATTCATAATTAAGTATGCGCCTAACTCTGAAATAGCAATTTCATATTAAATTCTCTTAGGTATTATAACTTTTTGTATAGAGTGTCTATTGTTATTTTAACACCCATTTAGGGTAGTTATTTTATCAGAAAGCAAAAAAAAAGTAAAATGAAAAATGGTTAGGGCTCTTCCTGTATTGTATTAGTATCTAGAAAATGGATATGTAAATAAGTTATTACAGTATGTTATTAAAACAATGCTTTTTTCTGGTGCAATATGAAACTAAATATGATTATTGTGACTTGAATTCGGTACTAAAGCCAAGTGCGGCCATCCAAATAAGTATTTTTGTAATCATAAATTCTTATCGGAGGCCTTGCAGTAAAACCAGTTAGTCTCAATTTATAGTTTTTATATTTAGATTTCGGCAATCCATAAATGCGAAAAAGGGTCAAGTGAAACGGTTTTTCTTAGTCGATTAATTTATATGTCCAACAAAACCCAAAAAATCTCATTAGCCATTTTTTTATTCGCACATACACCTCGTATATTAAGCTGAATCCTTATAAGGAGTTTGACTCAACATGAGAGGCGATTTAATGAAATAGGATTTGAAGCTTGTAAAACGCAAACGACCACTATAAATTGTGCAAAACACGCTTATAGAATAAATTAGTGTTTTTAAAAGCCGTCTTTTAGCACTTAATACAAAATGGTGAATGTAGAAAGCAAATAAATCGGATAATTAGTGATACTTGTTTTCTTGACGACTAAAAAAATCTATAAACATGTTACAATGTATTTAGGACAGTATATAATTTAATACGTATTTTTAGGAAATGGTGAAAAACCTAATATTTTTAAAAAAATTGTCCATTAACTTTAGTTGAGACAATATTTGTTACTTATTGAATTTATTCTTTATGTAGTCCATAAACGTGTTGCAGTTAATGTGCCCTTCATTAAGTACATTATATAGTTTAATAGTTTTTTGTCAATCGTAAAAAAAGATAATTTAAATTATGCAAATAAATATTGTGTTGTCCAAATCATATAATATTTTTTGCCTTTTCAAGTTATTGTTCCTTTCGAATAATTTCCTTTAATAGAAAATGAACGAAATTATATTTAAAGTCAAGCAGGTCTTTGTCATCGCTTCTTTTTTTATTCCTTAAAATTCCCCTAAGATGGCATACCAATAATTTTTCTTAAAAAAAACTGCTCCTAAATGTGTACCCATTTCAGTTCGCCTCTTTCTGATTTCTTATAACAAGATTCAAAACTTTCCCTTAACAGAATTATTTTACTTGTTACACATAACAGAGTTATTCGGCAAATTTTATGTCATTGTTTTTATTATATATAGATTAAGACTCTAATGTGCTTCTTAATAATTTTCCTTCCTCGTTTTTCTTCTACTTTTTCTTTATTTTTAATTTTATCGAAAAAAGCTACTCTTAATAAAACATTTGCTACTTCTTAGAGTAAGATTAGGATAGAAACATTTAACATGTTTTATATGCGGTGTTTCGAAAATTGAAAAAAATTTGATGGCTACAAGAGTAAAGTGCATTTATTTGAGAAGATATGGACATAAGTTACAAGGAAAAGTGGTTCAAAAGTAAAAGGTAGTCTCTATTACCAATTTTCGAAAAAATCGGCGTACTTTTATTTATTTGTGATAAAATTTATTTTAATATCAATTAACTAATTCCAAATTAACAATGCACAAGTTGTAAGTTTTTTTTAGTTAAACACACTATTACCTTGTTGGGCACATGCCTTTAAAAGATCAAGTAATTCAGCAAAACTGTTTCTAACCTCATGTAAAGATATTGAAGCAATGGCATCCTTAATCGCATCCTTTAATTGATCAGGAGTGGTATTTATTAGAGGTGTGCGATAAACAATTTTTAATCGGCCCCATGGGAAAACATCCATGAATGTTAAATCTGGACTCCTAGGAGGCCACTGAACTAGTCCTTGTCTTCCAATTCAGTGGTCTGGAAACTAATGGTCTAACCATTGTCTAACCCTTGCCGCATAATGTGCTGGGCATCCATCTTGTTGAAAATAAAATGAACGACCGGAGTCTAATGGAAGATTGTTGTCTAATTCACCGTCGAGAAAATTTCTTAACATAGCTATGTAACTCTTTGCATTAGAAATAGTGTCAAAGAAGTATGGCCCTATTATTCCGTAATAAGAAAAGGTGCAGCACACATTTACTTTGACACAGTACTGACGCCTCCGTGGTATTTGAAAATGCGGATTAGAGTCACTCCAATATCGTGCATATTGCGAAGCCACAACACCACTGGTCGAAAAAGTTGAATCATCAGAAAACATTATGTTCTTATAAAATTCTCTTTCCATACTGCCAACCCACAAACAGAAATCCAAACGTTTTGCTTTATCGCCGATTTTCAATACATGATTAAAACTGGCTTATATGGATGTATCTTGTTGTGTTTTAATATTCTTCTGAATTTGCGACTTTTTAACAAATTAGAGATTTTTGAGCTGTTTTTCTTAATGATAAGGTCGGGTGTTCCTCTACTGAATGTAATATCAAGTGCTTGCATCATTTTAATCGTATCTCTTTTTTTTCTCTAGGTATTCGCAACAATGAACCAGTGCTTAAAATTTCAAAATTATTTTATGGAGAGTAGTCTCAGAAACGTACACATTGGGGAATTTTTCATACAATTCCTGAATAACTTGACGATAACATATTTGACAATATTACGGCTAATGAATTATAAAAGTGAAGTGCCTTAAAGCTTGTCACTATCAACGCCTACTAGTACAAAAATGAGTTGTTAATTTGGAATTAGTTAATTAATATTAAAATAAATTTAATCACAAATAAATAAAAGTAGGCAAATTTTTTCGAAAAAAAGAGACTACCTTTTACTTTTGAACAACTTTTCTTAGTAACGTATTTCCATATCTTTTCAAATAAATGCACTTTACTCTTGTACCATTTAAAGTTTTTTCAATTTTCTGAACACTGCGTATGAAATATGTTAAATGTTTCTATCCCAAACTTACTCTAAGAAGTAGTATTTTTTTTTATCAAGAGTAGGTTTTTTTGATAAAATTAAAAACAGGTTTTTTTCTATTCGACACCTTTTCCGTGGACATACTGTATATTGAGATAAGGATAATTCGTTCGATGTAGACAAATTAATGTTTAAGTAATCCAGTGTTTGCACAGTTTTTATTCTTTATATTACAGTTTTTTGTTTTCTTTTACAATCAGCCTTCTAGTTTTACTGATGATTCGTAAGCGCCATTCTAATAGCCATTTTGTTAAGCTAGTGTCTAAAAGAGATTTAGAGAATTATTGCTGATATCCTTGTTACAGGATCCTTAATCAGTATTGCATTAAGGTACCGAGAATAGTTTTTTGTCTTAGAGAGACAGTATTGTTCTATGACCCAAAATAGATCAGTTTTCCTTTCCTCCCTATGAGAAGCCAAGTCCTGGAGAACGAGGAATTATGGCGTTACTTTAAAGAATATCTTTAGAGAACAATAACACATTAAGTATATAGTCACAATATCTACTAAAAAGCTTTTGTTTAAACTAGAGCACACTAAGTAAACTGTTTTTTATATAACACTAAAGGAAACACTGTTTTTATACTTGAGAAGGGATTTTTTTACAAAACCTACCATTCTTTATTCTTGTCAGAAAAACAAGTTGTAGCTTCCTCACATCAGCTTCCAAGTAGGCACGCATCCCAATTTAGTCAATAAGAAAAAGCCTCGAACTTTCTACTTTATCCGCTTCTTTATTCCCAGAATGTTTAGGTTTTTAAACGTATTACCTGCAAAAGTCTTTTCACGTCCTAAAATGCTTTAAGTCCTGCATTACCAAACGTTTCTTTTCTTTAATTCAGACACACACATTTCGTTAGTACTGAGGCTTGAAACTCTCGTTGATTGTCTCTTAGTGATGCTGCCGAGACGAGAGATTCCTGTCTTTCGTCGTGTCGAGACGAAAGTCTAATTTTTCTCTCGATCGAAGGCTCAAGACGAAAGAACGCCCTGCTTTCGCCGAGAATTTCTTGTTTCTCTCGAGGTCTCTTATTATCTCGACCAGTGTATTTGACGTACAATGGCAAAACAATTATAAGCCAAAGTAGAATTCAAAGCAGTATGAATAAAAGTATTAAGAATCAGATTAAAAAATATATTGAACAAGAAATAAGTAAATATGTACTAGGCTCTTTAAGTTGCATTATTTAATAACATATTCTTCTAAATATCACCTTTATATTTTATAAATATATTTCCTGTATAGAATAAGTCAAGAAAAGTTGGAAAGACCAACTGAAACTTGCAAGACCACTTGCAAATATCTGTTCAATCACAGACGTTTTCATAATTCAAGCTCCTTTATAGTAATTACCAATATTATTTTTGTTTACTATAGATTTTTGTTGATAGAAGAGAAACACTTTTTAAAATTACAAATTAAGAAAAAAACGACTCTGATAAATGACGGATCAATTAAATTGTACGACTAACTTTAATACTTATTAACAAATGATAAGTAAGTAATCATTTATAGCTATTAATAAAATAATGGCGATTTTTCTTACGTTTGTCGATCTTTCACTAGTACCTTTTTAATCGTAAGCTTAGGAATACGATTGTTTATTAAATAAGATCTCTTAGTTAAAAGGCCAATGCCGGGCAATGCCGCCATTGCTTTTTTAATTAGATAAAAATGTAGATTTAAAAATATGTTTGACCACGAAAAGAAATTGATTAATATTTCTTTAAAAAACTCCTGGCGGAGAAAAACTTGGAAGCGATATGAAAATAATAAAATCTAATAAAATGTAATACCTATAATACTATTTCTTATATACATTATTATATAATATTGCTCGATATTGTGTATGGAACTAAATTAATATAATGAACTTTATATCAATATGTATCGATATTTTTTAAGTTTTCCAATATTAACCTTAAAAACCTAGATGTTTGTATTTGGGCATTTCTCTGCAAACTGGGCAATTTTAAGCGTATTTTTGTCCCGACAAACGATCCCCTAGTTAGTTGTTTTTTATAGAATAATAATTTTATTTAATTATTACCATTAGGCAAACTTAAAAAGCATACAAAGGAAGCACTACGTAGAAATAAGGATTAATTGTATTAAATGTTATTGAGGTAGTTTTAAATAAGATCCAGGGAGCTGTGCGTAAAATTGGGGACAAAATAAACATTAGTATTTTTAGATGCATTATTTAATTAAA
Organism: Listronotus oregonensis; assembly: GCA_019359885.1. Classification (NCBI taxonomy): domain Eukaryota; kingdom Metazoa; phylum Arthropoda; class Insecta; order Coleoptera; family Curculionidae; genus Listronotus; species Listronotus oregonensis. Next base: position 268,861 of record JAHBCN010000479.1, on the reverse strand, counting down.
AAAAAGATTCCTTTAATATTGTCAGTAAAAAGTTTATCAGATTTTAAATATTATATGTACATAAGTATGATTTTTTTTAAAAATATATTTGTGAGAGAAACACCTTTTTACCAGGGAACTGTTTTTGGGGTCATACAGGGGACTGTTCTTTGAGCATTATAAAAACGTTTTTGATGTAATAAACTTTAATTTATTGGATATTGTACGATGGACCGCGGTAAATTAGGTGATTATCTTTTAAACTTAAGTACAAATTATAAAATGAACTTTATTTTTCAATTAATATCGGCCTGGGACAGTGAGTTGAAGAGAAATCTACCCATTTACATAAATCGTATTTTTAGTACGAGAAAAACAAGACGAAACGAGAGGATGGCTTCCTGGTCTCGTGTCGACTTTTTCTTCTCATACACCTATAACATTTGTCAAGTAAATATAAAAACAGTAGGTTATTTTACTATTTTATAGAAAAGCAAAGGTATACATATCTATTTATAATTTAACCGTGTGTTTGTGTCATTGACATTAGAAAACGTAAACTGTCGGCCAGCCCAGAGGAAAAGCTAAAAACACAAATTTTGCTGAAGTTCACGCCCGTCTAGAAATAATTTGTGTTTGTTCCGGTCTTTAATACCGACAAAGTTGTATACGAAAAATACACTTGTTTACTAGTTCAAAAGAAAATCGTTAATGATTCTTGGTATATGGCTGGAAATATGAGATGAAGCTTATTTTGCGATAAATTCAGTTGTTTTGATTTACTGCGGAAGTTATAAATTTGCATATAGACCTATTTAAAGACAATGGCCTTTTTACACTTGCAGTTTGAGTGACTTTTACCACAGTTGTTAATACTGTGACTGAAGATTTTTATTTCATAATGAAATTAACAAGATTTACAAAATTTAGACTCTAGATCAGTTATACCTTCATGCAAGTTTTTTTTTATAATCATAAAACAGCTTATTTTTTTAAAGTAAGAAATACTTATGTAAAATGGTAAAACATAACTAATTGAAACACTGATGGCATTCACAAAGAAATTATAATACATATTTTTTTTTTTATAAAGTTTTTATTTTATATATACAAAACATTTACCATTTAGGGAAGTTGTGCATTAATGGGACTCCACCTATTTTTGGCCATTTAAAATCGAAAAATAGAGATACTGACATCTTTTTTTTTTAATTTTGTTGTATTTTACGGCGGATTTACGAATTTTTTAAGAAAAACAAAAAAAAACTTGGTGTTAATTTTTATTTTGAATATAAAAAAAAACAGAAATATAAATTTTTTGAATTTTCAACTTTTTTTCAAAAACACTTTTTTAATTAAATAACTGACATTTTTGATTTTTTTATTATTTTGTTTTTCATGAACTTTCAGAATAAAATTATTTGACAACTCAAAAAAAATAATAATATTGATTTTACATCCCAAAAAATGTGGAGCCGCGTTTCTACACAGTTACCGCATTTACATAAATATAAGAATTAAATAAACAATAACTAGATCAGAAATTTTATATCGACCTTTCTTTCTGTGTGTATTTATATTTTAAAAAAACTTAGAGTCATCCATGGACCTAAGTAGCTTCTTTGTATGTGTAATCGAATACTTTTTTATTTTCAGTCCTATTTCTGTCATTGTTTTTAAGCTGTTGACATCAGAAAATGATCCGTCACGTTTCATATTTAACACAGGAATAAAATCATGTTTAGCAAAGTTAGTTAAGTAAATATATCTGTGTTTAGTATCAATTTTACCAACAGTAAACCAAAATTTTGCTGAATAAGCACTATTTCCTAAAGTAAGTAAATTTGCCATAGTTAGAAATTTTAATTTTGACAATAGTTTTCAGGGTTTGTTGTTTTGTTTTTAAGAGACGTGTAGTTTTTTACAGAAGATTTTTATGCCATATTCTGCCAAAATCTACTATACAGTGTGACCAGTAAAGTCTACATGATCAAGCATTTTTAAATTAATTGTTTTATTCGAAATTTGGTTTTGGCATCCATTTCTGCTTTGATCGAGATGAAAAATAACTAGAGAAATAGTAGTCAGTAGGTCAGTAGTTGATGCATTATCTGTCAAATTTTATTTTTTTCCATAAAAAAAAAATCCAAAAGATGGGTTGTTTCTGAAAATGTGGAAAAAGTTTTTCTGAATGCAAGTGTTATCCCCTATGCAAAATTTTAGATATATAAGATATTTTAAAGTAATAAACTTTAATATTAAGAAAATAGTTTTATTGAAAAAGTCAAACTTTTTAATAAAAAAAAATAATAGAATTGAAAAGCATTAATTTAATTAATATTTTTAGGCTGTTTTTAGGCTCTGCAACCACAGTATTTATTTTTTTTTACTTTTCGTTGTGTTAAAAAATGTACCTTGTGTTTTTTTATGTTTTAAGTAGACCATTTTAGGTTTTTTAGACTCTTTAGTCAACCCAATTTTATTAATCTTAACCGCCTAATTTAGCAAATATTATTATTTTTAACTTTGTGGTACTGCTAGATAAGGGTTAAGCCGGCAGAACTACCTTAGTATCTTCGAATAACAAAACATTTTTATATCAAAATGCCTTTCATATTTTTAGGCTTTGCAACCACCGTGTTTAATTTTTGTTTGCTGTTCTTTATGTTAAGGAAATTGTAGTTGGCCATACCACACCTAGAGCTGTCGGCAGTACTTTTAAACGTAAAAGTAATTCAATTATTAATTAAAACTAAAAGTAATTGAATTTTTAGCAATTACTCTATTTAAATTAGCACATATTATTAAACACAAATAAAATATTAAATTTATACTAATATGTATCATACGCGCGTGTCACAATACTCAAACTGCTTTCTCGGCTAGTTTAACATTAAATGACTCTAAAATAAAGATTTCTTTTTATTTTACCCCAAGCATCAACAGATCCACATTCACAAAAAAAATATATAAAAACGGTGGCGGTAAGCATCAATCGAAAATACTAAAAGGCGCGGAGGCGACGTTTGCCGGATCCAAAGCGGCCCGCCGTGTTTTAAGATGCTTTTTCTGGCTGGCCAAAATTCTGGCAGTTTTTCCATAAAAAAAATGTAATGAAATTTTTCGTATTAATTCAATTATTTATTTGGTAATTGAATGAATTTCTAAATAATTCAATTATTTTATAAGTAATCGAATTAATTTCTGAGTAATTGAATTTCTTGGGATTCGTGAAAATCAATTACGATTACTGAGAAGTTATTAAATACGATTTTCAGTTATTTTATTTCAATTACCGACAGCTCTGACCACACCCCAATTCTTTTGAAAACAAAAATAAACTTGTGTTTCTTCAGGTCTTAAGTGTGCCATCATTTTTGGCTCCTTAGTAAACCCAGTTTAATTAATCTTAATCGCCTAATTAAGCAAATATTAATATTTTTAACGTTGTGGTTCTGCTAGATTAAGGATTAAGGTTAAACCAGCAGAGCCACATCAGTTTCTCCGAATAACAAAACATTTCTATACGCTCTTTTTAAACATTGCATCACCGTATTTTTTTTTTGTTTGAGTCATTTATTAGGGATGAAAGGAACCAATTCTATAATTTAAAATATATGAGAATGGTAAACCTAATTTTGTTGTGAAACTTATTTTTTTAATAATTTTTTATCTTTTCGAGATGCAACTCCTCAAGGTATTTTTTAGACAGGGAATATATCTACTTGTTTAGATCTTTTTTATTGTTTGTAGTCGACCATAAGGTTTATTGTATATCTAAAAGTAGATAAAAAAAATTATCAAGTAACATATAAAGAATTATTATTTGCAAAAAAAATAAGAGGATTAAAAGCTTAACTTTTATATAATTTGTCAAGAAAATCGCTGTACATCCTGCTCTTTTAAAAGAATAGAAAAGTTACATTGGTGTAAAGCCCTATAATTAAAATTTAGTTTTATATATAAAGTATCCAAAAGTTTCTTTTAGTTCCCAAAGGAAAATATAAAGAGTGTTTTTAAAATAATTCGAGCAAATGCATTTTGAAGGACGCTTAAAAGAAAACCGTTTTTAGTCAAACAAATCAATAAATTGTAATTTATGAGAGCGATAAACTAGACTATTCCTGTTCGAAATCACTAACTTGAAAAAGTCTGTTTTATTAATATTGTATTATAAGTATAAGTACATAAAATGGTTACAGAATATTAATAATAATATATAAAAAACCATCTTCGAGTCGTGCCGTTCTTGAAATTTGATAATGTTTTTCCGTGTTTTTGTCTAGAATTACTTTTACAATTACTAGAACGAAAATACCAGATATTTTGTAAAATTGCTTACGGTCATATTTCTATAGATCCTAATTTTGTTAACATCTTATATTATAGTATATATTTTTATAAATAAAATGTTTCAACCTTACCTTCAGCAATAATTTTACCACGTGAAGTCATAAAAATACTTACACCATTACTGCTACATGCAATAAAAATCTTATTAAGGTATGGAATAAATACCAATCTTTTTTTTATTAAAGATAATCAAGAGAAAATATTTATTTTGAAAAAGTATTGATTGCTCAGCATTTAATTAGCTGTCGAGCATTATTTTTCTCTACCTATAGAAGGGTGGATTGATAAGTAGTATTTAAAGTATTGCTGTTTTTCATGTGTTTTTTAATTTAAGATATACAGGGTGTAAAAGGTATAATGCTCATGATTTTAATGGGCGATAGAGGAGCTCAAAATAAGTCGAAAAAGCCAAGAACATATGAGTCAAAAGTTAATTGTTTTCGAAATATGCCCTTTTAAAGTTTAAAAAACTTGGCAACACCGCGCCTGTTTCGTCGAAGCGGCGGGTCTTAACTTCGAACGTTGTTGTGAGTTTTTTGCACTGTTTACACTTTTTTAAGGAGATGTTCATTCATTTACATACAAATAATAAAAATTACTTTCTGCAACTTATTTTAATATTAAATTTAAGTAAAAAACAATTAATAATTGTTTGGTTTTTATTTGTAATTAAAAAATAATTATACTTACCAAACATATCGGCATATTTTTTCCCGATTCAAAAACAAACAAAAATATCGTGGCCGGATCGGTAAGCTTGTTTGTACGACTGACTTTTCGCACAAAGGTATCGCTCTGTTGCCAATTGTTTTTTTAATTTTTAACTGGGAGAACAATTGTTAAAAAATTATTAATTTTTTTTTATTTGTAGACTAAAACATTTAAAATTAAGTTTATTTTATTATCAAATGAATCTACTGATAAGCGATTAAGACAAAAGTTTCCAGTTGTAACGGTTTACAGAAATAACTGCTTTCAAAGTGCATGACTTTAACATTGTTTAGACAAAAATCTGTCAAGTTTTGACACATAATATGTCATATAAACTTTTCGACTTATTTTGAGCTCCACTATCGCCCATTAAAAGGATGAGCACATTACATTACATATACACCCTGTATATGTAATGGAAATAAGTAAATTTTTAAAAATGGACACAAAAAAGCTATTATATTTTATAAAATATTTTTATTTTTTATGGCCGCTTAGGATTTTTTGTATTTCTATAAAATTTATCTATAACAGCATTTTATTCAATTAGAAACAGGGATAGTATTCTACTATATGCTAAGCAAAAGAAAAAATTCTTAAGTATAAACCATTAGCAAATCAATTTCAATTACTAATTATGCGTAACTACCATAAAATTTCACTTCTTTTGCTTTTTTTACAACTTGGTATCATAACAAAACTATTTTCTTACGGCATGAAAAAACATTTACATTGCAAACTTTCTTTTGATATTTTCTTGATCTTCTTAATCCACTTAAAAATAAAAATGGCTTTCGTTGGTGTTATTGATGGTTGCCCTAATATTAGGCCAGAGTTTGACTTAACACCTTTTTATAATTAAAACTTAAAATTTATTAAAGTGGAATTACGTTTGAACAAAATATCTTCGGCTATCTTAATTTTGTCAGAATCGAGTACACAGTCTTTCGATAACTCTTATAGTTTAAAATTCTAGTAATATATTATTCTTATTGTTGGATTGTTGTTTTCAATTTTCATACACACTGGAAAAAGTTTAATTACAATATTTAGTACACATGGTTTTCCGCAAGTTGGAAAGTCGATATAAGTAAAGCAATAAAATTAAAAAAATCATAATGTTTTAATTTACATGCATTTTTATAATAAAAATATATTCTTATAGGTTAAAGCGATATATTTTATCCTTTATAGTATTTATTAAACGAGAAATGGAATCATTATATTTAAAACCAGTGTATTGTTCTGGCATGCAAGTCATTTATAGCATTATTTTTCTAGTTATAGTAATAAAGGTAATAATATTTGAGGATTTTTTTTTAACTTGGGCGTATAATTATAAAATTGGAAATAATATTAACCGATATTGTTTAATTGTACAGAAAAGTAAAGTAAAATTCACTTTAGCTGTTAAATGTTATTGACAACAGTTTAATTTTAACGGATCTCGGTAATATGTAATAACATGATAACGAATTAAGATGGTTTGTGGTGCGACGATTTTTACGCATGTTTTAAGTCCAGCTATTGCCAGATATGAATATTGGTTTAACTGCTTTTTTTAAAAGCATAATTTGGGAGGCTTTACCTTTTTAAATATTTAAGTTAAGGCAGACAGGAAGGTGAAAAATATTATTTACGTGTAATTTTAGCCTTACAAGCATTATTCAGATTACAGATATCTGTTTTACAAGACCTTAAAGTAATCTTGGATTAGGGCGCCAAAAATCTTGACCAGTTCAATGCCTCTAAAATACAGTAGGCCAATGCTCATCCGTTACATATGAGCGGCCAAGTTCTGCAAAAGAAAGAATCGTTAAATCCTGTGGGTGTTACTTTTAAGAATAACCTTAACTGGCATAAACACATTACATCCATAGCCTCAGCAGCTTAGAAAAAGCTTGGATTTCTTTTTCAAACTAAAAAGTATTTCTTTCCTTCTTATCCGTATACTCTGTATGTATCCCAGATCAGACCCTCTTTAGAATATTGTTCTCACGTCTCCGAAGTGGCGTCTCCCACAACACTAAGCATTCTTGACTTCATTCAGAGAACAGCTGTTCGTCTTATTAATGATACCACACTTACAGAAAAGCTTCCTTCTCTTGCCCACCAACGAGCTGTAGGGGATTTGTCCATCTTTTATAGGTATTTTCACGGCTTCTGGTCGGAAGAGTGGGCCAGTGTAATTCCTCCTTTGGCAGCTCTCAAAAGACCAACACGTTGTGCCACTTTTATGCATCCTTTTACAGTCCAACTTAAGAGGCCCCAAACTTTCCACTTTGTTCGTTCCTTCATCCCTAGAGTGTCCAGAGTGCGGAACCTGCTACCCGCAGAAGTTTTTCCTTTTTCCCCCAATCTTAAAATATTAAAGTCCTTTCTATTACCACACTTCAGATACCCCCGGTACGTTAGTACTTAAGCCTTGACCTTCGTGGACTGTCCCAGGATAAAAAAAATACTGAATGACCAGCCCCCGTATCATACGGTAACTACAAACTATTTTTCATAAGGTTCCGATGACTGTAGGTGATACATTGGCGATTGTTTATTTATGAAGCAAAAATATATTCAGCTGATTCATTTACCACAATGTGTTTTAGCCATATATGTGGCAGACTGCAGCATTGTTAAAAAATAAGTGCTATCGCCTCGACTGGTATCACGTATTAACACAGTGGATGAACATGCGTGTGGATTTTTATTGTTTTATAAAATAAAGGAATATGATTTGATTCAAATATATTTTAGAAAATTACAGATATGGCTCGGAATCAAGGATATATAAGTATATAGTAGGTTTCATTTACATTAAAAGTGTTTAAAAACAATATAAACCAGTCAGTACAATCCTTTTCGTAATACACCATATTTACCAACAGTGGTTTGACACTGGCAACATCGCACTGACTATCTAACTTATGAGAATGCGCATTAAACTTTCTAAATATGGTTTTCCAGAAAACTACTCGGCGGCAAAGCTAATTCACCAGCTTATTAAATTTTTTATTGCATCGTGGATTGAGCCGTAAAAATATTCCTGAGAAATTACCAAATCTCTTTTTGGAACGTGGTGATCTACGGTTTAGCAATATTTTAATAAGAACCAAGACCTGAATAGAAAATTATTATTTTAAATAAATAATTTTTAAGAGTATCGGGCCCAATACTTTTATATCTAGTTCCAAAGTTTTAGTAGTTACAGTTCTCCAGGATAATGATTATATTTTGTTAAACATACATTATTACAAAAAAAAACTTTACATTTCCATGTTAACATATTTTTAAAAACGTTTATCTAATTTTAAGGTTTTTTATTTGCCATAAAGACGAATTCTAATTTATTTGCCAGATACCAGATACCGCTTATTATCTCAACCGCACCTGAAAAGATTTTTTTTGTATTTTAATACTGAACCTCTTACCATCAGAGTGCTGTATTTGGCGTAAGTTGTAGTAGGTGTACCCTGTGGCCAACCTTTTTTTTTATATCTTTTTCTTCTGCCTTTTTGTTGTAACACATCGGATCTGTGTATTCGAATTCGGAGTATATATTTGTAATTCATATAGTGTTTAAAAAATTAACTTGATTTAGAAGGTTCTTTGTGGTAACCTACTTTTATTGTTTCTTGGGTAAATTTATAAAAATAGGATTTCTAGGTCATCTTTATACCCCACAAGTAGTGATGTATGAATTACCGTTATTTATTTTTTGTTGGTAAAATTCGGTAAGTTACGGTAATATAGGAGAATTTTAGAGAATTGACAAATTTTGAGCAATCTTTGACCTTAATAAAATGACCAATAAAAAGAAAAACGTAAATTATATAATGATGTACAAAGATACATATTTTTTTACTTCAAAACTTATTTATTTTATAGCTAAAAAAAGTAAAAGATAACTACTTTAGTCATTTTTAAACGAATACATAAAAAATAATAACTATAACATATTTCTTACACAGAAATAAACAAAACAAGAACTCACAAATGACATCAATAAATTAATGATTTAAATAAACAAAATTAATCTATATTTTCTAGATCAGAAAAATCTTCCTCTCCAATACTAGAGTTAATATTATAAAGAAATACCAAGTCTTCCGATTCAGGAACATCTGATTCTGTTCGCTTAATTCTTTTGGGACTTGTCTTTTTTGTTTATCTACAAAATTTAGTATCATCTTCATCTGAACTAACTGCCGGTCTTAAATTGTGTGCAACATACAATAGCTTTTCGGCTCTCTCTGTAGTGAGTTTTTTTTTTCTTACAGTGAGCAAATAAATATGTACTGAAAGATCTTTTAGTTGCACCGGTAGATGCTGGTAAACCCAGGATGGCTAACGCTACATCTTTCAGTTTTGTTTTTGTGCCAATTCCTTTCCATCAGCAGATTTCAAAACAAAATCTATGTTCCACAAATCATTTTTGGCCAAATAATTTGTGGGTTCAATATTAATATCTTGTTTGTGCTCTCTAAATGGTGGATGAGTAGTCTTAGTTAACTTTGCCTAGTTTTACCGAAAATACATCATTATCCAGAATAGAATCTCCAGGTAACCTAGAATAGATTATTTCCTCGCACGATTGCAAATTGGCTAGAAACCCGGGGAATTACCTCGTCGTCGGCTTCGTCCATCGTCTGCCGCGGTAATTCCCCTATACTTACTCGTTATATTACCGTAATATGTTACCCGTAATATTACCGGTAATTTATCAGTTATTTATGAAACAAATATTACCGAAAAGGAAATATGCGCCTAGGGTCAGCCGAATATTGCGGTAATTTACGTAATTTTACGTAATATTCGCTTGGTAATATTACCGCCTTACAACACTACCCACAAGATATTGTCATCTCAGTACGGATTGAAAACAATGTCATGGCAAAGACTTTACAAATGACAGGATATAACCGTTTGACAGTACCGAAATTATTATATCTTAAGTTTTTGTCGATAATTAATTTAAATTAATTTAAGTTACCTAAGTTACCTAAATATTTAAACCGCTTTTAACCTTTTCATTTGTTCTTAAGTACGAACACAAAATGAAACTGCAAAATAATTACACTTGATCGTTATTCTAGACACAAAATAATCCCACAATTATCCATAAACAATATCCTTTATTAAATTCGCTACCATAATAATGTTCTTAAATTGTTGTTAATACTCATTAGGTACTTTAACTTTATTAAATTCATTTTTTAAATTATTTTCAAATTGACCTTAGAAACAATCCTAATGATTAGTCTACAGAAGTTCTAGTTTGTAGAGTTAGGAACATGATACACCAAGAAATATCTATAAAATTGAAATATAAATTTTAATGAAGAATGTAGCTAAGTACACGTATCGAAAATTTAAAAAAATGCAGAAGACTGAGTATATATACACGTTACTTCTCAGTCTTCTGCATTTTCCTTATAAATATTACTGTTCATATAATTGCAAATATGTTTTATATATTTGCAAATAAATTTCTGCCATTTCCTCTGAATCCATATTTTATTTATATAGGAATATTTTCACCTGTATTGATTTTTAAATGACCTTATACTTTAAGGAAACCTTCTAAAAGCTAAGGGAAAGAATAATTTCCCAAAACTTTTAGTACTCGTTTTTGAAATACATACCACAAACGTCTTACGCTTTTCAAAAAAAAGTATTTTAATAAAGGTTTGACTCTTTAATGTGGCTTTTTCGTAGTTTCTATATTTTTTGCCTTATACCCAGATGGACTAGCTGTTCGTTTACAAGGACTAGTTAATCTTAATAAGAACCTGTTATTCCATATGAAATTTGTTGTTTGTCGCAGTAATGTAGAAAAAACCAAGTTTAGTTAATTAGGAAACTGACACTAGCGCGTATATAAACCGCTCGACGCTCGTTAGCTTTAGAGGAGTAAATTTAAATATATTTTAAAAATTTTATTTGTTTTGTACCTTATAACTAACCGTTATTATGTTTTACTTTTATTTGGAAAATTGGTTTTTTTAAATACACATTTTCAAAATAAAAGCAAAAACAAGAAATGAATTGTGATTTTGATCAAAAGAAATTAAAATATCAAAAGAAATTAAAATATTTGCCCTAAATATGGGCATATATTTAAACTTAAAAACAGCCAACCAAACTGTACCATCGCGTGCAAAAAACGCAGACAAACTATTCAGTTTGATTGTCTAGTCTCTTAGACTGTTAAAAGTTTACCTTTTCCATATTAGTAATTTAATAACTAAATAGGTGGTTTACAGTCAAAAGTCTAAAAACATCAAACATTGCGTGCCCGTTTCTTTTTCGCGCAATGTATTTTTGGGATAAATCCAAATTTTAAATAGGAAAAATTTTCTTGCTATAAAATATGCGATAGTTATAACAATGTTTTTAACATCTTTATGCACGCCCAGAATCAAGTTTTCGGAATGTAGTTCTTTTTATTTTAAGTTCTCTCAGTCATAGTCATAAACTGCTTTCTATATAAAAAAACGTTGTCCTTTTTTGCATGTAGAGCCATTCCAAATCCCGTCTATATTAAAGTAAACACATTTTTTGGCTCCTCTTTGTTAGGCATTGTAACATACTTTTAATATTTCAAAGAAATTTTTTTTTTAATGCTAAACTTAGGTCGCGTCCCTTTGTTTGTAAAAAAAAGGAGCCATGGCAGCCCTAATCCTAAATCCATTTAAATCCTGTACCAAATTTTTATCTCAATTTAAATTTTTAAATACTATCTTAAATTGAGAATTGTTGGTAAAATAAAGGGTATTATACATCCTACACATTCAGGGTTATAGCATTTCAGAATTAAATAACATTCAGAAACAAATGACGGCCCACCAAAGCTTGTATGAAGCCCAAGTAAGTATAGTATTTTTCAAGATATAAGAGAATGACTAAAAGTCTGGACTGCTTCTGAATGCAGGGTAAAACACGCATATATTGCATTTCATGGCACTTTTTAAACAAAACGGCAGTGCCTTTACGGATGTAATAAAAATAACCACTACCTCCTAATCATTAACGTTTGATTTGTCATCCAGACGGGACCTACAGTATAAGATGGATTTCGAACCACACTTGACGATACACGGTGTTCACTCGCGGTCAGCAATCCAATTACTAACCGTGCCCAGCGTTGCTTAACTTTGCTAATCTCACGGAAAGCGGTGTTTCAATGTGTCAAAGGCCGTTGCTTTAAAAATTCTAATTTACAATAAAAAATCAAAATATCTTCATGAATTTAACTCTTTCACTTTTATTTTACCAAGTTGGTAGTAATGCTAATAATGATCAAATAAATCTAAGATATGTAAATGTATAACTAAAAACCTGATAACATGTTTTTTTTGACATTTAGTTCTTTAAATTACAATTGTTGATTACTTTACTAAATTAATATAATAACATGTAGTAAATGCATCATTGCCTTTGTCGGTAAAAGGTCTTATTAAAGGACCCTGACAGAATACTATAGAACTGCACAATTATTTTCTACCGCTTCTTATAATATGCCCGGTAAATCGATTAAAATGATTTAAACTGCATTTAAATGATTTCTGTGAAGTATAATAATTATAAGACTGACATGTGATTAGATATGCAAGAGGCGTTCGTGAAACTCCTACCTAAAGACTAATGCAAAATAAATCAGTGATCATTAGTTTTAGGCTGACATTTCTATTCACAGGCGTGCCTAGAAATTGCACAGTTTTATATGTTACTTTTGCACTGGAAACCTACACAAAATTTTAAATTTAGGCATAAAATAAAATTAATTTACATTTTGACCCCATATTACAACAGTTTAAAAAATTATTCTACCTAAAATTTATATTTTGCACCAATGAACATTTTAAATAATTCAAATGTTAGATGTAACTCTTGATTAAATGTTTTTTTATCTATCACTTTTAGGTCAACTACATAAGATTTAAAACTGGCAAAAATAATAATAGTAATATTATTACATTTTTAAGTGTTTTAATTTTTTTAAGAAAAGATAGTTTATGTTAATACCTTTAGTTATCTTTATTTAATTTTCTTAATAACCCTAAGACCGGGCTAGTCTTGTTCTTGCTTTGCTCATCATTATTCATCAATTAAAGTCAAGATTTTATTATTATTTTTTTGTTTTAAGAAGCATTTTCGCCTTTGGAGTGTCCAACATTTTTTTGGATTTTAATGGCTTCTCGGATAAACAGTTTTTTCAGATGTTTCATGTTTACCTGAAGACTTTTAAAAATGTGGAATGGTTACAGTAACAATACACAATATGTGTACTTATTCTCCATAAAATTTAGTAATCATTTTGGAGATTTATTAGGCACAATTTTTGTACTTTTTTAACCCATTCTATTGTGTTACAAAAAAATTGACATTAGAGTGGCCGCAACAAGTATACAGATTGTGTATAATAAATCTCCAAAATTATTACACCATGTATAGAGAATTAGTACACATTTTGTTATTGTAACCATTCCGCATTTTAGGAGTTAAGTTGTTACTTGTTACAACGTATTTTATGTCTAGAAGCGGGTCAAAATATTCGATCTTCATTGATAGTTTCCAAGCAATATGAAACTTTATGCATTGTTTTGTGTATTTTAATTATTTTCTTATTATTCAAATACCACATAGTCCAGTAAATAAATTGACAAAGCTGTAAATAAATCTGTACAGTTTTCCCTTGTGGCGCAATTCATAGGTCTTTGGGGATGCTGTCGAGCGAAAAAAGTTTATCAACTTTAACAGGTGGGAAAGGGCTCAAAATGGCCTCTCAAGGCCCGAAAAATGGGTTTCCCGCTAATGTAGTCTATAAAAATGTTCCTTATAATTTTTTTCGAAAAATCGATAGTTTCCGAGATAACAGAACCCAAAAGTCCCCTCATTTCAGCTGCCGCTCTACCGCTAGAATACCGCTATCTTCATGGATTCACTTATAAGCGGGCGGATGAATTGTTCCATTACTCGAGCAATAATGTACATTTTTTAGTCTAAAGTTCATCGAATTGGGAAAACCTGAACCTATCATTGCATATAAGTTTGGGTCCGTTCTGATTTTTCTAGAATATTTAAAAAAGCTGTCAAAAGTTTTTTTCACAATATTTTGAGAGTATCTCATTAATTCATTGATATCTTTTGAAAAAATGGTTTGTAATTAACATTTGCTTCTTAAAATGAGACTTTAGCAAGTGTTCAATGATCCCAGAAAATTTCCTTTATAATTTTTCTTGCGTTTTGATAAAAAATTGTTTTGCCCATCTGCATTTTTTAGCCCTGTCTGGAGTTCTACCACATCTATCCAATGTGGATTGTTATGGATTTTTCGACGGCCGTTTTTGCGAAAAATATCGTTGTTGCGAAAAAAAATTGGTAAGCACCATTATTGTAGATTTCCAGGTGGTCTTCATTTTTTGTCTAAACAAAAATTCTCTAATTCGCGAAAAACTCATTTTTTGGACTTTGGGGACCATTTTTAGCGGGTTCCCACGTCGGAATCGTGATAAAAATTTTCTCGCTGGAAAGCATCCGTGAAGACCTAAGAATTGCGAAACAAATAAAAACAGTACAGATTTATTGACAGCATTGGATACTTTCAGGTCTTCAGTTACTGGACTAATATAAACAATATTACCAACTAAACACGATGCAAGTTTCATTAGCACAAATGACCACCCTTTGGTTGAAAGAATTATTCACTTATTGCGGTTTAGGCTTAATTTTTTTTGTATTAATTTAATCAATATCTTACAGGGGGTAAATATTAAAGAAGTTTTGTAAATGGTAAACTTTATTTGCCATATAATTAACCTCTTGTGATTTTTTATTAAATTTTCACAAAACTAAGAATTATGATAACATAAATGGCTTTAAGCGGTTAACTTGTACAAAAATAACTTACTTTTTTGCGCACTGTACTGTTCACTGTGTTAGTTTGCTACAAAGAAATATGTATAAAATTATCTTCTTTTAAATTTAAATTATAAAGTAATCGTAAGACTTCTAACTAGACTGACAGATAAGACACACACCTGCCTCTAATTATGTTTATGTTTATATTGTACTTTATTGTGTTTTGTTTACCGCAGCATTGGAGATATATGAAGGTAGGTTGATTATATCTTGTCGTATGTCTTATATGTCTTTTGTCGGCTCCTTTTAAAACTTTATGTAAAAATGATAATGTTACTATATGCCCTTTTACGGCATACCTTTAAAAATTTTACAAGAAGCGTATTATTACGGATTTTTTATGCAAAACCTGATGGCTAATCTTTATAAGGATGTGGGCGTGGGCCATTGTTTTAAGTTATTTTATATTTTTTTATTTGTGATTTTAATCTTTAAATCTTTAAATATATACACTGTAAATATAAAAATAATAAATTTTTTTTATTTAGAGAAATGACGACTTAATAATAACTAATTTAATGTTATATTAGGCAAGTTTGTTAAAGTTATATTTTTAGAATAAAATCTTTAAGACAGGGAAACAAAATATATAAATTAATACGTAATCGGACCGTGTTATTTATTTTTTCTCTAGAGTTCTTCCAGAGCAGAGCTTTTAAAACGAGGTAACGTTAGACGTAATGAATTTTCCTAACAAGATAAAGCCCTTTATCAGTTTTAAAAATTGTTAGAAATTACATAAATTCATAATATCCCAATTGTTGAATAGGGACTAATAGACTCGCGCAGTGGACGCTAAAATCTCCCCATTGTTTTTTTTTTTGGGTCTAATGGAACAAGTTTATAAGGAGCTTTTAAAGAAATAAGCTGATTTAATCAATACAGCTATTAAAATATGAACTGATTTTACTAAACATACACTTATAAATGCTACCCACCGTAGATTACCAAAAAACTTTGATGCTTGTGCTAGAGCAAACGGAACTAATTTAAAACAATTTTTGTGAGTGTAATTTAAATAATTTACCCAATAAAGTTTTATAAAACATTCTTTAAAATTTGGAATAGTTACAATTACAAAATGTGTACTTTCCCATAAAATTGTTTAATTATTTTGGAGATTTTTTATAGTACACAAATTGTGCATAATAAATCGGCAAAATGACTAGACAATTTTAGGAACAATTGGTACGTTTTGTAATTTTATTGTCACCATTACACATTTTTAAGAATGCAGAAATGATATCTTAAGAGTCCATTCGCGCCGCGAAAATTGGATCCAATTTGGGGTTCGGCGCATAATGTTTTTCTCAAAAACGGTATAAGTTATCGATAATTTTCAAAAACTATATAAAAGCCAACACTTATATCTAGGCTTCTGTTGTAATAGCTTTTTAAATTTGGATTTAGTTTTTAATATTTCCTTGAGTGAAAGTCACCCTAAAATCGGTTATGTTTAGATACTATTTTCTCATATTTCAAAAATCCGTTACAGCAGAGACATAGATTATTTTCTTACCTTTAAAATGGTGTATAATTTATATCATTTAAGTAAAAAATAGCTACCGAAAAACATTATCTTCTGTAGGCTTGCAATCGGAAACAACATCGCATCAATACACCGTATTTGGAAGAACCTAAATGAAATATAATATTTTTAATGCGGCTATACGAAAATTGTGGTAGTGGGAGTTTGTTAGTCTCCGCCCACCGTAACCGCGTCCTTTCGCCCGACCCCTAAGGTGTAGCGTAAATGCACTCTTACATAATCAACCTAGCAACGCTGGCAAATGGTCACCTTAGATCTGTAAATAACTTTATGAAGCGTTGTCATAACGAATTAGTATACTTTTTTTTTTTAATATTTCTTCAAATAATTCCACTAAAAAATGTCCATTTAAAGAAAATACCCGATATGTACATATATTGTATGTATCTATATTATTATCGATATGAACAAATAATATTCGACTGGTTATAGCGGTTTACATTTAGACTCCTCTTTAACGCTTATACATTTATAGATACTTTTTAATAATTGTATTTTAAGAATATTTTTTTTTGTTACTCAATCATCTATGCTATTAGGTTATTTTTTTGTATTGTATTAATGATACAAAATGTTTATGCCATATTATTCTTTTATTATACTTACTACACGTATTTCATACGCAGATTAAAACATAATAAATTATTTACATATGTTAGTGTTCTTTCTTTAGCTATTTTATCATTACTATTGATGTACCAGTACATAAAAAACATTGACTTGATTTTCAATAAAGGAAACAAAAAAAAATATCTATTACAATTAGTTGGTAGGCACTCCTTACAAGTAACGATCTATCATTTGGAGAAACCGTTATTCGAATATTATAAAGTTATATTGTTATATAAAACGTCTGAAATAAAGCACGATTTTCGTAAGGCAGCGGGTTGATAAAATAAAATACTTTAATTTCTTTTTAAAAGTTGACCCCCAAAAATTTTTGTACCGTGCGCCCGTGACCCACACAAAATAATGAAATCAAAACTTTGACTCAACCAATCTGCGTGCCATATTTGGTTTAGTTTAAAAGTCGTATTCTCTTAAAAAGTGCTTTACGAATTTTTGTAAACGTACATCTATAGGCTAAATAATTTCTAGGAATAATTTTTTCTCTCTCACAAACCAAGAAAATTTTTGCAGAGTCAAATGAAAATAGTATTTATTTTTTACTTCTATTTTTAACAGCTTTGCTAACCAAATTTTAGATTGACTTTTGTTCCCATGTAAATTATTAAAGTAACTAAAATTTGGTTTTATTTTGAGGTAAGAGAAGAACATACACTTTTTAAATATAAATATTTTTAAGTTATGCCGCTTTAAAAACAAAATTGTACAATTTCAACTAAAATTTATTAGGTACATTCAGTTAAAATAACTTTGCATGCATGTTAAAAAAACATCTATAATTTATTTGAAAGTAGTAAAATATTAAATAAAGACAAATATAAACATGTGTAAACTTAAATTATTTCTCTAATTAAAAAAACTGTATGGCGTTTTAGAATATTGCTTTAATTGCAATTCCTAGCGATTTTTCAAAAATTAAAGGTGACATTGATGGTGACAGTAGCTACTTTTAGGGGTTAACTAAGGAAATTCACTTGTAAGGCCGGCCGCATACATGCAACTTTTAGTCGAGCAACTGTTTAGTCGCACGTTAAAAGTATATGGAAATGTATGTAGATGCGCATATTAGCAACTAGATAGTTGTTCGACTAAATAGTCGTAAAACCACATCGATCGCCTTTTGATTAATCAGTGGCGCAACTATCGCGACGGTTCAATGAGTATTGCCATGTATTGGAGTGCGCATACGCTCAACTAAACAGTCGTCCAGCGGCTATTCAAACAAGTATACATATAAATCGATAGCGACTGAATTGACTGTATGCGCACCTTCGGCGACTAAACTGTTTGGTCGTCATAAAAATTGCACAAGCACGCAACTCGACTAAACAGTTGCTCAACTAAAAAGTTGTATGTGTGCGGCCGGCCTAAAGCTTTTTTCCAATAAAGTTCAAGTATCATGGATGTATTTTTAAAGACTCAATTCTAGGAAAAATAACATTTTACATTTTTGGACTTGTGTCACTTTTGAAGAGAAAGTGCGATTTATAGAAACATGTGCGGGGTCATCCACGAGACCTCAACTGGGTTATATTTGTGGTTATGCTGATATTAAAAAAAGCGAAATAGCCATCTCGTATTTTTTCCTGTAGAATCCTGAAAAACTCGTTAAAAATAATGTAACATTTCGTTAATGTGAAACCTTATTTATATTAATTTTTTTTTAAACAACAGAAATAATTTATTTTGTTTTTTTTTTATTTTTCAATTAAACTTCTAAATTCTATTGTTACTAAAAAATATATATTTATTGAAACATGTCGAAAAACATAAAACGCTTTAAAAAAATTAATAAATAGGGTGCCATAAAGAAAATCTTATTTTTGTGTCGTATGTTTTTTGTTTTAATTAAACTTAATTCATTTTCTTAAGTATTCTTTTAGATTTTAGAGAAAAAAAATGGACAAGATGTCTATTTTATATAAATATTTTTTTTAATAAGCGGAAACTCACAAATAATTCCCTGTTTAGTCCTCGATCTATAAAAATTATATTTTGATTATAAGTATCTACGCACACGGTACAAAGACAATTTTTTTAAGACAATCTGATTTTGACAACACCAAGATGGCACTAATAACTGAGCATATAGTCTAATAAGATTTCATGAACCAAAACCAACCAGAATTAGCACTTTCTTGGTTTTTTTAATAAAGTTTTACTCTAGTGTCCTTTATGATGTTCTTGATTGCGATACTTCCATATGTAGCGTCTTGAGGTTGTCACAGAAATATTAGGGTAGCAATTTTTCATAGATATAAATTAGTATGGTAATAATGTCCACATACTTAGCACTGCCTTTTTGGAAAAATGAAAAAAAATGTGCTGTTCTTGTGCTATTCTGTGCCGTTAACAAAAACTTTTGTAATGCATTATTTTCTGATTCCTGATAAACAAAATAGGGGTATTTTTTCGTACCTACTTAGCACTGCCATTTTGCACCACAAATAAAAAAGTACCATGCTGGGTTATGCTTAACTTGTTCTATAATGTGCTATTAATAAATTTCTTTTCAAATAAAAAAAAACACATTTTTTTTACTAAAGAAACCATTTTTTTAACTGAGTTAGCACTGTCATTTTGCATAGTAGCGAATTAAACTATTGTGCTGTGTTGGCTCAACTTGTTCCATCATGTGCCGTTAATAAATATTTTGAAATATTATTAGAAACTTTTTTTTAGAAAAAAAACTTGTCCACATATTTAGCACTGCCTTTTTGGAAAAATGAAAAAAAAAATGTGCTGTTTTAGTGCTATTCTGTGCCGTTAACAAAAACTTTTTTATGCATGTTATCATGAGATATAAAATAAACAAAATAGGGGTAGCTTTTCGTATCGTGATGTGTTGTGCTCAACTTGTTCTATTATCTGCTATTCATTCAAATGTTCTTTTCAAATGAAAAGAACATTTTTTTTTACTTAGAAACCATTTTTCAGCTGAGTTAGCACTGTCATTTTGCATAGTAGCGAATTAAACTGTTGTGCTCAACTTGTTCCATCATGTTTCGTTAATAAAAATTTTTAAAAAATATTAGAAAAATTTTTTTAAAAAAAAAAAACAGATTTTCATGTCATGTTGGCACTGCCACTTTGCACTCTATTAAATCAAACGGTTGTGCTGCGTATTGCTATCATGTACCGTAAATAAAAATTTAATACTTATTTTTAGAATTAATTTTTTTCTTGTTAAGAAAAATCAGTTTTGTAGTTAAGGGGTTATAAAAGGACATTTGGCTATTGAGTTAAAAGACAATGAAATGAGTTGAGGTGTATGCGCGTTCTCAGCAGCGCGCAGTAGCATATGCATACTTAAAACATGTTTTTCTCGAAATGATTTTTTTACACTGCGGACAGTTAATTTTTGGAACTACTGGACCGATTTTTTAAAACCCTGTTGCGTTTTGTTTATTGACATATTCTATATACTAATTTACTATAATTTACTAATAAATTTACACCAAAAAATCTTTCGTTCTAAGAAACCATTTGATTTTTTTTGTTTCAGACTTGCCAGTCGAAGCTCGACTTTGGTACTTTCTTAATTAGGGTTAAAAAAATGAAAATTAAAAAAAATATTTTTTCTTAAAAAGTTTCTAATAATTTTTCAATTTTTTTATTAACGGCACATGATGGAACAAGTTGAGCACAACACAGCACAACAGTTTAATTTGCTACTATGCAAAATGGCAGTGCTAACTCAGTTGAAAAAATGGTTTTTAGTAAAAAAAATAATTCTTCTCATTAAAAAAAATTATTAATAGCACATGATAGAACAAGTTGTTTTATATTTGTGGTGCAAAATGGCAGTGCTAAGTAGCTACGAAAAACTACCCCTATTTTATTTTATATTTTAGAAAAAAATGCATAGAAAAGTTTTTGTTAATGGCACAGAATAGCACAAGAACAGCACAAAACAGCACAATTTTTTTTCCAAAAAGGTAGTGCTAAGTATGGGGACATATGGTACCAACATAAATTTGTGAAATCATACCATCGACTTTATTTCCAAAAACAAACATGAATAAAACATGCGCTATTATTATTCTCCTCAGTTACACTTTATGTCGGATTTATTAGTAAAAATAGAAAAAATGTCAGTCAACAAAATAGTATTAATTGCCTGTGCACCTGAATTGCAAAATGTAGTCCAAGGTTTTTATTTTTGTAATAGCAGACAGCGGCATGATTGTATTAAGAAACATTTTACTAAAAATAATGTCTCTGTCTAACTATAACTCGTGGTGACCTCTCGAAAGGCCATTGCCACTTCTTTCAGTTCTGGATTTAAAAAACGTCAACGTTGCCGTTGTGTTGACATAAAAAACAAATTTCTTTGAATTTTGCTGGGAGGTCGTTGTAATTGCCACACATTGTCCCTTGTTTAAAAATTTGCTTACTATTATTAATACCTTTATTGTTTCTTTATATGGAGCATTGCCCTTTGGTGCTGGTCTACGTCTTGTAAAGTAGCGCTGCTTTGTATTTTAATTCTAAGGCTTTCCTATTTTTTTTTTAATTACAAGTACTGATTGATTGATTGATTGATAAAGTAAATACACAAGTTGAGGTTTTGTCCGCCTCGACACTGCAGCCTACAGGGCTTGTTGTATCTCTTGTGTATTTTTTTCAGTTAAAAAGGTTTGTCACCCTAGACAGTGTAGTAGCCCTTTTACTGTTCTTTTCTGGTCTCCAGCCTCCTGGTGGTTAGTGTCCACCATGAGGTTTTGGTTTTGTTCTCCAGTATGTAAGTGCAGGGCACTCATATATGATGTGAGAGGCTGTCTCTTCCTCTTCGTCATAGTCTGCAAATGGGTTCTTCTCTATAGATGCCCATAGGTGCATATGTTTTCTTAGGTGCAGTGTCCGGTTATTAATCCTGTCACTATCCTAATCTGATTCCTATTTAGTTTTAGTAGTTCACTTGTCAATGCTTTCGATGGTGAGTCCAGCATTGATTTACTGTGATTTTGCCTTGGAATGTGGTTCCAGTATGACTGATGTTGTGTTTGAATCCACCGAGTCATGTAGCCACGAACCGAGGCTTTTGGTATTCCAAAAACAGGTTCAGGACCCACAAACATTGCTGCGGAGCCTCGCCTGGCCAGGGAGTCTGCATTTTCATTGCCCTGTATTCCCCTGTGTCCTGGCACCCAGGAAAGTGTAACTTTGTTGTGGTTAGCCAGGTTTAGGAGGCATTGCAGACAGTTCCAAACCAACCTTGAGTTGACTTGTTGGGATGCCAAAGCTTTTATGGCCGCTTGACTATCAGAGAAGATAGTAATGTCCCTGCCCTTATATCTCCTCCTCAAGTTCTCTCGCAGACAAAGTTCAATGGCATATATTCCGCCTGGAAAACAGTGGCATATTTCCCCAGGGAAGCATAAGCATTGAACCTGGGGGTCATACCATGTATTCCTGCGCCGGCTCCATTATCAGTCTTGGATCCATCGGTATACCAAACCAACTTCCGAGACTGACCAGGAGATCGCTCACTACCGCCCCAGGTAAGCTGGGTTTTGTATGGTCTGTGTGTATTTATTCGTTTTGGCATTGTATCACTCCCCATCTCAAATATTGGGTTTGTGATACTGCTCGTTATTCTGGTGTGTCCTAGGGCAGGCCCAGAGCACCAGTTGCCGTTACATTTCAGCCTGTATGCCCCAATCCTCGCCTCCGCCTTAATAATTATACCAAGAGGGGGGAGGCTTAGTAGGGTTTCCATGGCTGCAGTTGGAGTGCTTCTAATAGCTCCCGTTATACAGAGACATGCTAGTCGCTGGAGTTTGGATAACTCCAGCTCTGCTTTTCTCTGTTCTATTTTTGGCCACCAGATAGCTGAACCGTAGGTTATCATGGGTCTTACCACAGCAGTGTACAACCAGTGTACTATGCGTGGCTGAAATCCCCAATTCTTCCCCACAGCTCTTTTGGTAGCCAAGTACTACTAGTAAATTTCATCAATTTTTTTTATGTTTGTAGGGTTTACGAAAGCTTAAGGTCTAAGTACTAATGTCCCGCAAGTATATTAAGTAAAGCAAGAGGCAGTTTATTGACTTAAAGTTTTGGAGATTTGGAGGGTCATAAAATATATGTATAGGCAGACGATATAGCCTAGTGAAACGAAACTAACCAAAACTATGTTAATCGTAGAAAAGATCCTTCATGTAAAGTAAGAATAGAGTTCGTGCCAGTACTAAGCTTTGGGCTATTACAGCATTTATTTGATAAAAGCTAGAAGAGTGACCGTCTACAACAACTGATATACGTCAATTAAATAGAAATTTGGAATTTCCAGAACAAAGTACAGTGGTGTTGGGGAGTTTTTTAAATCAAGTCATGTCAGACGTCAAAATCTTTAGATATATTAAAACCAATGTTCTTCAACTCGCCAAGGAACTCAAAAGACTTGTTCCAGTTATGTAAAACAAACGAAAGATCATTAAAGTTTCTGCTACGTTTTACATTGATTCAATTGTTTAAATTTCCTTTTTTATATATGTGCCGTCACTGACCGGTTTATTAAATACAAAAATTTATGTAAGGGTTTTAATAGGGTGTGGAAATAGATATGGTACGTTTTACAATAATTCGTTGATTTCTTGACCGCAATAAAATTGAAATTACAACCCTCAGTGGAAAACCCAACCATAAATAGGTTGCCTGACAAATATCTATTGTGTAGACACCGCACCTTTTGAAAGGGTATAGGTCCTAATTACCTATTATAGTTTAGGTTAGCTATTTTGGATGCTCAATAACACTCACGAAAATACCTTGACAAACTCCACATGACTGATGAACTAAAACGAAAATACTCTGCTTTATATTTAACACCTGCAATTTGCCTATAACCTACATAATGTACCAAAAAGTAGGTACAAAAATAAGTAAAGGAAATTTTAAGTCCGGACCTACATGCGGATACCCAAAGTGTATTGAGTTTTACGACTAACAGTAGCAGGTAAAACGAAAAATCAACGAATTAAGGAACTCTCAAGCCCGCTGCTTTGCTACGCTTAAAAACTACCTACTTTCCATGAGTAAAATTAAACGTTTTTCGCGGTTAATATTTAAATAGATGACCACCAGGAAATAATTGTGTGTGATTCTGTAATAAATTGTATGCCTTCTGGATAACAAAAAAAAATGGTTTGTTCAGAGTTGAATAGACTTATAAAAAACACCATATTTCATATATAATTATTAATAGGAGCTTAATGGGCCAAGTATTTTAAACTTAAATATTTGTGAAAAATAAATTCATAATAAAATATTGGAAATGGTATTATTTAAGATAAACAAAGTGTCTGGAAGTAAAATATTTTACGTAGTCATAACAAAACTGCAATTTGCCAAAATATGCCATATATTGTCTGAGTTATCTAAATAAACACTGTTAAGTTATTTGACACATTTAGCGATTTATGAAAGTTCAGAAGGCATTAATGTTTTATATTTACAAAATGTATGGTTATTGAATTTTGAAGATAAATAAATAAATAAGAACCCTTACCAAAACAATATCTCATAAATCTCTTTGGAAACTTAATATGTTTTTTGTTTACGTCTAATATTTCGATATTAATAATAAAACAATTAAAATTTAAAAATAATATATTGATAGTAGTTACGTGTAAAAAATATTTATGGTTTGTATATTGATCTAGTTTAAAAATTTTATTTTTCTATTTTTTAATTTTTATTATAGCCACATATTAATATTATTAAATACAATGTCAATTTTGCAATACCACAAAAATGTCATTTTATTTTGCAGCAAGGTTTAACGGAACCAAAATTAATAATTACCATATTTTTTTATGAAACAATAAAAAGCCATGTGTTTTAGATTATTGCCCTTTTTATTTATTTTTACTACAGTTGGCAAATGAAAGAATAAATAGTTAGAAATATATTAAATTTAAAATAAAAGAAAAAATATAATGGTAAATACGCAAATGAACAAATCTTATAGTTGTTTCGCCCTCCCTATTGTAATTTTTGGTTAATCTTTTTCGTATATTTTTTACATTTTTTTAAATTTATTTTTTATTTATTTAAATGTTTATTTTTAAAAAATGTTAAATACTGTCCAAAAGTATAGGTTTAGATTTTTATGAAAAAAAAAACATAGCAAAAAATTTATTCAACAACTAAAATGACGACAGCTAAACTAAATGACAATCTTACGTGCGTTCTCTCCTCAAGAATTGTTTTATTTTTTCATTATTTTTTTTTATCTTGGGACAGTCCACGAAGGCTGATGCCTAGGTACTAACGTACCGTGGGTGCCTTAAGTGAGGTAAGAGGGAGTTTGTTCACACGGGATTTAAATATTTGAAGATTGGGAGGAGAAGGAAAAACTTCTGCGGGCAGCAGGTTCCATAGTCTTGACATTCTAGGGATGAAAGAACGAAGGAAAGTTCAGGGCCTATCTAATTGAACTGTAAAAGGATGCATAAAAGTTGCACTACGTGTTGCTCTGTTGAGAGAAGGAATTATACTGGCTAACTCCTCTGAGCAGAAGCCGTGAAAATACCTGTAGAAGAGCGACAGATCCCCTACAGCTCGACGGTGGGAAAGAAGAGGAAACCTTTCTGTGAGCGTGGGATCATTAATAAGACAAACAGCTCTTCTTTGAAAGGAGTCCAGAATGTTAAGTGTTGTAAGGGACGCCATTCCCCAGACATGAGAACAATATTCTAGAGAGGGTCTGATTTGGGATACATACAGAGAATATAGAAAGGAAGAAGAGAAATATTTTCTGGCCCAAAGGAGGAATCCATGCATTTTTGAAGCTGCTAAGGTTAAGGATGTAATATGCTTGTGCCAGTTGAGGTTATTCTCAAGTAACGCCGACAAGATTAATTAAAATCTTTGTTCTGCAGAGCTTGGCCGCTCATATGTGACGGATGAGCAAGATTTTTGGCGCCCCAATCCAAGATAAGTTTGAAGTCTTGTGAAAGAGATATCTGCATTGACATGCGCTTGTTTTCCACTACTATCGTTAGCAAAACTATGAATGGGATTGATTGTGGAAGAGAGAAGATCGTTAATGTGTAGAAAAAACAGCGTGGGTGCCAACACTGAGCCCTGGGGCACCCCAGCATTAATTTGTTAGAAGCTGGAAGAATGGCCATCTACAGTAACTGATATACGTCGATTAGAAAGGAAACTGGAGAGCCAAGAGCAAAGCTTAGGTGGAAGACCGTAAGAAGGAAGTTTGTTAAAAGCCCATCATGCCAGACCTGATCGAAAGCTTTGGATATGTCAAGAGCAACGATCTGGGACTCACCAAGAAACTCAAGGGACTTGTTCCAGTTGTGTGAGACAAAGAAAAGAAGATCAGCTGTGGATCTTCTGAGACGGAATCCATACTGTCTATCATGTAAGATCTTGTGTTTTTCCAGATACTTTAAGATTTGGGAATTAATGAATTTTTCCATTACTTTGCAAACAACAGAAAGAAAAGATATAGGTCCATAAATAGAAAGGAGAGTTTTGCATCCTTTTTTGGGGACAGGTTGCACACGTGCAGCTTTCCAAGCCCGGGAAAATGCCTGTGTCGTAATAGATTCGAAAGAGGCGAGTTAGGATGGGTGTTAGTTCGGGAGCACAGTTTTTTTAAGACGATTGCTGATATGCCATCCAGCCCGGACGATTTTTTGGTATTAGGAGAAGAAAGAATATGCTTGATCTGTTTAACTTTAAAAATGATATCGGACATTTTATGAGGAACAGGGGCAACTGTTGGAAGAGAAATATTAATAGGAGGATCAAGCATAGAATTGGCAGCAAATTGTTTGGAAAATAAAATTAAATTTGCTTTTTCGGCTTTTTATCAAGAAAATATAAAGTTTTTATTGCCATATAGAGAAGAAACGTTATAAAATAAAATTAATTGTTCTTTAATAAATCTTTTTTTATAACCATATCGGTTACATTAAATAGGCAATAAACCTACGTTAAATGCCATTATATCAACACGGATTTTAACCTATTTAAAATATCTAAAATATTTTAAAAGCCTTTAACCTTATTTTCTCATATTTCACCGTATTAATAAAAATGCTTTTTAGCTAATAGAAAAATTACATTGCCATATCGGGGTCTGTACAAGGCCCAAAAACAAAGAAATGCTCATAGTTTACGGTCACTTGATCAAGGAATCTCACGCATGACCAAGTTAAGTGCATAATTAGTCAGGAATATTTAATATCAATAAATTATTGTATGAGTTACTTGTAGACAATCTTGTTAGTACAACATGGAAAACTATGTGACCATGACTAGATAACGAAGAGAAATTAGAATTTTATAAAAGGTTTTACTTTGTCCTGCTTCTTGTAGTAAAATATCACAAATTGCTTATTTTATGAATCATCAGGAAGTATAGATTTGTTGCAGTCGATTTCTATAACATTTTTTTATTCACAGTTTGTAGAAGATGACTATACCTATGTTATTATATATAGTCCAGTAACTGAAGACCTAAGAGTACTCGAAGCTGTAAATAAATCTGTACAGTTTTCATTTGTGGCGCAATTCTTAGGTCTTCGCGGATGCTTTCGAGCGAGAAAAAGTTTATCACGATTCCAACGTGGGAACCCGCTGAAAATGGCTCCCCAAAGTCCCAAAAATGATTGTTCGAACAAAACATAAAGATCACCTCGAAATCTACAAAAATGGTCCTTACCATTTTTTTCGCAACACCAATATTTTTCGCAAAAACGTCCGTCGAAAAATCCATAACATTCCACACTAGATAGATGTGGTAGAACTCCGGAAACGGCCAAAAAATGCAGATGGGTAAAACATTTTTTTTTTTCAAAACGCAGAAAAGATGGTGAAGGAATTTTTTGGGATCATTAGACACTTGCTTAGGTCTTATTATAAAAAAGAAATGTTAATAACAATCCATTTTTCTCAAAAATATGCGAAAAACCTTTACCGTTTTAATATTCTAAAAAATCGGAATTTACCAAACTCATATACAATGATAGGTACGGGTTTTCCCATTCCGATTAGCTTTGAATGATTAAAAAATGTACATTATTGCCCGAGTAATGAAAGATAGCGGCATTCTAGAGGTAGAGCAGCTGAAATGAGGAGACTTTTGGGTCCCGTTATTTCGAAAACTATCGATTTTTCGAAAAAAATTACAAGGACCATTTTTGTAGATTACAAGGTGATCTTCATTTTTTGTCTAAACAAAAATTCTCCAATTCGCAGATATTAGCGGGTAATCCATTTTTCGGGCCTTAAGGGGCCATTTTTAGCCCTTTCCC
This sequence comes from Listronotus oregonensis, assembly GCA_019359885.1. Lineage (NCBI taxonomy): Eukaryota > Metazoa > Arthropoda > Insecta > Coleoptera > Curculionidae > Listronotus > Listronotus oregonensis. The sequence continues at coordinate 240,436 of JAHBCN010000479.1, read as the reverse complement.
ACCTGTTAATGTTGGTAAACTTTTTTTCGCTCGAAAGCATCCCCGAAGACCTAAGAATTGCGTCACAAGGGAAAACTGTACAAATTTACAGCTTTGTCCCTTCATTTACTGGACTAATATGCTTTATATTTAGTGATAATATTCCGTAATATACAGGGTTATTTAACGTAAAACTCGCAACGCCAATTTCTGTGCTACTTTTCAGGACGTAGTCATTTAAAGTGTTGCGCGGGAAGTGTTATCTATTGGACGTTAATAAATACAATTATTTTTTAAATAGAAATATATGATTAATAAAAAAAAGTTTTTAATATATAATTGTACATTTTTTAATGAAAACAGAATATTTTACTTTAATAATACTAAATACTAACAAATATATTTAAAAATTAACGAAATTTTACGACTATGTAAACAAACATTATCAAATTCATCATTACTTACTTTCAGTTCTTTGAATAATGCTTTTTTTCACTACCTTTTCGACCACTCATCCACCCAGTATCATCCCATTTTAAAATTAATCACCTAAAAATTCGGAAACAATTAACAATTATTTTTATTTCATTAGATTATTTTTTTAGATTAATCAACCACGTGGGTATGTCTTTTTTTAGGAGTCATAATAATAATAGTAACGGTACGTCTGACGCCACGAGTGACACAAAGGTGTACTATTATCTGTGTTCATTTTTATATACACAAATACGAAGTATAGATTTTTCCACATTAATTTTGTAATTGTAACTACTGAAAAATGTAATTGTAAGTTTTTCATTGATAAACAATTGCATTTGGTAATGATTGTTTATTTAGTCCTATTATTTCGTTTATTTTCAAATATATTTGAAAATAAACGATCTATTAGTTGAGTAGTTTTAGGGATATACGCGATAATTTATTTTGTCAGATATAATTTTTCAGGGAATTACTTAAGGCAATAGAGGGAAAATTATCAAATTTCCTATGACAACTTTCAAAGAAATTACAGAATTAAAAGCTGCCTTTCACTTCTGAGTGAAAATCGTTGCTAGGTTTATTTTTAACAAAACATTTCTGTTATTAAAGAAAACTTTATAAGGTGGGATAATTAAATTGTTCTTATGAAATCAAATTCATTCGTATAACTAATTGAAAAAATGTTCAAATTTTTTTTAATTTGCTCTAGTACAAGGATTAAAGTTTATAAGGAGTTTGCAATGGGTAGTTTTTATAAGTGGTCGTCTAGTAAGATCAATAATTTTACTGTATTATTGATATGAGCTCCATCCTTTTGTAACCATAAATTACGTTTAATAATGGGAATCTCTTCTAAAAACTTTGATACAACTGTCTGCAGAAAGTGTAAGCACCCTGAAAGACTTACACAACTAAAATGGCCAATACGAACCAATTAGTTTTTATTAAGGTTTTTTCCGTCTTAGGAATAGACTTGTTAAAAAAACAGCTGGTTTATCGCCACAATAAAGGCGCAAATTTTTCAATAGACAAGAAACACATTATTTAAATACTTATATTCTAAAAATTTTGAAAAAAAAGTGAATTTGGTCTTCAATGTGTTTCGGTACATGGATATCGTTGACGGAACTAAGGAAAAAAAAAAGAAAATAAGCAAGTCATCTAAAAACCCAGCACTTACCTAACCTTACCTAGGTTTATACAGGCCATGGTGGGCTTGAGGGAGATTGAAAAAAAAGACTTTTTTGCCTTTTCATATTTCTGTATAGTTTGGTGAAGGCAATGTTTATTGTTTAAATAAATGGAGTGTAAAAATACAATTAACGGAAATAGGGTTAGGATGAACAAATTTGAAAAGGCTTTTTTACGGAAATTTTACTTAATAATTTTAAGGACTTTATACAAGATTTTTTTTATATATTCTCTATTACAAAAATTCTTCTTTTTATTGAAAATTTAACATATTTTCAAGATGCTGACTATGTAAAAAGTGTTTTAACAATAAAAAATGTTTCTCTTTAAGTTTAATCCCTTAAACGATTTTATCCGTATTGGGTCGGACTTCGTTTCTGACTTGATAAACGTTAAGAATTTCAACGATTGTCATTTATAAAATTGATGATGATAAATTAATATTATATAAAATTTAGACACCCTTTTTTAAGTTATTGGTACCAGAATACAGTTTTAATCACTTAAAGAAGGAATATGTGATTATAGAAAAAGGAGTGATAGGGTAAATTCTAAATAAAGTAGATTTTTACATTTGTATTTTTTTACAAAAATTGCATTTAAAAACAATTTGTAATATTTTCTTTGCAATTATAAGCATCAAATTTTAAGTAATAATGATAAAATAACAATAAACTTATTAAAACCTTTCTTTTTAATAACTTATTTGCATTTTTTTAAATTATTTGAATTTTAATATTATTTTACAATAACTCATAGTAATGAGTAATGGATGTGATAAGATTTTTCTTTTAACAAGATATTTTATATAAAAAGGCAATTGGAAAAAAGAAGAAATAAAAAATAGTAATAACTATTGCTTTCAGTAGCCCACGCCTCGCAAAATATAAAATACCTATTTAAATAAAAGAATATTAACACCTTTTAAACTTTTTCAGACATACACTTGTCTCCATGTTTGTGTTTTTATCAACAACAGTCCCTGTTGTCCCCCCGTAAGTCTTCCAGTGTGCCCTAGTTAATTTTTTTGTGTAAGAATATGTGGCATGAATTTTTCAAAAATAATCCTAATGTTTTTGTGCTGTAATGTTGATTTTATTTTGTTTTGACACTCACGTTTTTAATTTTTTGTCTTGTAGTATTTTTAACATAACGAACAGTTTAGTGGTATTATTTTTTGCTTGACGTCACGTATTATTCATTATCCACGTCGGTGGGCCTGTATACTTTTTTTATGAACAAAATAAGTTAAAAATTAGGCTGAATATAGTGTTGAAGAACGATCAGCTTTGATATAGGCCGAACGTAGCTAGCTGTATACGTACGCGCGAAGCGGTCTATTAGCTCTGCAGTGTAGTTGATCATACATTCCCAATATACAGGGTATCCCAGAATATGTGGGCAATCTCTCGGAATTTAACAGAAAACCTAAAAATATTATGACAAGTTCCCATAAACTTTTTTCCTATGACCCTCCCCTACGAAGATACAGGTGCATAACGGACGACCAGGGAAATCGTTTTTGTTTAAATAACTTTTAAAATACTAGGCGTAATTTAAAATTTCTTTAATATGATGGTTACTAAATAAGTATTTTTAAAATGAACCCATTAAATCATCTTTGGCTTATTTAGACGGACTAGCTCTGACACAATAATAGCAATTTTTTTAACACCCTGTATGATAAAGGCTCAATAATATTATTTTTGAATAGCTTTGACCTTAAACTAAAAAAAGGTATTCTTGATTGACATCGATAAAATCAACTGTTTACGAGGAATATAATATCATGGTTGGTAATTTTTTTACATTATACAGGGTGTTTCCTTATTGTACGTCAATATTTAGGAAAGCAATTTTAAGGTCCATTTTAAAAAGAAAACTTCATATGAACTTATGTCCTAAACTCGGTCCTAAACGTCTTATCTTTTGAGATACAGGGTGGTAAAATTTTCAAAATTAAATCATTTATTATTAATATCTGTAATACCACTTTAGAAATTTTAATGAAATTTGGCATAAATTAACTATCAATAAGGCATTTTTTAGTGTCACACTTTTTTTATTATTTCCACCAGTGGCGTTGGTACAGAATTTGACCTGTCTATTTTGGCACATAAAAAAAAATGTACACTAAAAAATGTTTCTTGATATATAGTACATGCATGCCAAATTTCATTAAAATATCTAAAGTGGTATTATAGATAATAATAATAAATGATTTATTTTTAAAAATTTTACCACCCTGTATCTCAGAAGTTAAGACGTTTAGGACATACGTTCATATGAAGTTTTCTTCTTAAAATGGACTCAAAAATTGCCTCCTTAAATATTGACGTACAATTAGAAAACACCCTGTATAATGTAAAAAAAATACCAAACATGATGTTTTATTTCTCGTAAACTGTTGATTTTATCGATGTCAATCAGGAATACTTTTTTTAGTTTAAGATTAAAGCTATCCAAAAATAATATTGTTAAGCCTTTATCATACAGGGTATTAAAAAAATTGCTATTATTGTCCGTCCTGGCAAACTAAATAAGGCAAATATGATTTAATGGGTTCATTTTAAGAAGACATATCTAGTAACTATCATATTTTAAAAATATTAAATTATGTAAAGTACTTTAAAAGTTATAAAAAAAACGATTTCCAGGGTCGTCCGTTATGTACCTGTATCTCCGTAGGGAAGGCTGGTAGGAAAAAAGTTTATGGGAACTTGTCATTATATTTTTTAGGTCTCTATTAGATTCCGAGAGATTGCCCACATATTCTGGTACACCCTGTATCACTTCGTTTGATCGATGTCAGCGCTGACCGTCGGTCGAGCACTATATCCAGCCTTAATTTCTGAATATGTAAAGATTTATAAAATATTGTCCTGCCAAAACTAAATTAATCTGTAATGAAAATATATCTGTTTTGTAATACTTTTGCTAAATTTAGCTTTTTTTCGTGACCTATATTGTTTTTGCAAGTCATGCTGTAAGTATAGGCAACCATTTTACCTTAGCAGAAATGTGGAAACCAGTCAATTTGAGAGACTCCACCCATTGCTTTGACTAATGCAACACAGGAAGGATGTTTTTTTGCAAATAAGTGCTCAGTATATTTTCATTTTTCTTACAGTACGTAAAGCTAATCATTTTTATAAATAAACTGTTATTTGATTAAATAAAGGGTACTTTAAATGACCTTAAACCAGGATTTTGGTTAGTTTAGATTACCTACAAAATATATTTTTTACATTTTGCAGATTATTTCAGAAACTATAATATTAATATATCAAAAAATATTCTTTGGTTATTGCCAGATGGGACCGTTTCAGTCCTAGTACAATTTTGCTTTTTCTTTTTTATCATCACTATTATATATGTGTATAATGCACATGTTTACTAAAGTATTATATTTTATAAGTTTTTAGACATTTATTTACTGGGTATAGATTATCTTTATACATTCAATACAAGTCAATTGTCCCTTCTGAACAAGCAGATCGCCTGAAATAAGCTCAAAAAAGACATAAAAAACACTTTAACAATTTAAAAACCTATCTTCGTTTCGGGGCAAATCGGCCACCGTTTCCAAGATAAATGCTATTTAAATTTATTAAAATTAAAATAATAAATAAAATTATTTTTATTTCGTAATAAAAATTTAAAAAGTTTTAAGGGTATGTGAAAATATTTTTTTTTACATTACGTCATAAATTTTTAAAAAGAGCTTCTTAGAATTTCTGAAAGTTTTGTAGCAAAATTAAAATAGTTTTAATTTTAATTATTATTTAACTTTAAGTATATTTTTGGATTACTCATATCTTTAAAACGATGTTCGACCTGCTACCGAAACGTTGATGGATTTTTAAAGTGGTAACCAATTTTTTTTTTTTGGGTTTATACACACAGAAACTATACCCTCGGACAAGGACCGAAGTGGTCAAATCTGGCGAATAACTTAAAGATTTTTTAATATATGGATCCGCCACAATATTAATTCAGTCCCCTGCTTTACACAAATAATTTTTGACACATTTTTATATAATATCTTAAATATATGACCTCTTATTTTGAAACCTTGGTATCCATGGGTTTTAAGCTGATTTACTTCCTTATAAATAATATTTGCTTTACCGTGATTGTTTTGATCTAAATACAGTTTTGCTCTTTTTTATCATCACTATTATATGTGTTTGTGTGTTGCACATGTTTACTAAAGCATCATATTTTATAATTTCTTAGACATTTATTTATTGTTACTTTTTTTCAGGCAAGACGCAGCATTCGAGATCTTTTCGAAGACCTGCGAGATGGACACAACCTGATCTCTCTCTTAGAAGTTTTAACTGGCGAACAACTTGTAAGTATACGTTTTGTTACAATATAAAGGGTTTCAATAACACTAAAATCTTGGACTTTCATTGTCTTTATTTGTTAATTGATACATCACTAACCGAAACGTTGTGTATCAATTAACAAATAAAGACAATGAAAGTCCAAGATTTTAGTGTTATTGAAACCATAACATTGTCAAACACTTTTAAAGAAACAATATAAAGGGTTTTCCAATAGGAACGCTCGATCTTTTGTAACAGCGCACTACAAAGTCCAAAGTGTCACAAGCGTTATCTGCGGCAGGAGTATTCAGTTAGTCATTAGTCATTACTCATTACATTTATTATGGAGCGTTACACAATCCACAACATGCCGCTAACTGGGCGCTAGGACAATTGGATGGTGATCCAAAACTTTGTCGAAAAATAATTTTAGTGAGGAGGCGGATTTCTGGTTAAGTGGATTAGTTTGCTTGTTAGTTAGAATTGCCGAATTTGGAGCGACCAAAATTTACAAGAGATACACCAAGTTCCATTCTGCAAAAGTAACCATATGTTGTGCACTTAGGCAGGGCCGGATTTAACTTTTTGCCGCACATAGGCTAATATATTTTTGCCGCCCCAATAGGTCAATATTTTTTGAATAGCTGAACAAAAAATTTAGCATTGAAAAATTGTAAACTACACCAGAAATTCTTATAAAATTTAATGAACAAATTTAACAAAAGTAAAACATACAGACATTTAAAAAACAATTCTTTAAAACAAACAAATTTCATAATGTAAAAAAAATATATAAACTAAAATGTTAAAAAAAAATCTTTTTTTGTACTATGTATTATTTAATTAAGCCAAAAAACCCTATACAAACAACTTTCTTCAAACCTTTTTTTTCTGAAAAATCATTAACTACATCATTAAAATTAATACTATTTAATTAAAACAGCGAGGTTATTGGGTTTGAACGGGTCTTGGGATCACCAGCTCCAGCTGAATTTATTGCAATTTGAGGTTCATTTTTGTAACCCAGAAATGGTGCTCCTTATCTTTAGAACCCATGGTTGATGTAAGGGAAGCCTACGCTGCGTAGGTTAGGCCGGATTCGTTAAGTGTTTTTCGTCAGTAGAAGTCTAGGCTGAGTGAATTTGGCCGCATTTTTTTAAATCTATTTGTTAAATATGAAAAAATATATATTTATTTACGATTCATACTGCAAATAAAGCAGTGACATTATTGCATCAGCAGTTCAAGGGTTCTGTTATATCGCGAAATGGCCACGTCAACTGGTCGCCCAGATCGTGCGATTTAACGCCACTGGATTTTTATTGGGGTTTCCCTAAATCTCGTGTCTATCCTAATAAACCACAGACGGTTGACGCCCTAAAGGTCAACATCAGGCGCAAAATTGCTGCGATTGAGCCACATCTATACAATCAGATCATCGAAAATTGGACTCACAGAATTCAGCTCACCAGGCAAAGCCGTGGCGGGCATTGAAGTGACATAATTTTTAAAACAAAATGTAGCCACATGTGCTTTAAAATAAATATAATAATTATGTCAGTTTTATTTACTTATTTTTTTTAATTACATTTCAAAGATCGAGCGTTGCTATTGGAAAATCCTTTAGTACAGTATTATTTAAGGATTTACCCACCAATTTCTTATATCTAAATAAAAAAAACATTTTTTTATACTATTTAGTTGGGTAAATAGTTAATATTATAAATAGTTAACCTGTAAGTGGCTTTTTTTTAAATATGTTCATCTATAGCTCTTAGCCTGTAAAATACATTCACCTTTTATTTCGAATTTTGATGAACAAAAGTTACAAATCTACAGATAAAAAATGTTTATATTTTTATTTTTCATTAAAATATATTTATACATATATTCATTACAAACCCTTATATTGGTCAAGTTTCAGTTATATTAAAACTTTGACGACTATATAGTTGTCGCCAATATACAAAACCAAAATAGGATTATTTAAAAGCAAATTTAAATAAAAAAATGTATATGTATATATGTCTAGAGTAATAAATTGCTGATAGATTATGTTACCGCTCTATAATTATGGCCAAGGACATACAGTCTGTATTTGTATTGTAAATATGTCTAAATGAATTAAGTACGGCTTCCGAACCGAACTTTTACAGTGGATACATTTTCAAATGAGCGTTACTAGCGGATTAAAAATGAACTGCGAAATTATTTCCTTTAAGATCTCTAGTTATTTAATTTTTGTTATATTCACATGTGTGATTAGTAGATTATTCTATATGTTGGTTCCGATTTCATACTAGGGCAACTTAAAAGGTAGTAATTTGTATAGAATCAATGATACCACCGCAGCGTTATCTTAAAAGTGCCGTAAATGCATTTTCTTGCTTTACCCAAATTAGTGAAAATGTATTACCTATTACGGCGACCTCGATACCTGTTTTTTTTTTAAACAATGCCATGCATTTTGATTTAGTTGCTTTTGCTTACGTTACTCTCAAATTAAAACTGCCCAATTATAGTACTTAGGCTTAATGCAAACCTTTGTACACAATCTCAGAATATTTAATTACTCTACTAGCATAACATATCATGTATTAAGTTTCTTGTCAGTTTCGAAAACAAATATTTTTATTTGTTGCCATGTCTAAAAAGAACCTTTGAAACAAATTATGTTAGATGTATCCAATATTCCCTAAAATTAAGATTGTAGTCATTTACCTAAAACAAAACCTTAAAACCTTTTTTTAATTAATAAATTAATTTTATGTCAAAGACTTTTGAAACGAAACCAGATGTTTAATCCTGTTGTGATCCAGATTACACAGGTCCACAAAAATAAAGTGGTGAGTGCTGGGTGTCGAACTAAAATTTTCTGGCGTATTTTTTTTCGCTGAAAACGAATCTGATGTCAAAATTGGGGGTCAAACAGCAGAAAATCGAGAAAAGGCGTAATTTCAGATACTAACATATTTTTTTAACTTTAAAACGTCAATATCTAAAAACCATAAAGATAAACGAAACTTTATAGGACATAAAATATGTATTTTTACAAGACCTTTGTTATAAGTTATATAACATTTTTGTCTAAATCTAATATTTTTCGAGTTATAATAAAAAACCGAATTTTCAGGATTTTTTCAAGGTACACTTCTGAAAAAAATTTGAAAATTAAAATTTTGTCTTTTTGGACTTTTTTTTGCAAGTGCTTTAGAATTCAATTGAATAAAATAATTGATTTATAATTAAAAAAAAAAAAAAACAAAAATCACAATAATAAAAAAGAATTGTTTTGTCAAAATTACATTTTTCTTTATATCTCCTTTATTATTTATATAGACAATTAGAAAAGCTTTATTTTTTGTTATACAAAATTTTTTGTATCTCATAGTTTATTATTATAGTCATAGCCCAAACATTCCGTGATAGCAGGTTTCTGTCGCTACATGTACCTTATCAGTTTTTTTGGGGTTTTCTCAATTTTTTGCTGTTTGATCCCCAATTTTGACTTCAGATTTGTGTTCACCGGAAAAAAATGCGCCAGAAAATCTTAGTCGGACACCCAGCACACCACTTTTTTTTTGTGGGCCTGTGTTTATTAATAATATAAACTTTTTAAAAGTTTCCTTTTTAATCAGCATTTTTAAACCTTCTTTTAAAATTCGTATGCCTATATATTTTTTTTATTTATTTATAGTTTTTTGGTAGCAAAATACTTAAAAAATACTTTGAGAAATTTAATTTTGCTCTAAAGTTTTGCACTGACGCCTATTAGCTTACCATTTTTACTATATTAATTAGTTACCTTACAAACAAAAATATTTTTTACCACGCATTAAATCTTTTTTTTTTAGCCAAGAGAAAAAGGTCAGATGCGCTTCCACATGCTTCACAATATAGACACAGCTCTTCACTTCCTTCGTTGCAAGAACGTCAAATTAGTCAACATTCGGTCTGAGGACATCGTAGACGGCAACCCCAAGCTAACGTTAGGTTTAATATGGACAATTATTTTGCACTTCCAGGTAAGTTCTAGATTTTTAAACATCACGAACAAGACCCATTTCAAAACTATTTTAAAAATACTTATTAGAAATAAATAATATTTTATGTAATGGTGCTATTAAGCATGTGATATATAGTCAGTATACTTGTTTTTCTAAAGCGGATTCAGGCATTACGGGAAATAACTGAATATTTAGTCAAACAAAGTTATAATAAGGTTATTACGTTGTTTGTCGGCAATGCATGTAATGACTAGTCATTTCAAAAAATGACAGATTTCAGTGTTTGACGCCGACATAGTTGTATCTTTGAATTTCTTTAAAGTATTGATTTAACACGCCAAATAAATAATCCTACTGAAGCAGTTGTTTTCTTCTTTTTTACTAGTTTGGGTTTTTTTTATATACCTTTTCGACTTTTTATATTTTGCTGCCTAGTAAGTAAATGATGCTTTGGATCTAATAAAGAAACGATAAGAACCAAAGTAGGTCCGTCATAATTGGCAACCGTATTTTATTATTTAGGTTTATTGGGCATAGTTAAGAGTTATTCATATGTATATGTGGTTACCAAGAAAAATTAGTTCTTGTTGAAATAAAAATGTATTCAAGGAAATAAAGTACAAAGCTCAGTACTGGCACACACTATATTTTTTCTTCACAGTAAGTATTTTTTTTGTCTTTTTACAATTATTCCCATTATTAGTTTTGATGATGATAGTGCCCTTCAGTTTAACATTAGTTTTCTTAAACTGCTGTTAGTTAGGCTTAATATGGACCACCAGAAATCTTGTTCACTTAAATAGTAAAAATATATAACTCCCCCATAACAACTGCCAAAAAATCCTTTTTTTTTTGGTGTCTAAATTGTGCTACGTGCTGCCTGTAGAGATGGTTCCTTTCCTTTCATACCTAAAAATCTTTTAAGTTTCATAATAATATGCATATTCATCTTACTTTACATCAACTTAAATTTTGTTTGATACTTAAATTTAAAGCTTTTTGAACTGTTTTATGTTAAAAATTAAATAAAAAAATCAAGAAAAACTTAACTTCAGTATAATAACAGTTATGGCGGATCTACAAAAGCTTAAAGGAAAAATTATGATGTAGTTTTGAAATACTTTTCTAAACGCATCTTTGTAGTAAAATACTTTGTAATTTCTACCCAATCTATTTAGCTTTTATCTCATAAAAAATAAATATTTATGTTGGTAAGAATCAGCCAGTCTTTTTTAAAAAGGAATACGATAAATTTTTAATAAGAAAATTTACTTCTCTACTATTTAAGACATTTCTTTTTTAAGTCGCTTAATCATTAAAACCCTATCTTTTTGTTTAATTTTTGTCAGAATTAAAAATAATTTTATTCTGTTACTTTCTTTGATTAATCTGATTATTGATTTATCTATCTATATACTGGGTGTCAACGAAGTTATTTCAGGTATAATTAATGATTTTGAAAGTTGTAGCCATAAAATAAATAAATGTGCATTTAATGCCTGACTGAAATAATTTTGTTAAAGCGGTTTTATTGATCCTGGTATAATTAAAATTCTACTATTTTAAGTTTTATAAGTTTTTACACCTACTAGGATATAGACCAAGTTGCACTCCATATATTTCGATTTCGCTGTTAAAGTCGGTTTATTAATTAAATTGTGCGTTTACTTCATTTTCATATCTCTAATAAATGCATAATTATTAGCGCAAGAAATTCACCTACTTTTTAAAATGGTGAGATTTAAATATTGGAAGTAAATTAGCATTCACCAGATTTTATACATATATATAAGACTTAGATGATGTCATAATAACTAGAAAACAGACCTTTTGAGCTAATGATAACTTAGTAAAATATTGTTTTTTAAAATATACAGAATTGGAAGGTTTTTTTATCAGTCTTAAAAAAGTAAGGTAAAATTTAAAATTACATTTTATTTAAAAAAATCTTTCATAATAACTCAAAAGAAAAAGAAAAAGTAAATTTCTAAATTTTTATTAATAGGAACCAAATTCCCCTAAAAAAAGTGTAAAAATTATGCCCATATTAATTTCTTTTTTCAACATGTATCATCAGTGGCGGCTCGTGGTATTTGAGAACGGGGCAAAGAGGGAGACGAAAAAGGATATTCGAAAAGCGTTTCCTTTTAAAATCAAAATTTGGCTTTACGTTCTTCTATAGAAAAAAAATAATGTTACTTTATTTTTGAAATGTGTCCTTGAAGTCTATTAATGTTTCAGCAAGGTTCAAATGTACGAAGACTTATAACTCCAGCAATTTTTTAAAAGTCTTTAAAGTATTTTAAATATTTATTTTTATGAAATAATGCGGCCACTTGCAAATAGCCTTTGTTTGACTAAAATACTTCAAATCTTGTAATGGCCTAACCAATTCTTTAATGTGTCATCCAGCGAAAGATGTTTCTTTATTGTTTAGTAACAGTATTTATTTTAACATATTTTACATCACTTCGTGGCTTTAACCTACATCCAATTGGCTTTGACGGTCAGAGATGGTAAAATAAATAACATAAGCCCACAAAAATAAAAGGGGTGTGTGCTGGGTGTCGGACTAGGATTTTCTGGAGTATTTTTTTTCACTGAACACAAATCTAAAGTCAAAATTGGAGGTTAAACAGCAAATAATCGAGAAAAGGCGTAATTTCAGATATTAACGATTTTTTTTATTTAAAACGTCAATATCTTAAAAACTATAAAAGGTACACGAAACTTTATATGACATAAACAATGTATTTTTAAAAGACTTTTTATTTAGGTTATATATAACCTTTTTGTCTAAATGCAATAATTTTTGAGTTATGATAAAATTCTTAAAGGTATCTGGAAAAATTTTAAAAATTTTTTTTTTTTTTGATTTTTTTTTTGCAAAGTTTAAGTGATTTATTCATTAAAAGAAATAAAATAAATGATTTATTATCAAAAAAACCTAAAAATTACATTAATAAAAAAATATTTTTTTCCTCTTTTGGACTGAAATTTTTGTCAAAATTACATTTTGGTTAATATCTCCTTTATTATTTATCTTATCAAAAATGTTTATATAACTTTTTTATGGACAATTTAAAAAGCTTTTTTTTTTGGTTCCATGAAATTTTTTGTACCTCTTATAGTCCAAACATTCCGTGGTAGCAGGTTTCTGCCGGTAAATGTACTGTGTCTGTTTTTTGGAGTTTTCTCGATTTTTTGCGGTTTGAACTCCAATTTTGACTTTAGATTTGTATTCAGCGAAAAAAATAGGCCAGAAAATTCTAGTCCGACACCCAGCACACACCCCTTTTTTTGTGGACCTATGTAATCGTTACGCATCCCCGTGCCCCATAAAATTTCGCAGAACCTATACGCTAAGTTACACGTCTGGCACTCCCCGAGTTCCAAAGATTTTTTCCCTAAATTTATAACGCCACAAGAGCTCGTCACGCCAAAAGGCTTTATATTTTATATAATGTGTTGTATACCAGCGGAGTGGTGCGCTCCTGCTATGCGGCTCTAAATTGAAACCGCTACTGATCTATTTTAAAGTGTTGTAGTGCCAGTCTTCATTAGTGCTAATACAACCTGTATATATTTTTCTCGATCACTTTTCTATTTAAAAATTATAATTTAAATTAAGTAGGCACTTATTTATGAATGAACACCTATTTATTGTTTATTCATTAAATTATTGGGTGACAACATCCCACTTACTTATTAATAAATTTTAAAAATATAAGTTTTTGCATGTAGGATGAACAACAAACTGAAATTGGTCTTGTTTGTGTATGAAAGAGAATAAATTATTTATGACGTATATTATTTTTAGCTGTGACAATTATTTGCGCTTTTGGTTGTTTAAAATAGTATATATTTTATTTTTATATATTTTTTGTCTAGTTAGCTTAAAAAGCCCTAAAAAGATTAAAAGGGTTGCTGCAAACATTATTTTACAAGTAAATAATTTCAAGATGTTTTTGGCGTTGAAAGATCAGATTACGAAAAAACGTGGTAATTGTTTGTTATACAATTATTTATTTTTTTATTTAAAAACCATATCTTTTTAAAAAGTAATCTCAACAAAAGGTATAATGATCTTAAACTTATATTTAAAAAATACACAACGTTTTTTTTATTAATTAACAATGAGTTGTGTTGCCATTGCCCAAACATATTTTTAACTTCATATATTTGTTTACATAGATACAAATAATTAGATTAAAATGGCTAATAAATATTAATTCTAAATAATTAAATAGGTTTTTGACAATTAAAAATATAGTATCCTTCTCTTTGTTCCGAATTTTTAAGCTAAGAAAAATATTAATTCGGATACATTTAAGCTAAAAAAATAGCGACTCTGGGACAAATTCTTTATGATATATAGATATTTTAAAAATTCCTGAAATAATTTATTTGTAAACTTAAAATATTGAGTAAAACTACAAATAGTTTAAATTATTTTCTAGTCTTTTTTTTGTTATTCTGCTAAGCAATAGGGCTTGTAATTATCCTAATGTGGTACAAAAAAAGCATTATTTTGCATTAAAAAGCAACAGCATGATGATGTATATACATAATACACTCCTAATAGTATTTTTCTCCTATATTAATGCACCCTAAATCGGTAGACACGAAAGGTAAGCTTTCTCAAATGGTTGGGTTTATCAAAAAAACCAATTTTAACATAAATTATTATCAAAAGTTAAAATAATATTTCATCTCACATGCAATTTTTTTATTCTTAGCTGTGTACATTGTTATAATTATTTCTGTTATGTACCCTAGTTACGCCTCTTCGGCGTTTACTTTATACTCATCGAACCGTTATACAGAAACCATTCTTTAGTTGAAAGGTACACGAAAAGATGGCGCAACTAGTACCAATTGTGTGTGTTCTAGTACCATTGTAAAAAGTACCGTTGGGTTGACGCTTATTAGTTTGGCGAATGGAGAGTTGCGACCAATTAAACGCTAAATATATTTAACTTTTCAATTTTAGTTTTAGTTAACTGATAAGTAAGTTTTTAGTTTTCTACTATAATCAGAAGTCTGTGTAAGGAAATTATTAAATTAATTTACAGGAATTTGAATTTTGTCATGATAATGGTACCAAAATGTTTCAGAAAGATATTATTTGTATTTTTAAACTTTACTTCAAAGGATTCCCTGTTTTAAAATTAGTCGTTCAAATATAAGTAATAACGGTTACAAAACACTAAATAAAAACCAATTAGATTTATTTTATAAAAGCAGATTCTGGTCAAATAAACCAAAAATTATAACCCAATGTTTTATAGAACTTTTTACGGTGCGAAATAAGGGCTAATATTGCTTAATATATACAGGATCTAAATCTAGTAATTTAATTAGTCCTGTAACAAGGCTTTTAGTCGTTAATGGGCCGTATAAATAAAAATGAGTAAAACATTTTACTCGCAAAGTTTGGAGAAAAGGCTCTTTATTTTATGAATAAAAATGTAAGTAAAAGTTTTTGCTCACCACTGTATTATAAGCATGAGCATCAACTCCATTTAAGTATTTACCTAACGTGTTATAACTAAAACATAGATTTTGCTTAGTACCTTAAGCATATGCTCTTAAGTTTTCTTATTCTACTTTGAAATTTAAAATCGCTTTATGAATCCATCAGTCCGCTGTGTCAAAAATAGCAGGAGTGGTAAGAAAAACATCAGGTTTCCAGTGCTAGCGGTGTGATTGATTTCATATACGTCTAGCATTTGGGGAAGGGGCGAAGAAATGTTTACCAGTGTAGATGTGAGGTGGCCGGATATAGTACATGACGCTAGACTTTGAAAGAACTCTGATCGAGACTCTGATATATCTGTCATTATGCATGCATGTAGGATTGCTGGGGAATCATGAATGACACTATTGTAATAAAAGATAGTTTAGGAAAAAAAGAGTGATAATGTAATGTAGTTTGGCTAACTAAAGCGTAGGTTTTCAGATTGTTTTTTATATGTACCAACTTAAGTTAGAAAATGTTTCATCAATCATTATTTGGTACATTATACTTTACAATATTGCCAAGTAACTTGGGAATGTTGATTTTGAATATAATTCAAAAACAGACGATAATGATCATGACGATAAAAACTATGAATTAGAAGATCTGATCATTTAAGTGATCACTTTACTCATCTGAAGACAATTCAGTAACAATTAATACAAGCATCTAATTTCCTGCTGTCATAGTCAACAGAAACTCAAAGAGTGGGCCGTATGAATAACAGTAATAAAAACCTTTTACTTTCAAAATTAAGAGTATGTGCTCTATATTTTATGAATAAAAGTGTAAGTAGAAACGTTTGCTCACTCATGAGCATGGACCTACATTTAAGTATTTGCTTAACGTGCAATAAGTAAATTATCTTAGTACCTTAAATAGATGCTCTTAAATTTTTGCATCCACATAGTATTAGAAACACCACTCATAAAATGACTGATTTCTTAAATTTATGTACACCCGCCATCCTTCTACTTTAAGTTTTTGCTTAGAACGTTTGCTCATACTCGTAAGCATTTCCTTTTTTTTATTCATACGACCCGCTTCGTTTTTTAACGATCGCAGTGGTCGTATGATTACTTATTAACCTTCCGGTAATTTTATAAGAAAGTTAGTAGCTCTCTAATAAAATATTAACCTTATTAATTTATTATACTTCTTTAAAGGCTTTACTTTAGTTCTCAATGGTATGCAGTTAAAGAAGAGATAGCATTTACCGTTTGAAGAGACGGTGGCATTTATAGGGAAAAGGTTAGGTTAAATGGAATCGTGAGCTGTAAACATTGTTTTTTATGTTTTCTTTTTGGTGTGGCGAGTATTTATAGTTTTGATTAAGTTTTGCTTACTTATAAAAAGAGGACAACATACAATATTTATTGTATTTTGGTAATTTATATTGTTATATTTTAAAAAATTCCTAATGAGAAATTATTGTTAATGACATTACTATTTCCAGTTATGCCTAGAAAATTTAGAAATACAAACATATTATTATTACGTATATACATATTACATATTTACTATTGACCTTTTGGTTAAAGGCACTTGAAAATGTGTTTTGATGGTACATATTACCATGCACATGGAAAAATGTTTATATTTGCCTTATTAATGACCCCACTCTTAAAAAAAGCTTTCTTCGCTTATCCACCGACAAGCTGTAAGGAAAGTTCTTTCAGTAAAACATTTTTGTCCAGTAGCTCCCAGTAGAACAACATGGATTAAATTCCCTTTAATATACCGTTTTAAGATAAATTTTTAGAATTATTTGTGTAAATGGAAATGGAAATAATTGTAAGCTAATAATATCCATAAACACGCTTATAATATTATTCTAAACTAAAATTTTTAAGGCAAGTACAATTTTTTTCTACATATTTACTCTTTAAAGGATCCAGCTAGTTTTTTTTTACTAATTTAGTAGGTCTTTGCCATGTCGGTCATGAAATTTTATTTAAACTCTATCTAAGTTGTTATCTACAGATTATATATATAGTATACAAAGTATGTGATTTAGTATTACATTAAACCAAGATTTTTCAGATACTTACACTTATTGTTTGCTTGCTCTAATTAATTGGTTCGAATTTCCTACAGGTATTCATTTCGCCATCACCTTCGGTTGATTATTTCCAGAGTCTGAGACTCAGCCATAGAAAACCATCCAAATGTTAACAAAAAAATAACAATTATCCTGGCAATGCATATTTAGATGCAATCCCAAAATACAGATATAACCAGTTTCTGTCAAAACCCTTTTTTGTCCTCACGAGTTTGTACTTTCAGCCACCACACAGCCAACGCCATCGTGTGTAATTGTAAAAAAAGGTTTAGAGTTCACTCCGGACTTTAAAACTTCACTTTTATGGTATTACTAAATAGGGCGGTGAATTTCTACTTGATCCCCAAGAGTTAAAAACGACCCATTCGTCTTATCATGTCGCTTTTTTCTAAAAAACTCTGAAGTTTTCAATTGCACATCCTCACTGGTCGTAGGTCAGACAAAAAAACCTACTTACACATATTATATTTTAGTTATTACCAAGACAGTTAGACTTTAACAACCGGTCCAGTTTATATTTAATGAGATTAGAACAACACTCTTTAAAAATATAAGCGTGATTATATTGTATAAACTTAACTACTTTTCGGCACTGGCTTTGTACCATGGCCTAACTTTAATATTTCCACTTTTTACCTTAACCCTAATCGTGTTTTTTAAAGTTTTTAGATTGTCTTGGCCTAATTAATTATTACCCTTACTTACGAGCTTGTGGTGGTAATTTTGAGAATAAGAGTTATAAAACATTTTAGTAAGCGAAATGCAATAAACTTCTTTTCATATTTTGGTCCAAGTTAATTTGCTCATTGTAGGGGTCACTAAAGTTATTTTTTTTACCGATGTTAGGGTATGTAATAATGTTTTAAAAAAGAAGTAAATTTATCAGAAACTTTATTTGGTACCCGAGGCAACAAATCTATTAATTGTCAGTAAAGTAACGGACTTTTCCTGTATACTTTGTATATAGTCATTTTTATGTATCTTGTGCTAATAAATTGTAAATATGTTGAAGGAAAAGAAACATTAATATTTATTTCAAACTTAATGTGTTATTTTTCCTTGCATTAATTGCTTTAACTTATTCTTTGACAAATTAGAGGAAGCTGTACTAATATGAATACCTTACATTCCAAACAAGCTAATAACTGAAACCAGTCCTAAAAATTATAGTAAACAAAGTGTCATGTTTATTTTTATCCTTTTGTCAAGTAGATAAAATATATTTGTTTTCTTTACGGAATGTCTTTTAAGGATTGTTTATTAATGGTTAATGTATACCAATTGCTACAAAACATTAATACTTGTTTCACCGCGATAGGCTTTTTCCCAATAGTACAACATTTGTAAAAAAAAACATTTAATGTTTACTTTTTTGAAATGCTAATTTTGGTACGGTAAATCAAATAATTTATCTGATTACTAACTCGCCTCTTTTGAATTACTTACGACACGGACATTTTCTCGGAAAGCTGAAAAGCTGCACGTGTGCAGCCTGTCCCCAAAAAAGGATGCAAAGCTCTCCTTCTAACTATAGACCTATATTTTTTCTTTCTGTTGTTTGCAAAGTAATGGAAAAATTCATTAATTCCCAAATCTTAAAGTATCTCGAAAAACATCTTCCATGATATATCTCTTCTTTCCTATGTTTCACACAACTGGAACAGGTCCCTTGAGTTTCTTGGTGAATCCCAGATCGTTGCTCTTGACATATCCAAAGCTTTCGATCAGGTCTGGCATGATGGGCTTCTAAAGAAACTTCCTTCTTACGGTCTTCCACCTAAGGTTTGCTCTTGGCTCTCCAGTTTCCTTTCTAATCGACGTATATCAGTTACTATAGATGATCATTCTTCCAGCTTCTACCAAATTAATGCTGGGGTGCCCCAAGGCTCAGTTCTGGCACCCACGCTTTTTCTTCTACACATCTTCTCTCTTCCACAATCAATCCTATTCATAGTTTTGCTTACGATAGTACCCCCACTCTAACTTTCAATTTCTTAAACCAGTCAATAAGCCCGATTTGGAAACCAAGCGTAGGTCAATGCGGATGTCTCTCTCACGAGACCTTAAATTTATCTTGGATTGAGGCGCCAAAAATCTTGTTTAATTTAATGCCTCGAAAACACAGTCATGTTTGCTGTCGTGAAATAAGTTTGCCAATGCTTATCCGATACATATGAGCGGCCAAGTTCTGCAGAACAAAGAGTCGTTTAATCTTGTCGGCGTTACTTTTAAGATTAACCTCAACTGGCACAAACACTTTACATCCATAGCCTCGACAGCTTCAAAAAAGCTTGGATTCCTCTTTCGAACCAGAAAGTATTTCTCCTCTTCCAATCTGTATACCAAATCAGAACCTCCTTAGAATATTGTTCCCATGTCTGGAGAGGAGTTGGCCAGTAGTGCAACTTTTATGCATCATTTTACAGTTTAATTAGAGAGGCCCCGAACTTCTCACTTTCTTCGTTCCTTCATCCCTAGAGTGTCAAGACTATGAAACCTGCTGCCCGCAGAAGTTTTTACTTCTCCTCCCAGTCTCCAAATATTTAAGTCCCGTGTGAACAAACTCCCTCTCACCACACTTAAGGCACCCACAGTACGTGGACTGTCCCAAGATTTTTTTGATATCTTTGTCTTAAGTCAAGTAAAAACTAGGTTCAGAGTCCAGTTTTAATTAAATTCATTAACAAAAAAAAAACAGTTGATGGTACTGTTTATTGACTCAGTTATCCGGACCATTTATATATGTATTAAACATTTTAAACGTTTGAGAAGTACTTCAACACACTGTTTAAAGCCATATTAAACTTGAAAATCCTAAAACAGTCGTTTATCTGGTTTTAAACAACCCTATTTAATTATAGGTTGTTATTCCCTTAGTTTTATTTGTCACCCCTAACTAAAACAAGTTTCTTCCTATAAATTATTGAACTATGACTTCCTGTTACGGTATATGGTGACTTTTCTACCTTTCATTACATAATATTACTGATGTTCCTCAACGCTGAGTGTTTTTGGTAGCAGAACTGGTGTTTCGTCAGAAGTATCGTCTCTTGTACCTTGTTTTTATTTTGCTGACTACAGTATAGTAATAATTTTATTAGCCCCCCATAAAGATAGCAAGTAGAGAAAATTTTGTTTCAGTTAAGAAGTCTAGCAATGCTCAGGTATTACCTATAAATAAAGAGCAAGGTGTATATAAATAATTACTAATTGAAATAGATTTATAATAGAAAAATCACTTGTTAAAAACACGTTGTTCGTTGGTGCATTACAAATAGGTTAGCTTAAAAGTTACAAAAAATGTTTTCCTTCCGTCACTATCTACCAATTTTTGGCATCTTGTCCTTTTGTTTTAATGATTTTTACTTCAAAAAATTAATTTTCAGTAAAACTATATCACCGCAACACAGATTGTCTTCTTCAAAAGCATACAATTTCTAGTTGTCATACCTATCAACTCCGAGTCTGTGAAATCTAATGTCTATTTAGGTTTTTCGATGCCCTTCAAACATTGATATCTTTAAGCCTGCGTAATTTGTAGGAATGGTTGGAACAGAGTTTTTTAAAGAATAGGTACAACCTTTTTCAGTTCATAAAAATATCTTTTCCGAGAAAACTGCTCCAGTTCCAAACAGTTTCGGTACAATTTTTGACAATGAAACGACAGTGTTCGCCTTACCGCGCGCATCGGCTACATATCCACTTTGGGGTCGTCCATTAATCACGTCAGGCTGGAAAGAGGGGGAGGGGGTACGACAAAAATCACGAAATATCACAAGGAGGAAGGGGGTGCAGTGAGATATCACGTGTATTTATTTTGTGGTTGAACACGCGATTTCTAAACAACCGAAAAGCGGCGGGTGAGCTCGACTCGCCATTGCCAGAACATTTTTATCACGGTCCCTAATTTTCCAGAATTGAATTAGATTATACATACCTGTAAATAAAGATAATATTCTAAAATTTTTAAGATACGTTGTACTAGAAAAATACACCTGATTTCTGGTAGGGGTGGGGTGGTTAGTCTTAAACCTCACCACGTATCACCAGGAGGGGAGGGGGTTACAAAGTGCTTAAAAACATCACATGATTAATGGACGACCCCTTTTCGTGACTACGATCATTAACACTCGCCGCGCGACAGGCTCGCTTAATGGATACGCAAGTTAGGATGGAATCAAAATGTTCTTGCATACTTTTGCCGTTCAGACGTGTGCAAGGAATCAAAAAATAATAAATTAATGTAATAAACGTATATTTTTCCATAACAGCTGTACAATGCATCTTCAACTATTTTGAATATGTAGTTGTACTACGACACAGCTGTCACGGCTAAACATATATCATATTACTTATAACGGAGTATATTTTGTTTATTTAATAAAATATAAACCATTAGTTCTTAAAAAAATATATTGACTGCACTCACTGCATTAAAACTAAATCATTAAATAAATAACTTTCTGTTAACTTATCGTATTGCCACTGTATACCACTAAGTATTTATAAATTCTCTCAATAACATAATACTATCCTACGCATTTATTTCAAAACTTTGCCATTTTTGGCTAGCATATTAAAAAAAATGAGCTTAATTTTGACACTGTAACAGATACTTGCGCAAGCATAAAAAATAAAATAAGCAGTTTGCGGTTCTACACTTCATGTCCTCCTACGTAATATGTTTGGTAAAATGACCATATGGTTGGTTTTATTTCAGTCCGATTGTTGGAAACATAATACGCAATGGTGCTATCACCGATGAATAGTTAATTTCAATTAGCATTGTATTCTTAATAGGCCGAAATTTGGCATGCTTGAACGTTAGAATTTTAAATTGCGGGCTTAAATGTACTTAGTGACCTAGATAATGTAATACCCCATAAACATGGTTTAAAAAAGATAATTCTTTTATAAGTTGGCTAGGTAGTCCCGTAGTACTCAATAATATGCGACAGCATGTTCCTTACTAGAAGTGAATTCTAATCTTACATGTTTAGGCTTAAACCATTTTTAATAACAAATAAGGCATTAATGACCACTGCCCAGTGCTTTACAGTTTTATCGAAAAAGCATATGGTAGTTTTTAATTTTTGCGTATTAGTTTGTTAAGGGTAAACGTTTGCCTAAAACATTTTCTATGAAAGGTTTTGTATTCTCTACGTTTACCATTAACATCACTGGTTGGAAGTTGGTTGGAAGTAGGTGGCTATCGAACAAAATTTGGACGTTACAAACAACATAGTTATTGTAGATGGTCATTCACGAAGAATATTGTTCAGTTTAATGTCTCAAACACACAATCATGTTCGTTCTCGCAAAAAAAGTCTACAAATACTAGTCCTCTAGTTTTAAGCTGCCAAGTTTTGCAGAATAAAGATTCATGTAACCTTTTAGACGTTACCTTCAAAAACGATCTTTATGGCAGAAGCATATTTTATCCATAGCCACAGAAGCTTTGAAGAAGCTTGGATTACGAGCCAAAAAGTATTTTTTCTCTTTAATCTGTATACATTGGTATGTGTCCCAAATCCGAACCTTTCTGGAATATTGTTCCAATGTCTTGGGAATAGCGTCTCCCACAACTTTTAGTATTCTTAATTCAATCGCTTTAATAGTGACCCCATTCTTACAAGAAAGTTTTATTTTGTCCACGAAGACAGCTGAAGGGAACTTATCCCTTTTTTTATAGGTATTTCCACGGCTTCTGTCAATATTATTCCTCAGTTAACACCGCTTTTGTGCATCCCTTCACAATCCTAATGGACAGGCCCCTATCATCTAACTTTGTTTGTTCCTTCGTCCCTCGAGTGTATAGGCTAAGGAACCTACCGCTTGTAGAGATATTTCACATTTCCGCGAAATCTTTAAGTCTCGTGTCAATAAACTACCCCTTACTTTACTCAAGACATTCACTGTGGGTTAGTACTTAAGCTACTTTGGGCCATTCACTTTATATTAAAATATCGTATAATAATTACCATATAAATACAGTGATACACGTTGGTTTCAATTTTTACGTCTTGTTTTGTCAGAAAATCTGTTTTGTTTTTTACAATAAATTTTGACAAGTCGATTCCAACTAAAATAATAAAGTAACTTTTTACTTAAAATTAACGTGATTTTTCCCGAATAAGTCGGATAAGCCGAATAAATTTTCTCTACCCATCACTGGGTGTCAAAAGAAAACTATTTTTTTAATTTTTGTGCATTTTAGTAACAATACAGCTTATTTGTTAAAACATACATTGCCAATTTAGCCGAGTAACGGTTTGACAGAGTTACTAAAATAAGGTTTAATGAGCTTACCAACACAAGAAAAAAACTACGCCAAACGTAATTTTCTTTTTTAGAAATGTGGTTAGTAGTTTGACCACTTTTTTAGGTAACTGCTGTAAGCCCATAATATATAATATATTTATGCTAATAGTCATATACATATATAACCTAAACGGCCGAGTGATGATCGCGTTGTTAAATTTAGCAATTGTTAAAAGTTATCAACGGTTTAGAATGTTTAACAAAATGTCAGATTTTGACAGATTGCCCACTAAAATCATTAAATAACACTGACAATGACGTTTTGTTAAACATTCTAAACCGTTGTTAACTTTTAACAATTGCTAAGTCCATTGCTAAATTTAACAACGAGATCATCACTCGGCCGAAAGAGCCTTAAAGTCACGCCAATTTTGTGGAAGCTTTTTTAACCATAACCTGATTTATGTATGTTAAGTGAGACAACAAAAGATTAACCTTATACTTCTTAGATTTTGCAAGAGAAAAATTACATGGACACACTTAATCCTTAGGTAAATCCAAAAACTAAATTATTTTTGACATCAGGAATCCCTCCACTTACGTACTAACTGAACAATTGCTAAAAGAGCAAATTACATGGAACAAAACAATATTTATTTGCTGAATTTATGAAATATTATTTGGTAATACTTTTTAAATTTTACTTATTATCCAAGTATAATATATTCTGTTCTGCTTTCCTCAAACTAAGATTTATTACCATTTCTTTATCCTTAATAGCATACTGGTGTTTGGATTTGATCAACAACACCGAGCTAAGTAAAAGTTAAACGTTTATGTTTTTTGGGCATTTAGTTTATGCTTTTGTTTACTTTTAATTTAAAGTTTCAAAACAATTTTACAAAATAAATTTATAACTATTATAATAGATTATGTATCTATATTAACCAAACAGTCTTTACTAATTAGAGTACGCATGGAATATAACTAATTAGAACATTTCAGGACAGCCTTTTTTTACAATTCCTAAAGCAATGTTGTTTTTAATAAAAACGAATAAGTATTGCATCTTTACAAAATAATTATAAGAGTTTTCTTGTAAAAATTATTTTTCTAAAAAAAATATTTGTAAAAATTTACACAATACGATAATATTGTACCGTTATTGACTGGTAATTTTTTTTTAAATACCCAGGCTCCCCACGTTTTGAAACACATTAAAAAATTTTGAGAGGTAATTGAATTTTTGATCTACTTTATTTCATTAAATTTGTGAATTATATATTTGGGCCCTCCCCTTTCTTATAGTCAATATACGCCACTGCCTATGGACAAATCATCGCTAGTTTTTGTTAATATTTATGGATAAAAAATATTTTAATTAATATTAATCAGCGTTAGTACCCACTTTGTATTCCTAAAATTTTTATAGGGTTAATTAAACATTATTTATTTAAGAGATCCGAGATAAATTTTTAAACATTGACCTCCGCCCGCATTACTCCGCAAAGTAGTCCAAGATGTATGGCATTTTGCCTTGCACTTATATATTTAATGACTGCAGTTGTGAACTCTGGATTCTGGATCAGACTCCTAGATTTCATTGATTGGTATGTGGGCTATTTTGCAGATAGAGACGCTTTTATTTTAGATTTATGTGCTTTTAATTTAAACATAATTTTTTTATCACGTACCAATTTGGATTTAAAAAAAAATCTGTTAATAAATTCAAGATATATTTATGCGTTTATATTTGTTTTTTTCAAATTTTTTCTGGTATAATATGATAACTTTTTATGCCATTGGAATGTGCTCCTAACATTTTAAAGATATTTCGAATGGACCGTTAAATTTAAAGGCAAATTATATTTTATTTTTCAGCCTAGAACTTTTTTTTATTATATTTGTTAATTAATTCAGTTTGTTAATTACCACTTGTCTCCCAATTAATAAGCAAAATAAAACACAAATATTACATAAATAAACATAACTGTAATATCAGACTTTTATCGCATTGTTTGTTCTTGTTACAATACATATATAGATGTAATCTATGGCAGCATGTAACAGGTTTTATTTAACTCTTTATTACTGTACCTTAATTGTTAAAACCTCATTAATATAATTAGAAATTACAAGTCTATTATAAAATAGAAGACGGTCCATTAAGTATACCGTTCTAAATAGGTAGCATTTGGATGGGTCTTGTTATTGTATTAAAAAAAAAGACGAATGTTGCGTATCTTGATAAACGTTTATGATAAAAAAATTAAGATAGTCTTTAAATATTGACATTTTGATTTAAATGGTTTAATCTAGACATTGACCATCATCAGTGAAAATTGATTTAGTTTTCTTATTGAAGTAAGGTAAGTACATTATCAATATCACGCAACAAAAATTCTTAAAATAAAATAAGTTTTATCGTTTCTCTGATTTTAAGAACTAGGCAATATTCGTATCATACATAGTAACCATGTAACGTAGATGGTTTGAGCAAAGCCATCCAATCAAGCTATTGTGTCATACAAGAAAGTAAAATGTTCGTTTTTTATTGTTTTTCAAAAAAGTAAGTCGTTTTTAGGATTAATGATATTGGGGATTTTAAGGGATGGTTTTATTTCGTTAAATATATTTTTTTAAATATTTTTTTTAATGGGCGTCCACAGAAACTAGGCAACTGTTCGTATTTTACATACAAGATGGCTAAACGAAAACGAGCGAGGGGTCCTTTTTTATCTTTTTTGAAAAAAACGCTGGGACCCTTTTACCTTCTTCTCGAGGGGGAAACTTTTTGCCTATGCAGCAACCCCTTGGCCAGGGCGAACTCCACCTCTAAAATCTTAAATGGAAAGAAGGATCGAGTTGTACCTTGTTTGAAGGCTCTTTTGATTCTCTTTTCTTACAGGGTGTCGCATTTTGGTTGTATTTACGGTGTAGTGAGAAAACCTTAAGGCATAGAGTAATTCTATTTCTACATTTTCGTAACGAATTTAAAAAAAATAATAAATTTCAACGCTAACTCGATTCGTTTTGGAGATACGGGGCATTTTTAAATTTTTGTTGATTTTACGTGAGTTCTGTATATCGGTTACTATTAAAAAAAACTTTAAATGGCAATATTTTGTAGATTTTTACATAGATTCCAGTGACGTACTAATTTGTTTTTCTGTCGTGAAACTTTTCGAGTTTTAACACAAACTTAGGCTTTTTTTAATGCAAACTTAATTTCGTTTTCAAAGATGCCCCTCACTTTATATATAAGTCAGCTAAAACTACCATTATGCAGTTTTTCTTTTTCTTTATTATCTAAAAACTAATAAAACTATGTAGGAGAAGGAGGGTTACGGTTAAGTTTTATTTTTATGTCAAAAATATAGTTAAATAATAACGTAAATGAAATAAAAACACCATACAATTTTTAAATAAATATACTTTCTTCACCTAACCCATTGCATTGCAAAAAATGGACAATAGGTTGGCTGCAAAAAGTAAACAAATTGTGCATAATAAAGCTTCAAAATGATCATCTAATTTTATTGAGAATTAGTACACATGTTGTTACTGTAACCATACTACATTTTTATGAGTGCGCATAATTATTTAGGCCATCTGGACTTTTCCATTTAGATTAGTTTTAAACTAAAAAATAAACAATATTAGAAAAACCATTTGTGCAGTAAATGTCAGTCAGGAGGGCAGAAACAGTAACATATCAAAAATCAATTATTATAACAGGTAATTACATTTCTAGTCTATCAAATCAAGGCTGATATATATTAAGACTCAACTGTAGTTCTTTTTGATCTTCCGAATCTCTTTCCCTTTAATTTTCTATTGTTAATTTTATTTTTTATGGTGATACGACTATTTATATACTTGCAAATTCAATAGCTGCTCCCACAAGATAAAACATCACTAGACACCAATTGTTCAAGAAACTAGGATTTTTGTTTCAAGAAATACATTCATCAGCTACCGGAAGCATTTTTGACTCTGTGTTCCACAGGAAAGCTTTTTCTTTTTATCCAATGACAAGTTGTAGACAATCTGACCTCCTTGGTAATGAGTTGCTAAAATTTTTTTCGCACTTTTCAATAAATCGACATGAAACGCTACCTACATACATTTTTAATGGCTTAGATTAAAACTTTTTACAATGTCCGTTTCTTTAACCATATAGTGCCTCTTACTATAAATAACTTTATTCCTCTGCAAACTAGAAGTTTCTTTGTAAATAAAAAAATAGTCATTCATTAGAATAACACAGGGTTCATTTCATTGTTCATAACTGGACTAGGATACTCAGTCCAGTAAAATAAATATCATCTTGATAGCTTAAAAAAAGTAGGTTCATTTGAATGACGTTAATATTATAAAAATTGTCTGTGATAATTTCGCTATAAGTTTTTAATAAAAGATAAATCTAACCATATAATAATAAAATGGATTATATTAGTTCTAATTTGCCAGCAAAATCTGACAGCTATGATATCATCATTTATTTCACTTAAAATACTCCTGAGATCATTTATCGGTAAAATGTATTCAAACGTCATGGTGCATATCAATAAATTAAAAATTATAATAACAATTTTAAACTGTACCTTTACAGTAATTTGATGATGAGATGGTAACCGGTACTGAATTGTGATTTTATCAAATCAACGGGATTTGAATGATAATATTAATTATAAAATAGATATTTATAAACAAATTTTAACTATGCCGAAATATGACGCCACGTTGTTAGATTTTCTTTCACAACCGTATTGTCGTTTCCATTGATTTCTAAGCTTTTTTTTAAATGAAAGAAAAGAATCTAGAAAATCAAGTACGCACTGTTTTTCGCATTATCGAGGTTATTTCAAAACAGAATAAACATGAACTAACCAAATAGTCGAGGCAATGAAGCACTATAAAAAGGCCAAAAGTTCTCGATTTATTTTCGCAGATCGGATCGGAATGCGGTTTTTTGCATTCGCAAACCAGAAATTGCATTGCTGCAGCCAAAAATGCATTCAAAAAATTCATTTTCTGAGATGCATTTTGGAAAATTTGATAACTTTGTAAATAACAGTCAGAACTGGCTCAAGTCGGGTACTCGTTGGTTTTTAAGGTCGCTGATCATGTTTATGATGTTCAAATTGACCCACAGCCGACCTGGAGCTCAGGAACGCCGATGAACATCATCTCCGTGGTACCCTCCCAAAATTCACGCGAGGAAGGAGAGAAACTCGGCACACGGCGGGTTTTTAGGTCGCTGAATTCAAATATGGTATCGGCGAATACCTCTCGGACACCTGGTGCGTCCGAACCTAGACCTGGACGTCATCTCCGAGAATTTTCCTGACAATATCGACAAAAACAACCAGAAAATCATTAAGCGGGGGTTTTTTTGGGGCGCTGAATCCAAATTTCATGACAAAAACTATCCCCTGAATACCTGGTGCACCGAAACCTGGCCCTGGACACCATCTCCGAGGGTTTTCCTGACATGATCAAAAAAGCCGAACCGAAAAACTTCAATAAGGGTTTTTGAGGCGCTGAATCCGAATTTCATGTTGATAACGGTCTTCCGAACCCCCGGTGCACCGGAATCTGACCTTGGGTGCCATCTGCGAGGGTTTTCTTGACACAATTGAAAAAGTCGAACCGAAAATCCTGAAGGGGCGCTGAATTAGAATCTCCGAGGGTTTTACAGTCGCGATCACAAAAAACTCCACCAAAACGTCTCATAATTTTATACATTCAGCGCCTCAAAAAACCCCCGCTCAATGATTCTCGGGTTGTTTTTGCCGATATTGTCAGGAAAATTCTCGGAGATGGCGTCCAGGGCCAGGTTCCGGTGCACCAGGTGTTCAGGAGGTCGTTTTCCACGTGAAATTTGGATTCAGGGCCCCAAAAACCCCCGCTCAATGATTTTTGGGTTGTTTTTTCGATATTGTCGGGAAAATTCTCGGAGATGACGTTCAGGTCTATGTTGGGGCGCACCTGGTGTCCGGGAGATCGTTTTCGACGTGAAATTTGGACTCAGCGCCCCAAGAAACCCCCGCTCAATGATTTTCGGGTTGTTTCTGTCGATATTGTCAAGAAAATTCTCGGAGATGACGTCCAGGTCTAGGTTCGGACGCACCAGGTGTTCGGGGGGTGTTCACCGATACCATATTTGAATTCAGCGGCCTAAAAAACCCCCGGGCGCCGTGTTTTTCTTCTTCCCCGCGTGAATTTTGGAAGAGTTCCACGGAGATGACGTTCTTTGGCGTTCCTGAGCTTCAGGTCGGCTGTGGGTTAATTTGGACATCATAACCGTGATCAGCGACCTCAAAAACTCCCGGGTACCCGAATTGAGCCAGTTCTGACTCTTATTTACAAAGTTATCAATTCTTCCAAAATGCGTCTCTGAAAATGCATTTTTTGAATGTATTTTTGGCTGCAGCCATGCAATTTCCGCTTTGTACATCCCGGAAATTACAGGGGGAATTTTACAAATAGTTTTTGCAAACAAATGAAAAAACCCCATTCCGATCCGACCTGCGGAAAAAAATCGATAACTTTTTTGCTTCATTGCTTAGGATTACCTTTAATTAAACTGCGGGTGCCGGACATTTGGGTTAAATTGAGTTTTTCTGTATTTTTAAACAGTCTGTTTGGATGCGAATGGATTTTTAAGTATAATAAGATTTGTTTAAATTTATTGCTTATCTTTCAACTAATCGTGTTTTCTTTTACAAAAAAAGTGTCCCGGTTTCATCCGGACTCTTTCTAAAAACGCCTTTCTGGACGCTCCCTGGACGCCCTTCAAACAACTAGAATTCGGAGAATCCCAGACGGATGGCCGCCCTAGGTCTTCTCAACGCAATACCGACGGACATTTTTTTTCTTTGCAAAAAAATTTAGCGTACTTGTTGACTTTGTAATTCTATTTTAGAAGCGCACTTAAAATTTTTAAATTAATTTTGTTATAAGCACGGATATGACATTTTGTCTTATCTATAATTTTGCAAGTAAAATATACTGATATTTGTTAACTCAGAATACCATTTTATGTAAAAAGTAGATGTTTAGAAAATAGGATAAGTTCGTATGATATGGATCTATGGTACATGCCACTTCAAAGCGTCATATAATGGCTCGCACTTTTGACCTACCAGTGTGGGTTGAGATTTTTAGAACACCTAAAGGAATGCATGATGTCACCGATGATCTCAGCGCTTCATTCTTTATCCAAATATGTTTTTTTATGTCTTTTGACAATTGTAATTGATAGTTTTATTAATTTGCAAATTAAGAAAGGATTGACAAATAATTAATTTTTAACTTTCAAAAAGACTTTACAAAAACTTATTTTTTTCTTACAAATTCTTTTAATGGGTGGGTTTAAAAATATATCCTTATACAGTGTGTCCCAAATTGGTGGGGAATGTATGGGGATCTTGGAAACCACGATAGATAGAAAATCGGTTAAATGGGGAAAGTTTTGGACAATTATGTTAGTAAGCTAAAACCGTTTACTACATAGTCTTATCTATTCAGGTTTTTGAGAAATTTTGAAAAAACCTGAAACATGCATTTTCGAAAATCGGCCATATTTTTTTTATAAGTGAAAATTTTCCAAATCTGTAAAAACTTCTTCAAAGCAACTTTTTTTGTAAAATATGACCAAGTAGTCAATTTTTATTTTCTACGTTTCGGCTTTTTAGAATCATCATCAACTTTTGTTTTTCATATGGACGCCATATTGGATTTTTACGCAGCCAAATAGTGCTTTTTATTCGGATTTCAACAATGTATAACATGTTATAATTTAAGAGTTTATAACTTCATTTATTTTAAAAAACAAATATTTTCTCAGTTGGCCTTGATTCCGGCGAACGTAATTTTTTTTGTAAACAATAAAATATTAGTAATTGGCAAAACAGATAAGCTAAACAGATATTTTACAGAAATGGGTTTCGCGAACATAGCTATAACGTTAATACCGTGTTACAACAAAACTACACCTAACAAGTTAATTGAAACAAGTGAAAACAAAAACAAGTGGCTAAACTAATATTCCTACTAATATGAAGATGTAAAATAACGACCTAAATTTAAAATGTTGTCCATATTTCTCAACATATTAACGATATTTGTTTAAATAGTCCTAACTAACCTATGAATGGTTAACTTAGGTGAGTGGAATTCTCTATCCAACATCCCTGGCTGAAGATGTTGGATTTTCTTTAAATTGTTGGTTAACTGTAGCATCTCGTTGTCGATTTTCTTCAACGTACTTCTTATGTCGTGGTTTTTTAAAACTTCCGAATTTAAGCAAATTTGTTACCAGTTTTTGAAAGTATGTTAGTTTAGGATGTTGCCTTTCAGGGAAATTGTCGAAATACGTTTGCGCAGCTATATTAACATTTCTATTGCTTTGGAAATAATGTTGCAAAATATCAAGTTTTTCTTTAAATAATTAATCATTTTACAAAGTTTAGAAAAAGTTTAATAACGTACCCGAGCTAACTTGATAATGACGCTAGATGACATTCGCCGGAATCAAGGCCAACTGAGAAAATATTTGTTTTTTGAAGTGGATGAGCTTATAAACTCCTAAACTATAACATGTTATACATTGTTGAAATAAGAATAAAAAGTACTATTTGGCTGCGACAAAATCCAATATGGCGCCCATATGAAAAAGTAAAGTTGATGATGATTCATCAACTTTACTTTTTCATATGGGCGCCATTACATTTTGTTGTAACACGGTATTAACGTTATAGCTATGTTCCCATTTTTGTAAAATATCTCTTCAGCTTATCTATTTTGCCAATTACTAATATTTTATTGTTTACAAAAAAAATGACGTTCGCCGGAATCAAGGCCAACTGAGAAAATATTTGTTTTTTGAAATAAATGAGGTTATAAACTCATAAATTATAACATGTTATACATTATTGAAATCAGAATAAAAAGCACTATTTGGCTGCGTAAAAATCCAATATGGCGTCCATATGAAAAAATAAAGTTGATGATGATTCTAAAAAGCCCAAACGTAGAAAATAAAAATTGACTACTTGATCATATTCTACAAAAAAAGTTGCTTTAAAGAAGTTTTTACAGATTTGAAAAATTTTCACTTATAAAAAAAATATGGCCGATTTTCGAAAATGCATGTTTCAGGTTATTTCAAAATTTCTCAAAAACCTGAATAGATAGAACCATGTAGTAGACGGGATTAGCTTACTAACATAGTTGTCTAAAACTTTTCCCATTTAACCGATTTTCTATCTATCGTGGTTTCCAAGATCCCCATACATTCCCCACCAATTTGGGACACACTGTATAAATTTATTATTTTATATCATACGTTTGTGAACTATAAATAAACCTTTTAACGACGACAACAGGTTCATAATAACAATGGTATAATTTTGAAATTCACCTTATGTGATCGTATGGTTCCAAGTGGTTAGCAAAGCATAATAATAAAGGGAATTATATACATGACAATGAGGACGTTGGTTGATAATAAAGATATAGTTAAGAAATTAAGTTACCGAATAGGAGAAAAGGATTATGGTCTGCATGGTCTGAAACGACAATTCACCAAATTTTCCTTAAATTGGTGTTATAGATACAGTTGCAACGAAATTGGGAAGAATCATCAGTAATGAAGTACCTTTAATTTAAAAGTTAATAAATTTTTAAACAAAAAAAAATATCCTATAACTAAATTTTTCTGCATTAATAAAGATACTATCACCTTATATTTTTTTTTTCGATAAATAACTAATTTAAACAAATTTAACAAAACTGAATATTGCAATAAAAGATCAAAGATTAAAGAGTACAAATGAATATTTTTGTTATTTGGTACTCGGTTGTCATACCGATTTCCAAGTAAGGTTTTAAAGAAAATAAAAATAGGAAAAGGAAGAACTATGTTGTAAAAAATATTTTATTAGAATGATTAGAATATTTTTTTAAACAATATACTTTAAGTTAACGAGCTATAACTTTAGATTATGACATTTTATTTCTGAACTGAAATTTTGCGTTAACTTCCAAAATAAAGGTACTTTATTAATGGCGATTTTTCCAAATTTTATTGTAACTGACCCTGCATCATTCTAATTTACATAAAATTTGGTAAACTGTCGATTTAGACTATGCAGACCATAACCCCAAAATACTGTTTTTAAATTAAAAATGTTTGATCGTTCTATCTTGGGGCACACCAGTACAATAATTGAATAATTTGTTTTAAAAACGTTATTTTTTTGGTAATAACCTTTTCTTACTGGTAGAAATTTTATTATACTATTTAATTCATCTTCTTTAAATTTATTCCTACTATATATGTTTGATTGTTTAAAATAATTTCCTCTTTGTGTAGGCGTACCATACAATATGCTTAATTACCTAATTAGCAGGGGTAATTACCTTAACTTTTCCCATTGTTTTGTCAAATTAGTTTATTTTTATTTTTGTAAAAATTGAGTATCAGAACTTTATTTATAATTGTGCGTTTTATTAACAAAACATCATTTTGGGCTTAAAATAAACGTAATATACTAAAACAAAAATATTTTATTTGGAGGATATATTTTATTTTCTATGCCTTCCATGTATGTTTTGTATTCGGCGCAGTTTACTAACCACAACTTAGGTTATCTATAATCTGAAACCATAGACGTATAAAGGACAGACTGCCGGTTCCAAACTCGCAAGTTGGCTCCTACATAAAAGAGATAGACGATACGTCCTTCAGTAGGCGCAGGCTCTCTCCCCACCGCCAACTCGCGCGTATGTAATACACAATCTATTTTTTTTTATGTTGTGCCTATGTTCTGCATTAAACCAATCATGGTATGTTAACAAATTAATTAAAGTTGAAAATTCCTTAGTAGAAAATATTTCATTAGAAGTTAGTACGAAATGATTTATACCAAGTATGTTATGATATATTAAATAACAACCTGGATACTGGTTTTCTATGCGATTTATTAAAACTTTATCACTTTCAATCATAGTGGGCTATAAAACAGAAACTAATATCCTAAATATATAAACCGCTAAACAAAAACGTGTAAAGGACCTTTTGGAGTACTTTTCATCTTTTTTGAGAGAAACGCAGACCCGTTTACCTTTTCTCTGTTAATCCTGTCTTGAAGACTTATTTTAAATAATCAACAGTTACAAATATGACATTATTTAGTCCTATCACAAGTTTAGTTATTGCCATAAAACGCTAGAACTTTGAGAAATAACCAACTTTAAAAAATTTAATGGAATACGCTACCTTAATCCTTAAATTTAGTTTTAACACCTATTTAGTTTATCTCTTTTGTTAATCATATCCTATCTCTAAACCTTAAAGTTTTGGAGATATTTATAGTGAAATGCTAGGATACCTTGAAAATAGAGAAGCAACATTAAATATATTTATTTAGATGTCCGTTTACTTGTCGACAGGAATAATGACCCCGCTCTTTAAATTTCCGAAACATATTTTCCATTTGCATAGGGGCAATAGAGTGTCCAATTTTATTTCTAAGGTCTTTGATGTTTCGTGGCTTTGTTCTTAACACGTTCCGTTTAATGGGGCTCCAAATAAAAAAGTCCAATGGGGTTAGATCTGGCGATCTTCCGGGCTTTCTAACAGGGCCATTGGTACCCATTCAGGAAAGGTTCTGTGTAAATGGTCAGTTGCTAATCTAGGATTATGCGCAGAGGCGACATCCTGTTAAAAAAATACCTAAAGATGCTGATATTCTGGTGGGATTATTAATGAAATTTTTGTGTCTGACTTTGTAAGAAATTAAGATACTAAACAGCTTTTTATTGGGACCACATTAAACGGCACGTGTTTAGAACAAAGTCACAAAACATCAAAGATCTTAGAAATAAAGTTACCAGAGCTGTAAACTCTATTACGTCTATGCAAATGGAAAATGTACTTCGGGAATTTAAAGGGCGTGTTTATTTGTGGCGACAAGTAAACGGTTAACGTTTTGAACATTTATTTGATCTATGCCAAGCGTTAAAAATTGTATTTTTCATTTAAATTATTAAAGTTGTTTATTTTCGGAAGTCAATTTCTGTGGAACTTTCGGTAAAACCGGAAGTTGTATTTTTACCGTATTGGGAAATAAAGTCCATTAAATAAGTTTAAAAAATCGCATTATTTCTTTTCTACTTTGATTTGTTTTTTACCAAAACCATAAAAAAAGCAACGGTTATAATAACATTTTCGAATGCCATTTTCTTGAAAACTAGTTAAGGTAGTGAGTCACATGTATTCTCATATAATTTCCTGTTAAACAGGAAGTGCCACATACGTATTTAAACATCAGAAATCTGCATCCTATCCAGCCATATTGTTGTGATCCAACCAAGATCAAATATAATATTCTATTATAAATGTGATAATACATTATAAGACGGAATTTCCTTTTATAATAATTAATGTTTTTTATAGTTTTTACGTATCACGATAACACATTTTTATTAGTTACTTTCATTATTCAGAATTATCATTATTGTCAAAGAACCCCAAATATTCTATAATCATTATTTACATTTCCCAAGACTTTTAACACCTTTAAGGGTAGATATTTCTAAAAACACGTAAAAGTAATTTAAACTTATCCTTTGCATAATAAATGTTTCCTTTAAACTAACAATCTATTACCCTACTATTAAAAAGCTTTTAGAACTATAAAACCCTAAATAGGTTATTGTATACTTCGATCGTAAACACCCCAAATTAATATTTTAACACTTGATCTTTTCAAATAGTATTTACATACAAAGGGACAAAGGAAATTTCCAATCTTAAAATGGCTCCCCGTTGGTCAACACAACCCCCATTGTAGAAAAATAAGTATCTAGCAGTATTTTTTCAAGCATCAGTATCTTTAGGTTAGCCATACATTTAAGTTAGTCTCTAGTAAATCTTAGTATATTCAGTGACAGTTAATATTATAATAAAAAAAAACTAAATAAATAATTTAAATAAACCAAAAGGAATTTAATTTAAAAATAGTTTGAAAATAATAAAACAAAATTGTAAAACTAAGTGCACAGCATTGTAGCAACCATTATTTAATAATAATTTCCTGTAAACGGAATGACATACGTATTTCCGTGGCACACAACAATATATCATATTACTAAAATTTTAAAATCTTAGGACACTTCTGAAGAAAATGACATGCTTGCTAGTAATATCGTGGGTACCTGGTATAAAGAGCTTTCGTAAAGTTTATTTATATCTATATATAAACTATATAATATCAATTATTAAATAGTTTTAAGTTATTTTGTACCAAATAACGGTCTTGCCAACATAAATAAATACCACCTTAAATGAAGTAAAAGAAAATGACTGGATTTACTTAACTACTGTTTTGAACACCAAAAACCATAATAGTCATAAAAATCTATACAAATTAAATTAATTACAATTTCGTTTGTGGTAAATGAATAAACTTTTTTCTGCATTTTTTTTTGTTCTTTTAAAATGTTAATATGAATAAAACGTTTTTATGACAATAAAATAATATTTACAGTCAACGAGAACAATAATTTAATAAAGATACCGAATTTTTTTTTTATTACTGAGAAAAGGAAACTTAGGATTTTATATTTTAAAAGTCTTTATAACTTGTAAACCTAGCAGGTAGACACTGGCATCCAGTGTTTAAAAGAATAGTTCTTAATAAAATTTAAATGTATTTTACCTTTTTTAAAAATTAGTTGCAGATTAAAATTCATTATCAGTGTAGAGAAAGTGTACAAAAATGCATTTTAAAGCAATTATATACGCACAATATTGTTTAACAGTTTTACTTTCTCACCAAAATTTAACCTGAGCCTAATAAATTTACTGTTTTATAAATTTCTTATACGTACGTTTGTATGTATAAATGTAAATAGGTAGTTCCTACGAAGTTTTTCTTATTAATTTTTAATTAAAATATTAGACAAGAGATGTTAAACCTATTACAACATACCAATCAAACATATTAATTATAATAGCTTTACTTTATACTTCTACTTTTTCTGATGCCTTTTCGTTATTGTTTTGTCTTCCCAGATAGTTTCGCATCTCCCTCATTTTGTCTAAATATGTCGTTACCATCTCACAAGCAGCTAATTTATTTATTTTTTTTATTTCTGTCATTCCTGATCACTACATTCCATTTCCAAATTGGAAAATTATTTCCTCTAGATTCCTAAGAAATTTTTACCTTTCCATTTTATTTACCTTAGTTTACTGCTATAGGCGAATCTAATTTTAACGATGTTGTTTTACAGTTTTTGTTTCGGGCTCTTTGAATTGACGCTTTCGTGACTTGGTCCACACCTAGGATAGATTTTTTATTTTTAACGAGCCATTTACAAGATGTTTGAAATGCTATTTAACCTAAAAATTTGTATTTTCCTAGAACTAAGTTAAAGTATTAGAACTCCCAATTTAACACTATAAATGTCTTTTTGTACTCCGGACTGCTGACTTAATTAATTAGGTTAAAAACCTTATGTTTTTTATATAAAATATTTTTAAAGAAATCGAAAAGATCAGTTGAAAGATAACTATCCTTTCCTTTTTTTATATATAAATATTTAATCTGTGACATTGACCTAGTCCTAAAGATAACAATTTGCATTTTCTTAATTAAATCGCAAACAATTGGCGTGTTTATAGAAAAAGTGGGATAAGTCCAAAAATGCGAATAATTAATTAATTTAAATTAAACAATAATAAAAATAATTTAAATTTTTGGTAAAACATTTCGGCAAATCTAGGAACGTTTTTAATTATTGAGCTTTAAAAATTGGCAAATGTTTTAAAGGAAATTAACTTTCACTTATCCCACTTTTCCCATACATACGCCAAAAACATAATTACACTATAGGGACAATACAGATCAGATCAAATTAATCTTTGTCTGCTAATTGTAATACCCACTTTTAAAATTTACTGCGTTTACACAAATAAGTCAGTGACGATCTCAATTTTTTAATTTTTTTGTGTACTCTCTAGGCTAAATGTATTTTCTTTCTTCTGTTAAAAACTGATTTTAATACAAGCGGATGGAGTTGTGTCTAGGAATGACTATGTCCGCCTAAGTTATTAATACATGTTTATGATTGTGAATAAAACTTAACTTTCTTGATTCACAAGGAATCAATTTGATTTTCAAAAAGCATTTTGTTTTTTGGATATCACAGTATTTCTAGTTTGTCAAAAAGTGTGCATACCAAATTTTTTATTCAGTAATTTATATCTTTGGCATGAGACTACTTAACTATGCGGAACTTGTATTTCCGTTAAAAACCTCGCAACTTCCCGCTTGACTGCTAACAATATTCCATTTGATTTTATACCTTGTATGGGCCTGCTCCATATCAGGTATACACCATACTAAAAATATGATTGACGTTTTGTTGTCTTTATTGTTTCTGGTATAGTTTGTTTAGATTTAATTGCCTATTAAAATTTATTTATCTATTAGGTGTGTGCTGAACAGATTTATAATTGTTTAAAATTATTTTGGCAGTTGTTCTGTTAGTCTTGTTTCTTTTTAGACATTTTTAATTTTTTACTAAAATTTTTGTTAGTTTTAGTGTTGTTAAAAAACACTAATCTTTATGTTTAGTTCATATTTTTTTAAAACTTTTACAAAAGAGCTTTGTTAAGTTGTTTTTTTTTTGAAAATTGAAATTTTAAATTATGAAAATATTGTTTTTGCCATATACAGACCAATCCAAATTAAGTTTTAACCGTTGGTAATTGTTTATTATTTGTAAAAACAGGGGCAGATCTAGTGTTAAAAAAAATATATATTCAAAAGTAAGAAATGGGATCCACACCAAATATATAGCAGATAATATTGATCTCAAGAAGATCAGAAAATTTTCATTTTGAAATTTGCGAAAAAAAGATGTATTTGTTGACCTTCCCTTTCCCTGAAAAATCTTAGTTTTAAAGGCGATAACTTTGTTGTTTTTTTTTTTGGAAATATGATTAAATGTTATCATCAAATCCCAAATTACACAAAAATATCAAACATTTGCATAAAAAAATTTTAAGTGAAAAAAATTTAACTGAGTATGATTTTTAAAAAAACATATATAATTTGGCGAAAGTTGTGATTTGGCGATTAAATTTGATTAAAGTTACAAAATAAAAAGATACAAATTGAGGTACCGATTTTAAAACTTAGATTTTCTTTGGATGAGGTGGGGGGGCAAAAAATTAATCAACTTGAGGCGCAAGTTGTAAATATAAATATTTTTAGGAGCAAAATTAAACTAATAATTATAAAAGTGTTGTTGATTTTGACAATCGCTTTGTGTCATAGACGTACTTCAGCAGTTTTTTAGAAGAATAAGATATTCCAAACTGTCCTAATTTAACCATTTCGGACACATTGCATAAAACGCATTATTTTTTATTTTCTTTCATTAAAAATCTAATATATTCTGCTGCGATTATACACACTACACATTAAAAAAAATTTGTATTGCCTTCATATAATTTCTATTTAAAGGACAAAACTTGTTTTAAAATATGTTTTAACAGTATCGGAAGAATTTTTTTCTACCCACTACTCACGAAAATGAAACTACTGAAGGTAATTGGAACATAATTATCAATAAATTATTCCGCAATAAAATATAAAACTAATAAACAATTGATTTCCACCATGTCCAGCCCCAAATAAGGTAATGCACCGTGTAAAATGTAAACAATTTTTGATCGACTCGACCCCCTCTAAAACCGCCCGTGTACGGCCCTGATAGTCCTACACAAAGCAGTCACTTCACGACAAAACAAGGCTAACACGATCCTCATCAGTACACACCGCGCTCACCTGATGTAACACACCTGCACGGCGGCATTTTACTTCGCGCCGAACCATAACAATTGCCGCTTCTGACAGTTCAAAGCTTTAAATCGCATATTTATCGGGAAAAATTGACAGTTCATAAGTGCCAACTTCGTATATATCTAGCGAAGTAGTGACCTAATTGCTCTCCAGGAGTTAGTGAACAATAAATAACAATATCCGCGATTTTAGTTAACTAACCCAGCATTAACAATAAATTAAGCAGTGATACGACTGTCCCCACAAAAATTAACAAAAAAAATATATATATGATTTAATACAAGTTTTTAACCCTACTAACCAAAAATGTCGATGTATAAGTTTGTCAAAGACTCAAACACCCCTGGAGTTTCTTCGAAACGACTCTTTATGCAAGCAACCTCTTCTAATAACCCTAGCTCAGTGTTAGGGCCCCCCATAGTCACTAGTTTAGACCAAGTAAATGGTGATCAAGAAAATTTGCAAGCTGTCTTTACCAAAAAACGGCTCTCTACTGAAGTACTAGGTAGCTCTTTGGAATCGGTCAAAACTAGCAGAAAGGGGGAAGATGGTTCCCGAAGAATTACCACCCGAATAGTCAGAAAAGTCACCACATTAACTCGGGGTGAGGAGCAAAATAGGGCGGAAGATTTAATTAAAAGGGGTCAGCAACAAAGTATCACCAGTGCGGAAGCAAGGAACACGGGCGCAGTTCTTGTAAAGAGAGTAAAGGTTAGCTAAGAATTTTTTAAGAGCGTTTTAATGAAATCGTATTCCATATTAGTTTATGTACATGTACTACTCTGACAGGAACAAGTTTTTTGTAATACTTATTTCTGTTTAATTCAAATAACGACGATTAAATCACTAATCAAAGATCAGAAAGTATATTTGCTGATACTATTGTCGCTTTTTTAAGTCTTACTGCCAATTTATAAACTTGACGTTTTGTTGTAGCCGTTTCGCTGCCGCCCAAAGTTGAACTACAATTGAACTAAAAGCGATCCGCAAGCCAACTGCAGCGACGCTGTTTATAAATGACTACATTAAACGCCATAAGTTTAACTTGCGAACGGGAACTGCAACAGCAGCGGATACGAAACGTCAAGCTTATAAATTGACTTTTAAATTAATTGAATCTTAAGACTAAAAATTTTTATTTGCTTAATAAAAAGAGCAGAAAAGAGACAGAAATGTTAAAATTAGATTATTTTATGATTTTCATAAGTTCCCTTTAGGGACAGCGTTTATAAATGGTTACAATAAACGCTGCAAGTTTATCTTGCGAATGGGATTTGCAACAGCAGCGGGAACGAAACATCAAGCTTATAAATTGACTTTTAAATTAATTGAATCTTAAAACTAAAAATGTTTAATTGCTTTATAAAAAGAACAGAAAAAAGAAATGTTTAAATTAGATTATTTTATGATTTTCATCAATCTGTTCCCTTTAAGTCCCTGACTTCAGTCAGCTGTGCAGAGATGTGTGTATGATCCCATAAACATCGGGGAAAATTTTACACAAAAGTATTTTGTTTTTTGGAGGATTGATCACGATGTAAAATATATTTTGGTTTTCTTTCACCAATTGGCTCTTTAGGCAGTTTATATAAATATATAAATAGTCATGTATTGAATAATTAATTAG
Organism: Listronotus oregonensis; assembly: GCA_019359885.1. Lineage (NCBI taxonomy): Eukaryota > Metazoa > Arthropoda > Insecta > Coleoptera > Curculionidae > Listronotus > Listronotus oregonensis. The sequence continues at coordinate 198,085 of JAHBCN010000479.1, read as the reverse complement.
AGACAAGTAAAGGTCAATGGAGACCTCCAAACGATATACACTGAGCTTGTTTATCCTTTTCTTTATGGTGTAGTTAAAATAGTTTGCATCTTGAACAAGTCGAGCCGTTTTTTTCTTATTTTATCTTGTAAACAAAGCCCTAGAAATTAGCGTCCACTAGGAAGTTTAGATTAGCTTTCCCATAGGTATATTTAACAATGCGCTAGATGTGTTTTCTTGTAAGAAAAAATATAAAAGGATTTTCTTCCAGAAGGATAAACAGCTTTTCTGTAGATATTATAGGCGCCCTGACTCTGAAAATAAAAATAGTTTTTATCTATCAGCTTTAGATTTTCAAGTTATGACATATGTGTGTGCACTTGAGTAAAAACACTTAGAAAACTTGCCACAAAAATAAATTGAATTTTTAAACGTAGCTAAAATTATTTTTTTAAATAATTTTCTGGAATGAGATACTTGAGGTAGGTCGCTTTTCAAACTCCAGCAGGAATCTGCCATCATATGCACGTCCCATCTACCCTTATATCGTTCCTCCATGTTACAAATATCTCGGTGAATGTTTCTCCTTGTTCGTCACTAAAGTGACCAAGATTTTCAGGAAAATGGTCCATAATAAGAGTTTAAATAATGAAGCTTGAGGCTCATGTTGCAACCAAGATCCTTCAGATTAGATAGCATATGTTGAACTAAGTCGTTGTAGTTTGGTGCCCTACTATTACCAAAGAAATTTTCATTGCTGACATATTGCGCAAAATTATAAGGGTACCTTAATAACAGTTAAATTCAAAGTGGGCTGGACGATTTTTGATCAAAAAGGCCAGTGCTGTGTTGTTCCTTTAACCTTCAAACTTCCTTGGCGCCTACCCTGACATAAAATACAAAAAAAAACAGTGTACTAAAAACTAAAGCTGATAGATAAAAACGGCCAATAGATTTTAAATTACTGTACCAAAATCTACAGAAAAAGTAAAAAAAAAATCGGAAAATTCTAAAAAGTAAAATTTTGTAACTATATATAATAAATAATAAAATAATAAAGCCCTAATGTCAATAAATTTGGTACACTATTTAACGTATTTTTACATTTACAGTTTTTTAGTAATCTTGATAGCCACATAATTATCCTGTATGAACAAAGTATAAAATGGAAGCTACAAAGTAAGTGTAAAACGGAAGATGTTCATTACGATTTACTTTAATTAACTTATATTTATTATGTAAAGGTTTTAGTTTAGACATTAATAGATAATCACCCGCCTAAAATTAGATATGTCAGGTTTAAAATCATATTAGTTTCTAACTAAATGATTAATTATTTAGTGTTCTTTATGAATTATTACGCATATTCCTTAAATTGATTTGAATTGATTACCTGATGTACATGAAAAAAAGTCATCAAGCAATCAGTGAGAACAAAATAATTTGAATTCTTTTATTTAAACCTGTGCATCTAAATATTTATGTTACTTTCCCTTTTAAGATTAATTAAAAATGTAATTTAACAAAGGAAGTACATTGTTGAAGTCATGGTTTGACAACCCTATCATATGAATTGTTCGAACCGTAAATGGTCACTTAATTTCCTTCTTACTTTCTCACTTAAGTTAATGGTTTTCATTTTATACTTTGGTTGCATTGCGTCATAAACGTTATAACCTATCAGCTAATTGGTTAATATTTAATATTAAATATATGGATTTACTCCTCTCTTATTGTGGTTTGTTTATTATTTTTAGTTTATTTTTGCTTTTTGTATCTTCAAACAATATATAAGCTGCAGACATGTTTATAAAATAAAAGTATATTTGTTGTAAACTATTGTTTACAAATTGAAGAGCGTTTAATGCATAGTATGAAACCATGAAAGTACGTTTCGCCTTTTCGTCTGGACATTAATAATTGTACTTTTGCTGTCATGTTATACTCATTCCTAATAAAAGAAATAACAAATAAGTCATAGTTTAATACTACTTATTAATAATGATATAATAGGGGGCCATTTTAATAAAATTTTACCTTTATGCGTTAGTTAGTAATACATATGTCAGCAAATATAGTTTTTCAGTCCTTAAAAGGCATTTGGGTCTCTAGCATCGGCTTTTTATATATAATTCATTCTTTGCGAGCTAATTACACCTTATTAGTAATGTATCAGCTGGCGGCCTACCGTAAAGTTGTTTTTTTGTAGACATTACAAAGCCAATTTTGAAACTGGTGTCTTATTGACGTTATTAGTATATTTAAATACTACAACGGACTATTCTAAAATCTTGCGACGACACCAGTGTGTTTTTTCCATTTTACCAAAAGCTGCCATACAACACACAGTTAACTTCCATTTTTATTCCATCCACTTTCAAAACCGAATCGAATAGACGGTGTTAGATTAAAATAGGATCGTTGATAGAATTTTAATCATTTTTATAGTTAACAAACAACTTTTGTTGGATTAGTAGCATAAGCAGAGAAACAACTAAACTATAACTTTTTCTGTTTAGCATTGTTCTTGCCTTAAAGCTGGGTTTCCATGCATTCCACCTCATTTTTTTCACATTCTCCAAGAATTAACAACATATCTACTTGGCAGTTAAATTAATTCGTTTTTAAAATTCATTTTTAATGAAAGTTGTTTTGACTTATGACAAATTAACATACAGGTTACTATGGTTCTATATGAGTTTATTTTATTAACTTGTTCAAAATATTAGGTTTTTTTTGTTTATTTGATAAACAATAATATGACATTTACATCGTTAATAAATTATCGTAGTTTGATTCTGGAAATGAAAAGAAAACCATACATTTCCATTTAAAATTTCAGAGTTACCCTAAACCCATAAAAAGTGGAAAGGCTTACAAGTTACTTTTAATGTCAAATGGTGTTGCCCTACTTCTCGTTGCATAATCAAAGATTTTATTTTTTTTTTACACTTAACGCAACGTAAAATGTGTTCTAATAACATTTTTATCTAAATCACTGTAAACGTTGCATAATTACATGTAGTTTATAGCTAAATTTAGAACCTGGTGTATTAAAAGTACCAAGAAAATACATAAAATTAATTCAAAAACGAAAACGGCTGTTCCAACTACATTAATAATTTAAAATTGTGTTGCTGTTTTATCCATATTAAATGAATGACGTCAACCGGTAAATATTGACGCTTAATTGTAGGGACAATAAAAAGAGCATACACCCAATGTCAGACTGAAGCCATATTTAAATGCAAATTATTATTCCTGCTAATTTTATGGTATCTACGTTTAAAAAACAAAGTATTTTTTATATGAAGTTAGACGATTCGTACAAAAATAACGGAGATTTTTTTGGTACATCATCGTAAAGCTAAGAAGATGGGTAGTTAAAATAAAAAATAAAATACACGGTATCCGATTTAAAAAACACATAAAAAATATATGCTACTCATTTCTGAGGCACCCTGTAGTAAAACCGAAATATTCAAAATAATGCTTATTTTGTATTCTACAACTTTGCTTTATTTTATTAAATACGTGTCTTTATTACAGGTGCATCATTCAAATTTTAAAAATTAATTTGATAATAAAAAAGTTATGGGCTGTTACATGTCCGCTGTGTCCGTATATATATATATGTATATATATATATATATATATATATATATATATATATATATATATATATATATATATATATATATATATATATATCAGGGTGCCACAGATTCAGTCATGCATGGGGATCTCGAAACCGTAAGAGATACAAAGTTGGTTAAATTATGGCAAAGTTGCGCATTTAGGTGTCTAACAACATGCCTATTAGAAAGTTGTAAAATTCCGAGTACTTCCGGAGAAAAACCGAAATTTGCTGATTTCTTTTTTATTTTTTTCTGACGTTATTTAAAGAGATATGGAAAAACAAAAGACACTTTTTCATGGCCACTTCTTAAGCTCTACAAAACAGGGTTAAGAGATTTTCCGTACGACGTTTCGTTTTCGTTAGACCATCATCAACTTCAACCTTATTATCCCAATTACAAAAATGTATAACACTTAATATTTATTAACAAATATGGAACGCCCCTATAAGAAATGATGTGCATTCCTTGTCTTACTCATTGTCTCTTATGGAAAATATGTTTATTTAACGGAAAAATATGAAGTGTTATACATCATTGTAATTGGGATTATAACTGCTTCAAAAAAATGCAATAAACAATTGAGTGCCGTATTTAAAAAAATAAAGTTGATGATGGTTTAACGAAAACGAAACGTCGTACAGAAAATTTCTCAGCGCTGGTTTGTAGAGCTTAAAAAGTGGCCATGAGAAAGTGTCTTTTGTTTTTCCATATCTCTTTAAATAACGTCAAAAAATAAAAACGAAATCAGCAATTTCGTTTTCTCCGGATATCTCCGGAAGTACTCGGAATTTTACAACTTTCTAATCGGCATGTTGTTAGGCACCTAAATGCGCAACTTTGCCATAATTTAACCGACTTCTATCTCTTACGGTTTCCAAGATCCCCATGCATGCACTCAAATCTGTGGCACCTGTAAAATTATATATATATATATATATATATATATATATATATATATATATATATATATATATATATATATATATATATATATATATATATATATATATATAAAAAAAAAACAAGTTATAAATTGTTTGCTGCTTAAAATTGCTTTTTTTTTAACGGTCCAGATATTGGAACATTAACCTCTTGCTTTGCAGAATCAATTGTAAAGAGTTGATCAAAATCCAATCCTCCCGACTGGGGAATTTCCTTTTTTTGTTCTAAAATTCCCTCCAAACCATTCTTTTAGTTCAGCTTTATTTCTGATGATAGTATTTATTTAAATTTTCCCAACCCCAAACTTTTCGGCCATTTTCGCGAACCCAAAGGGTATTTTTTATTTTTTCTTTAGTAGAAACCCTTTTTGTTTAAGGGACATGATTAAACACTTTTCGATTCCGAACGATACCTTTATTCTTATCAATTTAAGACACAACTAAAAAAAAAATTAAGATAATTGCCCCATAGCCATAATGCTATTTAAACCTGGCAATAAATATTTTGGGAATATTTTCACCTTTAAAATTTGCAAAAATACAATCATAAAATAATTAAATTACAAATTAGCCCAAAAAATTCGGCCAATATAAAAAAGGGTTTTTTACCTGAAATAGGTTATAAAAAAATTTAGATTTGTCTGGCCTTGTGTTTTTATAAGGGTGCCCATTATATAAGGGTATTTATATAGGAATTCCATAAAGAAAATTTTTGTTACGAAAAAGGCCTAAAAGGTAGATATAAAGGGTGTCCGTTAACACAAGTTTTACTGTATATATAAAAGTAATTAAAATCAAGTAATACTGTTTCAAATTCTCATATGAATTAAATATTGTTGGTATTGTGGTATTCCCATTGTTAGAAATAATGTTGTTTAACTAATTAGCGTAAAATAACAGTATTAAACCAAAATTATTGTATTAAAATAAACCATTAAAGATTTCATTTTTTTTTAACATTATCTGATTAAAGCACGAATTTTGTAAAACCAAAACTATAAAAGAAAAATACAATCTTTAGTAATATGTGTTTAATCTTGCACTCAATTACCTTTGATGGTTTTAATATTTTTTGCTATTACATTTAGAAGAGTAGTTGCTAATTAAATTTATATATTTATTGTCCGTGTTTACATCAGAGGACATTCTACTAGAAACAAAGATGTTTGGGGGCAAAACTGTTGTCAAAGGAAAAAATTAGTTTTTTTTATATTTCGAAAAATTTTTTTAAAATTTACAAACAAGCAGAAAACAATATTTTTTTGTTGAATTAAATTTTTGGGGAAGAGAATAACATTTTTTTGTTTTCTTAATTCTTTTGGAAAAATTAATTTTAAATAATTTTAAGAAAAAAATTGCTCAACTGTTTCAATAACCAAAATGGTTTTATCAAAAAGCCAAAAAAAAAATTTTTTTTTAATCACATTAATTTTAAAACCCCTCGATTATATCATTGTTTAATTACTTTCAAGGTTTTGGGCCAGTTTTTTTTTTTTTTTCATCATTTTTAAATAATTAGGTTCTTTATACTAAAAAGGGAAAAAACCCCTTTTTTAAAGATTAAAAATTTCAATAAAAAAATTTTTTTTAAAATTTTAATAAAAGTCTTTCGAGGAAAAAACCCCCCGTGATTTTGAAAAATAATGTTTTGGGGGGAAATTTTTTACCAAATATTCCCCCATTTCCCCCCTAATTCCCATTTCTAAAATTTTACATTTTTTTTCCCCATAATTCCTTTTATATTACCCCACTAAAATTCCTTTTTTCCTCAATTCCTCTATTTGCCCATAGTTCCGGCACATACCTAACTTTATTTTTACAGGGTGTTAATTTAAAACCTTTTTAAATTTATTCCCAAAAAAATAGTTGGAAAATTCTTTTTTTCACACAAATCCCTTGCAGGTGGGGGGGAAATTTTGTTCCTAAAAGATGAATCCTGCCTGGCATCATCTCATTTTAAAATTTGTGGCATTGCTTCTTTTTTCACATCAAATTAAAGGGTTCTAAATGGTACCCCATCTGCAAATATTTTTGTTTAGTTCATCACCACTATTAAATGACAAAAATGAATTATACTAAAGTGGGGCTCCACTATTTGTTGGTCTTAAAAAATATAAAAATTTGACATATTGGAGATTTTTTTTTTTTATTTTTTCCATTGTTTATTAAGTTATGTTAAAACTTTTAAAAGTTAAAAAACAAATTCATAATGATTTTTGCAATTGAAAATTCAAAAATTCAAAATTTGACTTGTGACTGCAATTTGAGGGCATCCAATAATATTTCGCAATACTTTTTTAAACATCAAAAAACGAAAATTAAAAAAAAATGTATAGCTTTATTTTTATGATTTTGACAATATTTAAAAAAATCAAGAATATTAAATCCGATGATGAGTAGAACATTAAAAAAAACTAACCAGAAATAACTAAAACTGATTTATATATATATACTAGATGTGAATTTTTAAATTAAAAAAAAAATGTAAAAATTTAAAAATTTATATTTTTGAATTTTGTCTCTCAAATTATTCTATTTTTGATGCGCAACAAGAAAAAAAAATGGAAATATTATGAAAAATAGTCAAAAGTCAAAAAATTGATTTTTTGGCTCTTCATGATTAGTAGAATTTAAAAAAAATGAAAATATCTTCATTTTTCAGTTTTTAAGCCAAAAACAATGAGGCTCCGCTTCTATATAAATACCAAAAAATATTTTTGCTCTGATACTCAGTGAGACATTTGATTTAGTTTATTACAAAAGGGTGACGTCATTTAAAATTTTAAAATTGGGGTGTGGCATTACTCACTCTTAACTACAGTGGGTTAATTGTCCCCCTTGTATAACATTTATATCTAATTGCAATTTTACAACAATTTATTTTTTGAGATATTTGCACTGAAAATTTTCAAACTGACTCCACGTATGTCTTAGTAACTATATATTTTTTTAAACATTCACTGTAAAAGAAAGTAACGTCACAAATCTTACTTATACAAAAAAAAAACAAAAAAGTTTGAAACACATGTATTATGGTATTAGTTAGTCAATGCAAAAACAAAAAATTAAAATAGTATATTGAAAAATATAAAAAAGGAAAGCTTTACAATACTAGTTAGTATAAATAAAGATACTTATGGTATTATCAAAGAAAAAACGAAATCTAAAATAAAAGGTACTTAGAACTAACCAGTTAGAATCTATAATTAAATTAACTAAAACATTAAAACTAAATGAATGATTTTAATTTATTTTTTAGTTCTTAAAATAAGTGTATGATAAACCTAGATCTGCCTGTGCTTTGTTCTATGACACAGTCGGCTCTAGAAATTTAAAATAAACTGTATCTTCTTTTTCTCTTAAGACCACTCTTCTAATAAACCACTGTTCATCATAGTAACCACGTAGTACCTCTTAAGGTGTATCTCTTTTTCTCGAAAATAATATTATAATTTTTTGTTCCACATAAAATATATCTAAAGAGTGTAAAAAATGAAAAAAGTACTTTAAGCATTAAAAAAAATAATACAATAAACGATTTGCTTACTTTGTTGTCAATATCGTTTTATATGTCGTGGTATCTGTAGAATTATCATAAACAACATCTTCCTGTTCTTCCTTACTCGAACTTGTTACATCATCTTTTTTATTTTTTTTTTGGACCTTACATTTTTCTTTTTTAATCCGATCTGTTGTATTCTGTCAGTGCTGACGTATGTCGATTTTTTAATAATACTTTTCTTTTTTCCAATTTTCATTTAGATGTTCAACTTTACCTAAACTCTCTATGTCATGCTTTTTTGCTCTGTATGCTTCGTTTAGCATTGTATCATCCATGAGTTGAGAATTCTTTCTTAATATTAGTATTAAATTTATCATTCTTCGTTCTCATTAACCATATTTTCTTGTTTATTTCCTACGGCCCGGCCACTTAAATCCATAAATCTGTAGTTACAGATATACCAAGATTATTTAAATCAGCTTGTGCCCCAAATAAAGCATTTTCTATTAATTCTTCAATAGCTTTGTCAGTGATGGTTGTAAAATCTGTGAAAATTCCACTTTCGGTGTCTTTTAATATTCTATTTTGGTATTTTTCATCCCTCAGAAATTTTATTGCATCTTTTAAATTGAACTTTATTTCATTTGGTACCATTATTTTTCCTTTCTTTTCGAATTATATCTTCAATACTAAGGTTAACAACAGTAGCAACAGTGCTGGAGAAAGAACGGGTGCATCGAAAAATATTTTCGAAACACTGACTACCATTAAGCCAAGGGCAGAACCTATCTAGTTATAGGTTTTTGCCTCTGAAAGTACAACTAATTTCAGCTTATAATAAGCATTTAGTTCTACACAAAGATATGCTTTATGCTGAGAAGATTATTTTTTACTTCGTATATTTTGCTGTTTTTTATCCACGTTCTTAAAATTCTTAGAAAAAACTCCGTACCAAATGTTATAAATTCGTTGTTTTATATTTAATTTTTTTCCAAGTAGAAACATAAAATGTAACTGATCAACTTTAAATAGTTATAAGTTTCTTTGTATTCCGGATGCTTGCTTAGCGATTTCTGCAGCCGAAAACTAGTGATTTCGAGGACACTTCTGAAATTCATTTTACCTGCAGGATTAACATCCGAAATAGTAAGAAAATGGTTAGGACCAACCCTATATACGGTTCACCGGTAAAAATTGACACACATAGTATCTTTTTTTAAAAAGTTGTGATATAGCAGGCAAGTAGTTATTATATAATTTTCAATTATGTGAGCTTCGAAAGTTGGCGCAAAATGCAAAGAAATATATTTTTCGTCGATAGAAAATAAAAGTTACTGCTCTAAATGTAAGTGTATAAAAACTTAATTGGTAAAAGCGATGAAGACAGATTTTATTAAGATCTAGCTTGAGGAGTATTTATCCCGTTTAATGATTTAAAATTTATTAAGAAAATATGCTTACATTAGATACAAATTATTTTTATTATTTACCTAAATAAAGCTTTCAAATATAAGCTTTAAAAACTTAAGTAATTTATGGTATTTGCGAACTTATTTAAATTATTATTAAACAAAAGTTTACTTACCTCTAACGGTATTTTATTATCTCACTTAAATTACCATTGCCCAACCACGTTGTCACAAAAATGCTTTTTGCGCAGCGGTCTTGCGCGGTTTTGTCAAGTGAGATCAAAATCGCGTAATTTACAAAAACAGCATAAGGTTGTAATACCAAAATTCGTTAAATAAAAATATTATAATGTTTGCCGCCCAATCCGGCAACGATATCTCCAAAACGTGTAATTAATCATGAAACTTCGTATCCGTTCGTTAGGACAGCCGACTAAATTTAAACTTTTAACGGAAAATATTGCCCAATAATACCCTAATATTTGTAAATAATACCCCATATTACCCTGTATTTTCTTGTAATACCCCATATTGCCTTGTAATACACCATATTGCCCAATAATACCCCGTATTTCTCAATAATACCCCGTATTTTTCCGTAATGCCTCCAGCTTTGGTGAATAATTCCTAGGTGGTTTCCCCCTCGAGTCTAATGATCTACAAATTTTTTTGAAGTTGATTAACAGTTTTTTTACAGTTCCAGTTCCAAATGTTATGTTATGCAAATAAATTGCGGTTGAATGCATAGAGCAATGATGAAACCACATACGTACGGATTAGAATTTCTTTTTACTGTTAATTACACGCTTTTTTGGCAACTGGGTTAGAAGAAGAATAAGAATTTGTTCTTTGTTGTCTGCATTATTGTGTAAATGTTCATTTTTATGTTCGGGTTAAAGGCTTAATCTTTCCATCGGATAAAGAGCTTTTACATTTTTAATAGACGGCTGTCTACAATAGATTACCAAACTGGGTCACAAATCTTACTGCGCTTAGCTTCTTTAAAATCGTTAAAGATTTAAATATTTTTAAATAACAATTTAGATATATTTTAACCGATTTTACTTGAACCAATTTACTAAATTATTTTATTTTATATTCCTGCTGTACACATTTCATTTTGTATTTTGTTTTGCAAGAGATCACAATGTATCCCATATAAACATTTTTTAAGGTCGGCTTTACTTTTTTTTTGGTGAGTCATTTTACTATTGTTAAATCTAATTGATCAAAAGTCTATTGTACTGCTGGGCCATTAACCAGCTGTTTTTACTGTCACAATATTGATTAAACCCATATTTCTTCATTTTTTAATAAACGTGGAAATGTGGGGCAATTGGTTAATTAACAATAAAAACTATATATTAGACGCCGAAATCATAAACAACCATTATTTTTTGTAATAACCAATTTTTGTTCTTAAAAGTAAAAAAAATGATTGCTACAAATATATTTGAGTTGGTTCCTTAAGAAGTCGACGCGGACGCTCTGAAGGTTTTCCCGACCAATCCTTCTTGAATAGAACAGAATAGGTTTATTGCGTGTTGTACAAATTACAAGTTTGTTTATACATGTCAACTAAAATTTCAAATATGTTACCTTAAAGTTATTTTACAAGAATACCTATCACAGGTTTTATAACATATTATTATAATAAAATAATTAAATTTAATCACACATTTTACAAATAAAAAAGCCTATTTTTACATACGTTATTCAAATTTAGGTTTAAATGTTACCCATGAACTAACTTACAAATAAGTATCACAGGTAATATTATTTAATATTTATAATAAAAGTTAAAAACTTTATCACAGACCAGATTTCACATTCTCATGACACTCCAAAGACCCGAAATTTAAAGAAAAGTAATCTTTTATATCATACAAGGTATTTTCTATTAGAAAAGATTTTATTACGTTATTGAAACATCTGTTTTCCATCGTTTTTATTTTGGAAGGTAACAAATTAAAAAATAGAGGCCCATAATAATTTACACCGTATCTGTTATGGGGCAACCTTAAAAAAAATATTTTTATATCTGTTTTATTTCGAGTATTGTATTTATGTGTGTCCCCTGTAAAATATAAGTATCAATGTTTTCTTTTACATACCTCAAACAAGTATAGATATAAATTGAAGGCAAAGTCAACAAACCATTTATTTTAAATATGTAAAAAATATCGTCTCTATCCCCTCATAAAAATTATTCTGATAACTTTTTGCTGAAAACCCAAAAAACTCTCTTATATAAGGTGAACCCCCACCCAATAAGCCCATACTTACAATTGACACGAAAAGTGAATGATATGCCAATAATATTTGCCTAGGCATTTCACATTTTAGTGATCTGATAACAAGATGTTTCTTGCTAGTTTATTTGAGAGGCATTAAATATGATGTTTCCCAAGTAAGAGTTTGGTCAAGAAAAAACCCCAAGAACTTCGAGAAATTCTGCTTAGAGGGGCCCTCTTTGAACATTGATACAGGCATCTGTATAATTATAATAGTTATATAGTTTAAAACCCCCACAATAATGGGGGTAATTTCAAAAAACTAAACTAAAATGAAAATTTTCCCATTACAAAATTCTTCCTTTATCTTTTGATAGAATATTAGTGTTGGTTTTTAATAAAAAAACCCTTATTCGCCTTCAACGTAGAGCAGATACCTCTATATAACCCTTGTATATACATCACCCTTGGGTCCTAAGCAATTATTTAAAGTCGTTCTAACTTTATATTTATTAAATTAAAATGGGATCCACCCTAAAAATTATTTGCGTGGTTAATCTTTACCATACCTATTGAAATTTTAAAAAATTAATTCACAAGCAAATAAACGCTTCCATAACTCGTTAAGTATTTAACATTGAAGAGGGGGGACTCCCGTTTATAGATTTATTTATAATTCAATAACATTAATTCATACAGAACAATAAAAGTCGATGGAAATGGAATATATTTAATTATCATGTTTGACATATATACGTTCTAAAATTTTTTTAAATGGAAAGATTTTTTTCATTTGGTTTTTAAAAAATTTGACGTTCTTTTTCCCACACCTCTTCTTCGGATAAAATCAGTTTTTGAAGCTCCTAAAAGTGAAAAAAAACTTTAGTTCCTGTTGACTTTTTGGTTTTTTTTATTTAAACAATACAACTTCATGACGTTTAAAACAGCAAATTTTTCCGATATCACTTTTACCAATGAGCATGGAAAAGGCCAGCGTAACAATTTCGAACCCCTACCATTAAAAAATGGCCCCATATGCGATTTGGGATGCAATTATTCTTTTTTTGTTTAGAGTTTTTAAAACATAGTCTGCTATTGTTGATTTAAAATTTGGTGTGGTAAAAAGTGCTGACAAAAAAACCCAAAACACTGGATACAAATAGTCCACTTTCAATTTAGGCATTTTTTTTTCCCCTCTCCAATTTATTTGGGCGGTCTTTGGGGATAAAAAAATGCACTCCACGAAGATATTTTAAAAATAAAACCAAACTAACCCAAAACCCTGACCATGCAAATTCGCAAGCAACAAAAGCGTTCATCATTATCATTTTTTTGCTTAAAAATTTTGGGGAAACTACTTAAATTTTCATATGATAACTTTTAAAACAAAAAAATTTTTTTTTTCCAAGCTATCGATTTTAATAAAAAATCAAAATTAATAATTTGTTCTTTATACAGTAACTAAATTTTTATATTTTTTTTTAAACTCTAAGTGAAAACTTTAACAATTTTTTTTTTTTTTAACCTGTATTATACAGGGGTGCCAAAAGTCCAATAAAAATTTAAAATCTTTTTAACCAGTAACTTAGCAAAAAAAACCCGAAACATCAATTGATTTTAAATTGAACCTATTGTCATTGGGCTCATTGAAAAGCCGTAAAAAAAGGAATCACCATACCCTTTCTTTTTTTTTTAAAATTATGTGGGTTTCCAGCAAAAAGAGAAAAAAATCTTTAAAAACAAAAAAATTAAAACCTACTTATCTATCTACGGGGGAATTAACGTTGCAAATAAACAAATAAAGTGGCATAGAGCATTGATGATACCCTCAAAATTGCTAAGGTCATCAGTACCTAGTTTCTAAAAGTTTACAAATTTTAAGAACAGACCAACCTGGGCAGGCAGCACAACAAATTAGTTATAATCCCGCAATTATTGAGCAGTGTATCAAAAAAAAAAAAGGTTTTAAATTTTTTTTACCAAATTTAATGCCCTGATAAAAATTTTTTGATTCAGTTTTAAAATTTGACATTTCTGGGTAAAATTTAAAACATTAGTCTTTAATTTGACTCAAAGTGTTCTTTTTAATTTCCAAACAAAATGGGTTTTGGGAGGCAGCTTCGAAGTCTTGATATTGTTGGGATTGGGATAGAAGGGATAAAGTAAGTGTGTACTTTATTTAATGCAAAATATCCGGAAAAACACATTTAACTACTTGATAAATCTTTAAAAAATTTGAAGAACATGGTACAGTGAAGGACTTGTCCAAAATGGCCCCACAGTTTTAAAGAAGATAAAAAAAGACATTGCGTATCTCTGCAGGAAGATCCCATTTGTCAACGGTTTTATTAAAAACAATCCTAGTCTAGACGTACGTTGGGAGGTTTTTTGGGAAAAAGAAAAATACCATCCCTTTAAAGGGATTTTCTTGTCCAAGACTCTTGGAAAATACCTGACAGGTGTTTGCTATTTTTTGAGGAAATAATGAGGCGATGTGACGGAATAAGGATTTCCACTGAACATACTCTTCGGACGAAGCTCTTTTTATTTAAATCCCACACTGGATATGCGAACTCTACGCAGCGTCCTCAGAAAGTAAATGTTTGGGGAGGCATCAACAACAGAATAAGGGGGCCCTACTTTTTAGGGGGACCTTACAGCTGCACGCTCGTTTTGCTTTTAATTAGTCCCTTTGCTTTATGTTTCCCAATAACAGATTTAGATATCCTCACAAAACTTTGTTCCCCGGACGGCGCTTCCCCCCATTTTGGTATTAACGTCAAAAATATCTATAAATATTTGAGGGCGCTGGGTTGACGACGTGGTACAATTGAATGGGCCCCCACGATCCCCCGACTTAACGCCATTAGATTATTTTTTTGGGGATATCTAAAAGAAAGGTTTATCAAAAAAGGGGCCGGGTTATATTGAAGATCAAAAACAAATTAATGGAATCCTTACCGGGTAGGCCATTCGAATTCCGTAGACGGGTTTTTCCATCTCTAGGAGCCTGCCAAAGTTGAGGGTGGGGGGCATTTTCAGCATCTGTTCTTAATTCCCCTGATGCACTAAGTAGTATTTCAAATTTTTTTTTTTTAAAAAGAGTTTTTTTTCATTTCCTGGTAACAACTAAGTTTAAAAAAAAAAAAAAGGGGATGGTAGATTCCTTTTTTTACGAGCTTAATGAGTTTTACATACATAGGTTTGCTTTTAAAAAAAAAAATTAGGGGGGGTTGCAGCTAAAGGTTGAAAAAAATATTTCTTTTTATTAAAAAAGGGTAATTAAAATAAATTGACGTGTTTCAGTTTTTTTCCTAAGTTAGGTTAAAAAGATTTTAAATTTTATTCCCGGTTTTTCCCATCCCTGTTTTATTTTCTTAAACCCTTTTCCGAGATGAATTTAAAAGTCATAGACAAAAATTTTTTTATTTCTTCTGTTTTTTTGCTGGGCTGTTATAAATATTTAAAAAACATATTTTTAAAAGAAAATTTTAGTCACATTAACTCACATTTTAATTACATAAATAACTTATAAACTTAAGAAATTTTAAACATAAAGATCAAAAAGTACATATATTTATTAAAATTTTGTAACTCTTTTAAATTTTCTTTATTAAATTTTTTCAAATATACAAGTATTACAAGGCATTATTGGCCTTTTAGAAAAGTAATTACTAAGCGTTTTTTTTTAAAACCTGGAAATATCTATTACCTCTTTAGATTGAATTTTTGTGTAACCCCTGGTGACACTAACCGCTGCCCTAAAGGAAAATAAAAATGCAATATCTAAATTATGTACTCAAGGAGTACAGGCTGTTCTAAAGATAGGGAAATGTATATTAAGGGCATTTCAAACTAAAAATTTTAAAATGTTTTGCAAATTTTTAATTTCAACAGTTACTTTTAAAAAGCAAACCTATTTATTTTAAATAAATATTGTAGGGAAATAAAAACAACTATTTAACAGTTTTTTAATGGAAGGCGTAAAGTTATTTAACATTAATAAAACATTATTATAAACAAATTTTTTTTTTGATTTTAAAATTTTAAAATCATTGTTTTAAAAAAAAGCATTATTTCCCGTTTTTCCTAAGTCAGAAAGACTGGTGGCAATTAGCAGAGCAAGCAGCAAGTGTGTTTTTATGGGGGTTTTTTCAATGGTGGGTTTTTTAATGAATAAATTAAAAACTTTTAAAAATCTGTATTTACCTGATGTTTGCGAAAAAAATTTCTTTAGACCTCATTTTATAAATTAATAATAAGTACCAGGTAATCCGGGTACTTTGCACTGACGGAAATCGGGGGCAATCTAATTGTATACAATTGCCTTTGGCAAAAAAATATAACGTGGAAGAACGTCATCATACTTTTTTTTTAAAAGGGAGTTTTTTAGGGGATTTATATTTTAAAAACTTTCCTAAGAAAATCAGTTTGATTTTGGGGGGGCCATTATCATATTTTTTTACACAAATTTTTATACAAACTTCAGTAATATTTATGGGAGATGTTACATTTAATTATTTTTTTCACTTTTTTTAAAAATTTAAATCTGTTTTTTTGTCTCAATTTGTATTTAAATAACACTTTCAGAGAAAAATTGATATTTAAAATTTTTTTTTCACCACTCTTTTAAATTTATTTTGGGGGTCTGATATTGTTCTTCTTTCAACATGTATTATAAGGGCAAAAAGATCCCGGAGGGTTTACCCCCCTTTTTTTTTGCATTTTTAAGAATAGAAAAATAAAATTTGGGGATATCATGTAATGTTTTAACCTTTTACGAAACAGCCTTAACTTTTTTTTTCCCCCATTTTCAAATTGACACCCTTATTTTTACATTTTGGGGTATTTGGAAAAATTCTGCTTCCCAAAGGTACCCCCTTTCAAAATTTAAAACTTTTAAAACATTGTTTTTTTTTCTAAACAGCTATATGGACAGAAATTAATGAATGTCAATTAATCGAAAAAAAATTAAAAACCATTAAATCTTTAGGGTAAATTTAATTGCTTTTTAAGTTAAATTAAAAAAATTAGTTTTTTTCAAATGAGATGACATGGCTTCACCGCATTTAAAAGCATAAAAAATAAATGCAATTAAACAAAAATAAAAAAATTGACATTTTAACCAACTGACAACCCTATATCGAAAAAAAAAAAAAAAAACGGAGCTGTCAAAAAATTTTAAAATAGGGGACCGTTGGACGAAAATCCCTCCCGGTCCCTGTAAAATATACAGTGAGTCTAATTTAAAAATCGAAAAAAGAGGCCCCCTGGTAAACCGAAGTCATTGAAGGTCACGTTTTTTGTCAAAACCTCAAATTCGACATTTTATAATATTCCAAAGTTACTTTTCTTTCTTTAAAAAAAGAAAAAAAGGGGATGAGCCATCATCCTTTGGGTCACCCCGTATAATGATTACTTATAATTTAGATTCGTATATAATTCTTAAGACACATCAAAATAAATTGATTAATTAACTTTGTTAAAAAAAAAATGCCAATAATTGTTTTTAGTTATTTTTTTTTTTGAACACTTACAAACTTTAGTAGCAAAAACTAACTCTTTCTTAATGGGTTTTAAATAGTATTTTAAAATGTGTTACACCATTTTTACAGTTGGTACAATACATGCTTTAACAAATATTACATTAATTAACATTTTAATGTTAAATAGCAAAAATTATTGTCCTAGCCACACAGTAATTATGCGGTCTATCAGGGCTCTGAAGTTGACCTAGGTCCCACGTTACATTTTCGTTTGTTCAGTTAAAATATACGTAATTATTATACATTTAGCTATATAATAAAAGTACTTCATGCTATTTTTTGTACTGTTATTTTGTTAAGCGTAATCACTGAAATGTAAATTAAAGAGTTGCTTTTAAGTTTCAACTAAATTTTAGGTAAGATGTGAATAAAACTTTTAAAGTAATTTTAAATTCACATTTTTATTAATGCATTTTAAAGTAGTACAAAACATGTATTTTAGAGCTGCGGATACAATGAGTGATCGGGCGATTGTAAACTCGACCCATTTAGCATATTTATTTTTTGCCCTATGTAAACTGGGCCCGTAAATATTTTATTATCTGTCAAATCAAAATCAAATCAATATTTATTGAAAAGCCAA
>JAHBCN010000479.1:0-180233 GCA_019359885.1 Listronotus oregonensis | reverse complement strand
AATCATTTTTTATTTGTCCACCCCCTAAAAAACATTCAAAATTTTTGACTTAAGAAGTTTTTTTGGGGTTTTTTTCCAAATTTTTTGCTTTAAAAATTTATTCATTTTCAAATCATGGTTTTTTAAACCCCAAAAAATTAAAAAATTAAAAGGGGTTTAAAAAACCCTTTGGAGTTAGGGGGGAAAAAAAAAAAATTGTCTTTTTAGAATGCCCCATATTTTCTTATTTAAAAGGGTTCAAAAAAATTTTGATTTATCCCAAAGTTTTTTTTTTTAGGTTTTTAAAAATTTTTTTTTAAATAAACCCAAAAACCTGGATGAAAAGGGGGTTTTTTTAAAATTGGATTTAAAAAAATTTTCCCCTTTTTCAATCATGGGGGTTTTAAAAAAGGGAAACCCAAATCCTAAATAAATTTTAAAAAAAAGGGGTTTTAAACCCCCTTTTTGGGGTTTTTTCCCTTTTTTTTGGAAAACCCCAAAACCCCCTTTCCCCCTTTTTTCCCTTTTTAAAAATGTCAAAAACCCCCTTTTTTTAAAAAATAATAAATTTTTTTTCCCCCCAGGCATTATTTAGCCCTTCACGGGTTTAGTTTTGCCAAAAACCCTTTTGGGTTTTTGGAAAAACCAAATTTTAAAAAAAAATTTAAAAATGGAATGGCTATTAAAATCCAAATTTGGTTTTAACCTATTTGGTTTATCTTTTTTTTAAAAACCCATATCCTATCTCAAAACCTTTAAAGTGGGAATAAAAAGGGAAAATTCTGGATCCAAATAAAAAAGAAAAAATTTAAAATATTTTTTAGATGCCCTTTTTTTCCCCCCCGGGAAAAATTTCCCCCTTTTTTTAAAATTTTGAAACATATTTTCCATTTTTTAGGGGCAAAAAAGCCCCCAAAATTTTTTTTTTTTAAGGTCTTTGATGTTTGTGGCTTTTTTTTTTAAACCCTTTCCCCTTTTAATGGGGCCCCAAAAAAAAAGGCCCAAAGGGGGTTAGGTCTGGCGTTTTTCCCCGGGTTTTTTTCGGGGTTTTTGGGGGCCCCAAAAAGGAAAAAAGGTTTTTGAAAATGGTCAGTTCAAAATTTTTTTAAAAGAAAAAGGCGACCCCTTTTTAAAAAAATACCAAAGATGCGGGATACTCTTGGGTTTTTTTAAAATTAAATTTTTTTTGGGGGTTTGACTTTGAAAAAAATTTTAAAAACTAAACATTTTTTTAAATTGGGGGAACATTAAAGGGCACGTTTTTAAAAAAAAGACAAAACAAAAAGACCCCCAAAAAAAAAAGCCCCCCAATTTAAATTATTCTTTCTATCCAAAAAAAAATGTTTTGGGGGGAAATTTTAAAAGGGCGTTTTTTTTGGGGGGGCAATAAACGGAAATTTTTTTGGGAACATTTTTAAAAATCTTTCCGGGGAAAAAAATTTTTTTTTTTTTTTTAAATTATTAAAGTTGTTTTTTTCAAAGTAAATTTCTGTGGAACTTTCAAAAAACCCCGGAAAAGGTTTTTTTTTTACCTTTTTGGGGGAAAAAAAGTCCAAAAAAAATTTTAAAAAAATCGCATTTTTTTTTTTCTACTTTGTTTTTTTTTTTAACCCCAAAAAAAAAGCGGGGGTTATAAAAATTTTCAATTTTTTTTTCCCCTTGAAAACAGTTAAAAAAATTGAGTCACATTATTTCATATAATTTCCTGTTAAACGGGTTTACATAAAAAATTTTAAACTCAAAAATCTGACCCTACCCAATACCCCCTTATTACAAAAATTTTTTAAAAATTTTGGGACCTTCTAAAAAAATGACTTTTTTTAAAGTTTTATCGGGGTCCTGGTAAAAAGAGTTTTAAAAAAAGGTTTATTTTTTTCTATTATAAACTAAAAAATTTAAAAAATTATTAAATAGTTTTAAGTTTTTTTTTCCAAAAAAAATTTTTCCCAACATAAAAAAAACCCCCCTTTAAGAAAAAAAAAGGGGGATTTACTTAACTTTTTTTAAAAAACCCCAAAAAACCCCTTAGTCATAAAAATCTATAAAATTTAAAAATTAAAAATTAAAATTTTGTTTTTAAAAAATTTGAATAAATTTTTTTCGCATTTTTTTTTTTTTTTAAAAAATTTTAAAAATAAATTTTTTTTTTAAAAGGGCCTAAAATTTTTAAAATAAACGAGAAAAAAAATTTTTAAAAAAGATCCCCTTTTTTTTATTAAAAAAAAGGGAAACTTAGGTTTTTTTTTTTAAAAAAATTTTTTAAATAACTTTAAACCTAGCTTTTTGACACGGGAAAACCTTTTAAAAAATGGTTTTAATAAAATTTAAATTTTTTTTTTTTTTTAAAAAAATTTTATTGGGGTTAAAAATTTTCATTATTTTTGGGGGAAAAAAAATTTTTTTTAAAAAACAATTTTTTAACTTTTGTTTTTATTTTTTTTTTTTCCCCCCAAAAAAATTTTAACCCCAAAAAGCCAAAAAAATTTCTGTTTTAAAAATTTTTTTAAATACGTCGTTTTATTTTTTAAATTTTAAATCCTTTTTCCCCTTAATTTTTTTTTATTTTTTTAATTAAAATATTAAGAGAGGGAAAACCCCCTGTTACAACTTTCCAATCAAACATATTAATTAAAAAAACTTTTTTTAAACCCTTCATTTTTTCCCCCCCTTTTTTCGTTATTTTTTTTTCCCCAAATTTTTAAACCCCCCAAATTTTGCTAAAATGTTTATTTTTCCCCGGAAACCCAATTTTTTTTTTATTTTTTTATTTCTTTTTTTTTCCGTCCCCCCATTTTTTTTCCCCAAATTTTGGAAAAAAATTTTTCCCTTTAAATTTCCCCAAAAAAATTTTTCCCCCTTTCCATTTTTTTCCCCCTTTTTTTTTTACTGTTGGGGGGCCAAATTTAATTTTTTAACGTTTTTTTTACATTTTTTGTTTCGGGCTTTTAAAAATTTTACGCTTTCTTTTTTGGGGCCCCCCTTTGGATAGTTTTTTTTATTTTTAACGAGCCATTTACAAGTTTTTTGGGGAAACTAAAAAAAAAAAATTTTTTTTTTCCCCTAGAACTAAAAAAATTATTAAAACCCCCCAAATTTTAACCCCTTTATAAATGTTTTTTTTTACTCCGGACTGCTTTTTTAAAATTAAAAATTTTTTTAAAAAAACCTTATTTTTTTAAAAAATTTTTTTTTTTTAAAGAAATCAAAAAGATCATTTAAAAAATAACATCCTTTTTTTTTTTAAATATAAATATTTTCTGTGACATTGCCCTGGTTCTAAAGATAACCTTTTTTTTTAAAATTAAAAAACCCCAAAAATTTGTTTATAAAAAAAATTGGGAAAAAATTAAAAATAAAAAAATTTAAAAATTAATTTAAAAAACAAAAATAAAAATTTTTAAAAATTTTTTGGTAAAACATTTGGGCAAATCTGGTTTTTTTTTAATTTTGGGTTTTTAAAAAATTGAAATTTTTTTAAAAGGGAAAAAATTTTTTTTTCCCCCTTCCCCCTTTTTTCCCTCATCCCTAAAAAAAAAAATTACAATATAGGGACAATCAGATCGGGTAAATTTTCTTTTTTGCTAAAAAAATTTCCCCAACCTTTTAAAATTTTTGCTTTTTAAAAAAAAAGTCAGGGGGGGGTTCTCTTTTTTTAATTTTTTGGGGCCCCTCTAGGCTAAATGTTTTTTTCTTTTTTTTTTTAAAAAAACTTTTTTAATAAGGGGGATGGGTTGGTCTGGAATGACTATGTCCCCTTTTAAAATTAATACTTTTTTTGGGGTTGGAATAAAACTTAACTTTCTTTTTTGGGGAAAAATAAATTTGTTTTAAAAAAAAACTTTTTTTTTTTTTGGTTATAAAAATTTTTTAGTTTGTCAAAAAGTATAACCCAAAATTTTTTTATTCAGTAATTTATTTTTTTTGGCATGAGACTTTTTAAATATGCGGAACTTTTTTTCCTTAAAAAAACCTAATTTCCCCCTTGACTGCTAACAATATTCCATTTGATTTTTTACCTTGTATGGGCCTGCTCCATATCAGGTAAAACCCCCTTTTTTAAAAAAAAGGATTGACTTTTGTTGTCTTTATTGTTTCTGGTATAGTTTGTTTAGTTTTAAAATTTTCTTTTAAAAATTTTTTTTTCTATTAGGGTGTGCTGAAAGTTTATAATTGTTTAAAATTTTTTTTGGGGGTTGTTCTTTAGTCTTGTTCGATTTAAAATTTTTTAATTTTTTTTAAAATTTTTTTAGTTTTAGTGTTTTTAAAAAAACCCCCTAATCTTTTTTTTTTTTTGTTCATTTTTTTTTAAAACTTTTCAAAAAAGCTTTGTTAAGTTTTTTTTTTTTTTTTTTAAAATTTGGGAATTTTTTTAAAATTAAAAAATATTTTTTTTTTCCATATACAGACCCCCAAAAATTAAAATTTTAACCTTTGGGTTTTAAATTTTTTTATTTTTTTTTAAAAAACAGGGGAATCAAATTTTTAAAAAAAAAAATATTAAAAAAATAAGAAAGGGGATCCCCCAAATATATAGCGAAATATTGATTTTAAAAAATAAAAAAAATTTTCTTTTTGAAATTTGCAAAAAAATATGTATTTGTTAAATTTTCCCTTTTCCCCAAAAAAATCTTATTTTTTAAAAAAAATTTTAAATTTGTTTTTTTTTTTTTTTTTGGGAAAATTTTATTAAATGTTATCATAAAACCCCCAAAAATTAAAAAAAATATCAAATATTTGCAAAAAAAAAAATTTTAAAAAATGAAAAAAATTTAACTAAATAGTTTTTTTAAAAAAAATATAATTTGGCGAAATTTTGGGGTTTTGGCGTTAAAAAATTTGATTAAATTACAAAATAAAAAAAAAATTATCCGTTTTTAAAAAACTTAGATTTTTTTGGATGGGGGGGGGAAAAAATTAATCAACGGGCGCAAGTTTAAATAAAAATTTTTAAAAAAAAAAAAAATAATTTAAAAGTGTTGTTTTTTTTACAATCGGTTTTTCATGGGCTCTTAGCAGTTTTTTGAAAATAAATATTAAACTTCCAATTTAACCATTTGGGACACATTGCATAAAACCTTATTTTTTTTTTTTTTTTAAAAAAATCTAATAACGCTATTATACACTAAATTTAAAAAAAAACTGTTTCCATATAATTTCTATTTAAAGGAAAAATTGTTTTAAAAATGTTTTAAAAATTTTCGGAAAATTTTTTCCCACTACCCAAAATGAAACACTAAAGGGAAATTTGGGAACATAATTATCAATAAATTTTCCCAAAAAATAAAAAACTAATAAACAATTGTTTCCCACCTTCCAGCCCCAAATAATAATGACCTTTAAAAAAACAATTTTTATCCTCATTTAAAAACCCCCGTTAGGCCCCCGATAGTCCACAAAAGGGCCCACAAAAACAAGGCTAAAGATCCTCATCAGTAAACCGCCCCCCGATGTAACACCCTACGGCGGCTTTTTCTTGCCCGAACCATAACAATTGCCCTTCTGACAGTTCAAAGTTTTAAAATCCATATTTATGGGGAAAAAAACAGTTCATAATGCCAACTTCGTTTATCTAGCGGTAGTGACCTAATTTCTCCAAGTTATGAACAATAAATAACAATATCCGCGATTTTGTTAACCCCGCTTAAAATAAATTAAGCAGTGATACATTCCCCAAAAAAATTAACAAAAAATATATATATATTTTACAATTTTTAACCCATAACCAAAAATGTCGATGTATAATTTGTCAAAAACAAAAACCCCCCTGGGGTTTCTTCAAAACGACTCTTTATCAAGCAACCCTTCTAATAACCCAGCTAGTGTTGGGAAAAAAACATAGTTTGAAAATAAAAGGTGATCAAGAAAATTTGCAAGCTGTCTTTACCAAAAAAAGGCTCTCTACTGAATACTGGTACTCTTTGGAACGGAAAATAGCAGAAAAGGGGGGGGAAAGGTTCCCGAAAATTTTCCCCCCGAATAGTCAGAAAAGTCACCACATTAACTCGGGGGGAGGGCAAAATAGGGCGGAAGATTTAATTAAAAAGGGGCAGCAACAAAGTATCACCAGTGGGGAAAAAGGAAAGGGCCAGTTCTTGAAAAATAAAATTTGCAAAAATTTTTTTTAAAGCGTTTTAATGAAATCTTTCCATATTGGGGTTTTTACATGTCACTCTGACAGGAAAATTTTTTGTAATACTTATTTTTGTTTAATTAAATAACGGATTAAACCTAATCAAAGATCAAAAAATATATTTGCTATACTATTGCCTTTTTTTGTCTTACTGAATTTTAAACTTGACGTTTTTTTGTAGGTTTCGCTGCCCCCCAAATTGAACTCAATTGAACTAAAAACGATCCCAAGCCCTGCGGGGCGCTGTTTTAAATGACTACATTAAACGCCATAAGTTTAACCGAACGGAACTGCAACAGCAGCGGATAAAACGCCAAAAAAAATTGACTTTTAAAAATTGAATCTTTAAAACTAAAAATTTTTTGCAAAAAAAACGAAAAAAAACAAAAAGTTAAAATTAGATTATTTTATGATTTTATAAGTTCCCCTTTGGGCAGCGTTTAAAATGGTTACAAAAACGCTGCAAGTTTATCTTGGAAGGGGGTTTAACAGCGCGGGGCGAAAATAACATAAATTGCTTTAAATTAATTAATCTTAAAACTAAAAATGTTTAATTGCTTTATAAAAAGAACAGAAAAAAGAAATGTTTAAATTAGATTATTTTATGATTTTCATCAATCTGTTCCCTTTAAGTCCCTGACTTCAGTCACTGTCAGAGATGTGTATGATCCCATAAACATCGGGGAAAATTTTACACAAAAGTATTTTGTTTTTTGGAGGATTGATCACGATGTAAAATATATTGTTTTTCTTTCACCAATTGGCTCTTTAGGCAGTTTATATAAATATATAAATAGTCATGTATTGAATAATTAATTAGAGACAAGTAAAGGTCAATGGAGACCTCCAAACATATACACTGAGCTTGTTTATCCTTTTCTTTATGGTGTAGTTAAAATAGTTTGCATCTTGAACAAGTCGAGCCGTTTTTTTCTTATTTTATCTTGTAAACAAAGCCCAGAAATTAGCGTCCACTGGAAGTTTAGATTAGCTTTCCATAGGTATATTTAACAATGCGCTAGATGTGTTTTCTTGTAAGAAAAAATATAAAAGGATTTTCTTCCAGAAGGATAAACAGCTTTTCTGTAGATATTATAGGCGCCCTGACTCTGAAAATAAAAATAGTTTTTATCTATCAGCTTTAGATTTCAAGTTATGACATACAGTAGTGGCAGAAAGTAGAGCAACTTCTTTATTTCAAACACATCTATTTTATTTAGTAAGAAAATACAATCTTTGGAAATATAATACCAATAAGACCTAAGCATTATAAAT
Organism: Listronotus oregonensis; assembly: GCA_019359885.1. NCBI lineage: Eukaryota > Metazoa > Arthropoda > Insecta > Coleoptera > Curculionidae > Listronotus > Listronotus oregonensis. The sequence goes on along the minus strand of JAHBCN010000479.1, from coordinate 172,849 downwards.
CTATCAACAACTTAACCAATATTCTTTGTTTATATTTTTATGTACAAAAATTAATTCTGGGACGGAAAAAGTAGAAGCAACTTTTTAAGAATTGATTTTTTCTTTAGTAAAAACTGAAGTATAATTACAATTTTAGTATTTTAAAAATATCCATCATTTTTAATAACTTCCTCACAACGGTGTCATAGATTGCAGTAACTTAGAAATTATTGCTGGATCCATATTAATCAAGCTTCAGTAATGCATTGAACAATTCGTCCTTATTTTTAAGTTTTCCCCCTTATTTTCCTATCCAAAATTTCCCATAGGTTCTCGATGGGTTTAAATCGGTGATTGACTTGGCCAGTCATTACTTGAATATCTTGCTGTCTAAACCAAGCCTTTACATATTTAGAAGAATGCTTTGGATCATTGTCCTGCTGAAAAATGTGCCTAAGGGGCATTTTTTCGTCTGCATATGGAACCATTTCATTTTCCAGAATATCTTTGTACATAAATCTATCCATTTCCATCAATTTTATGAAGTGGCCCTTAATTCCGAAAGGAAAAGCAGCCCCACACCATAACTGATCCACCCATTTTTACTGTTGGACAAGTGTATCTGGGATTTAACCTTTGGTTTGCAGGACGTCGAACATATGCTATACCATCACTTTGAAATAAATTAACTTTGTTCGTCGCTGAATATTATCCTTTTCCAGTCATTTTGTCCAGTGCAAATGAGATCGAGCAAAAAGAAGACGGGATCGTCTGTTTTTTGCAGATAATAAGGGCTTTTTGCTGACGTCTGTGCAAATAATTTGGCCTCGCATAATCTACTTCTTATTGTCCTTGAAGATATCTGAATCCTAATTCTTCTGATAATCGCTGCTTTATTTTACTTGAACCAAGAATGGATCACTCTGAGATATTTTCAAAATTTGTTTATCTTGATATTTATCCGTTTTCTTGGTCTTTCCTTTTTTTCTAGGTAAAAATTCCTGTTCACATAGACGTGAAATGATTCCGATATATAGATTTATGCAAACGAAACCTTTTTCCAATATTGATTTGTTTTCACCATTTTTGTAACAGTCTATAATTCGTGTTTTTAAATCAACGGATAAAGGCCGTCCTCTAGGCATTGTAAACTTAACTTTGCTTTTAATGCAACCGGTAAACAGCTGGAATTAAACTAATATTATTCGATTTGTAAGTCCTAAAAAAAATGTTGCTCTACTTTTTGCCAGGTACAAATTCTTATCAGTTTAAAAATAACAGAAATATTCAGAAGGTCAATTCTTATCTGATTTAAGACTACCTACTTGACCAAAAGTATTGTGGATAAATATCATTGTTATTCCTTTGTTAGTTGTCAAGAAATTTGATTTTTTAAAAAGTTGCTCTACTTTCTGCCACTACTGTATGTGTGTGCACTTGAGTAAAAACACTTAGAAAACTTGCCACAAAAATAAATTTAATTTTTAAACGTAGCTAAAATTATTTTTTAAATAATTTTCTGGAATGAGATACTTGAGTGGTCCTTTTCAAACTCCAGCAGGAATCTGCCATCATATGCACGTCCCATCTACCCTTATATCGTTCCTCCATGTTACAAATATCTCGGTGAATCTTTCTCCTTGTTCGTACTAAAGTGACCAAGATTTTCAGGAAAATGGTCCATAATAAAGTTTAAATAATGAAGCTTGAGGCTCATGTTGCAACCAAGATCCTTCAGATTAGATAGCATATGTTGAACTAAGTCGTTGTAGTTTGGTGCCCTACTATTACCAAAGAAATTTTCATTGCTGACATACTGCCAAAATTATAAGGGTACCTTAATAACAGTTAAATTCAAAGTGGGCTGGACGATTTTTGATCAAAAAGGCCAGTGCTGTGTTGTTCCTTTAACCTTCAAACTTCCTTGGCGCCTACCCTTACATAAAATACAAAAAAAAACAGTGCACTAAAAACTAAAGCTGATAGATAAAAACGGCCGATAGATTTTAAATTACTGTACCAAAATCTACAGAAAAAGTTAAAAAAAATCGGAAAATTCTAAAAGTAAAATTTTGTAACTATACATAATAAATAATAAAATAATAAAGCCCTAATATGTCATTAAATTTTACACTTTTAACGTATTTTACATTTACAGTTTTTAGTAATCTTGATAGCCACATAATTATCCTGTATGAACAAAGTATAAAATGGAAGCTACAAAGTAAGTGTAAAACGGAAGATGTTCATTACGATTTACTTGTAATTAACTTATATTTATTATGTAAAGGTTTTAGTTTAGACATTAATAGATAATCACCGCTTAAAATTAGATATGTCAGGTTTAAATCATAGTTTCTAACTAAATGTTTAATTATTTAGTGTTCTTTATGAATTATTACATATTCCTTAAATTGATTTGAATTGATTACCTGATTTACATGAAAAAAGTCATCAAGCAATCAGTGAGAACAAAATAATTGAATTCTTTTATTTCAACCTGTGCATCTAAATATTTATGTTACTTTCTCTTTTAAGATTAATTAAAAATGTAATTTAACAAAGGAATATGTTGAAGTCATGGTTTGACAACCCATTTATATATGATTGTTCGAACCGTAAATAAGTCACTTAATTTCTTCTTACTTTCTCCTTAAGTTAATGGTTTCATTTTATACTTTGGTTACATTACGTCATAAAAGTTATAACCTATCCAGCTAATTGGTTAATATTTAATATTAAATATATGGATTTACTCCTCTTATTGTGGTTTGTTTATTATTTTTAGTTTATTTTTGCTTTTTGTATCTTCAAACAATATATAAGCTGCAGACATGTTTATAAAATAAAAGTATATTTGTTGTAAACTATTGTTTACAAATTGAAGAGCGTTTAATGCATAGTATAAAACCATGAAAGTACGTTTCGCCTTGTCGTCTGGACATTAATAATTGTACTTTTGCTGTATCATGTTATACTCATTCCTAATAAAAGAAATAACTAATAAGTCATAGTTTAATACTACTTATTAATAATGATATAATAGGGGGCCATTTTTTAATAAAATTTTACCTTTCTGTGTTAGTTAGTAATACATATGTCAGCAAATATAGTTTTTCAGTCCTTTTAAAAGTCATTTGGGTCTCTAGCATCGGCTTTTTATGTATAATTCATTCTTTGCGAGCTAATTACACCTTATTAGTACTGTATCAGCTGGCGGCCTACCGTAAAGTTGTTTTTTTTGTAGACATTACAAATCCAATTTTGAAACTGGTGTCTTATTGACGTTATTAGTATATTTAAATACTACAACGGACTATTCTAAAATCTTGCGACGACACCAGTGTGTTTTTTCCATTTTACCAAAAGCTGCCATACAACACACAGTTAACTTTCATTTTTATTCCATCCACTTTTTAAACCGAATCGAATAGACATATTAGATTAAAATAGGATCGTTGATAGAATTTTAATCATTTTTATAGTTAACAAACAACTTTTGTTGGATTAGTAGCATAAGCAGAGAAACAACTAAACTATAGCTTTTTCTGTTTAGCATTGTTCTTTCCTTAAAGCTGGGTTTCCATGCATTGCACCTCATTTTTTTCACATTCTCCAAGAATTAACAACATATCTACTTGGCAGTTAAATTAATTCGTTTTTAAAATTCATTTTTAATGAAAGTTGTTTTGACTTATGACAAATTAACATACAGGTTACTATGGTTCTATATGAATTTATTTTATTTTATTAACTTGTTCAAAATATTAGGTTTTTTTGTTTATTTGATAAACAATAATATGAAATTGACATCGTTAATAAATTATCGTAGTTTGATTCTGGAAATGAAAGAAAACCATAAATAAAATTTCAGAGTTACCCTAAACCGAGCCCTAAACTCATAAAAAGTGGAAAGGCTTACAAGTTACTTTTAATGTCAAATGGTGTTGCCCTACTTCTCGTTGCATAATCTCAGATTTTATTTTTTTTTTGTATTAACCCTTTTTTAATATTGCCATGTAAATTGATGTAAAATACTTTAAATGGACCACCCTATATACGTAGGTGTTATAAACACCTTTTACACTTAACGCAACGTAAAATGTGTTCTAATAACATTCTTATCTAAATCACTGTAAACGTTGCATAATTACATGTAGTTTATAGCTAAATTTAGAACCTGGTGTATTAAAAGTACCAAGAAAATACATAAAATTAATTCAAAAACGAAAACGGCTGTTTCAACTACATTAATAATTTAAAATTGTGTTGCTGTTTTATCCATATTAAATGAATGACGTCAACCGGTAAATATTGACGCTTAATTGTAGGGACAATAAAAAGAGCATACACCCAATGTCAGACTGAAGCCATATTTAAATGCAAATTATTATTCCTGCTAATTTTATGGTATCTACGTTTAAAAAACAAAGTATTTTTTATATGAAGTTAGACGATTCGTACAAAAATAACGGAGATTTTTTTGGTACATCATCGTAAAGCTAAGAAGATGGGTAGTTAAAATAAAAAATAAAATACACGGTGTCCGATTTAAAAAACACATAAAAAATATATGCTACTCATTTCTGAGGCACCCTGTAGTAAAACTGAAATATTCAAAATAAAGCTTATTTTGTATTCTACAACTTTGCTTTATTTTATTAAATACGTGTCTTTATTACAGGTGCATCATCCAAATTTTAAAAATTTATTCTGATAATAAAAAAGTTATGGGCTGTTACATGTCCGCTTTGTCACCAGTATATATATATATATATATATATATATATATATATATATATATATATATATATATATATATATATATATATATATATATATATATATATATATATATATATATATATATATATATATATATATATATATATATATATATAAATATATATATATATATATATATATATATATATATATATATATATATATATATATATATATATATATATATATATATATATATATATATATATATATATATATATATATATATATATATATATATATATATATATATATATATATATATATATATATATATATATATAAGTTATAAATTGTTTGCTGCTTCAAGTGCTTTTTGTTTAATTAACGGTCCAGATATTGGAACATTATTACCTCTTGCTTTGCAGAATCAATTGTAGAAGAAGTAGAGTGATCTAATGCCAATCCTCCCGACTTCGGGAATTTCCTGTTTTGTTCTAAATTAACACCGCCTTCAACCATTCGTTTTAGTTCAGCTTTATTTCTGATGATAGTATTTATTTAGAATTTTCCCAACGCAAACTTTTCGGCCAGTTTTCGCGAACCCAAATGGTATTTTTTACTTTTCGCGATAACATCAATTTTTTTCTTTAGTGAAAAACTCTTTTGTTTTAGGGACATGATTAAACGCTTTTCGATTCCGAACACTATACCTTTATTCTAATCAATTTAAGACACGACTAAAAATGTAATATGAAGATAATTCCCCTATAGCTACTAATGCTATTTAAACCTGACCATTAATATTATTGTTGGGTATTTTCACCTTTAAAATTTACAGAATACAATCATAAAATAATAAATTACAAATTAGCCAAAAGAAATTCCGGCCAATATAAAAAGGTTGATTTACCTGAAATAGGTTATAAAAATTTAGATTTGTCTGGCCTTGGCTGTTTTATAAGGGTGCCCATTATCTAAGGGTATTTATATAGGGAATTCCTATAAAGTAGATTTTTGTTAGTTTGAAAGTGGCTGATAACACAGGTGCCCATATAAAAGGGTGTTCGTTAACACAAGTTTTACTGTATATATAAAAGTAATTAAAATCAAGTAATACTGTTTTAAATTCTCATATGAATTAAATATTTGTGGTATTGTGGTATTCCCATTGTTACAAATAATGTTGTTTAACTAATTAGCGTAAAATAACAGTATTAATCCAAAATTATTATATTAAAATATTCTATTAAAAAATTTAATGTTTTTAAACATTATCTGACTAAGGCACATAGTTTGTAAAACCAAAACTATAAAAGAAAAATACAATCTTTAGTAATATGTGTTTAATCTTGCACTTAATTACCTTTGATGGTTTTAATATCATTTGCCTTTACATTTAGAAAAATAGTTGCTTATTAAAACATTATTTATTTATTGTCCGTGTTTACATATACTTATACATCAGAGATGTATGAGTATATGTTAATTTTTTTACATATTTCAAAAAGATTTAAAAATATTTACAAACAAGCAGAAAACAGCTATTTTTATGTTGACATTAAACCTGTTTGGAATGGAAATGACTTCCAGTTTTTCTCAAGTTAACTGGTAAAAATTAATAGCTATGTAACGAAAATTAGCTCTACTGTTCCAATAACCAAACATGGTATATCAAAAAGGCAAAACAAACTTTCGTTTAATCTACATTTATTTTAAATTCGGTCGATTATATTATTGCTTAATTACTTTCAAAGGTTCCAGTTTTTTTTTGTTAATATCATCATAATAATTAAATAATTGACAACCAAATTACTTTATACTACAAATGGAATAAACACTTTTAAATGATTAAAAAATTTCAATAAATATTCTTTGAATTCATAATATACAAGTCTAATGATCTAGAAAATTTTTTGAAGTTGATTAACAGTTTTTTTACAGTTCCAGTTCCAACTGTTATGTTATGCAAATAAATTGCGGTTGAATGCATAGAGCAATGATGAAACTACATACGTACGGATTAGATTTTTTTTACTGTTAATTACACGCTTTTTTGGCAACTGGGTTAAAAGAAGAATAAGAATTTGTTCTTTGTTGTCTGCATTATTGTGTAAATGTTCATTTTTATGTTCGAGTTAAAGGCTTAATCTTTCCATCGGATAAAGAGCTTTTACATTTTTAATAGACGGCTGTCTACAATAGATTACCAAACTGGGACACAAATCTTACTGAGCTAAGCTTCTTTAAAATCGTTAAAGATTTAAATATTTTTAAATAACAATTTAGATATATTTTAACCGATTTTACTTGAATCAATTTACTAAATTATTTTATTTTATATTCTTGCTGTACACATTTCATGTTGTATTTTGTTTTGCAAGAGATCACAATGTATCCCATATAAACATTTTTAAGGTCGGCTTTACTTTTTTTTTGGTGAGTCATTTTACTATTGTTAAATCTAATTGATCGAAAGTCTATTGTACTGCTGGGCCATTAACCAGCTGTTTTTACTGTCACAATATTGATTAAACCCTTATTTCTTCATTTTTTAATAAACGTGGAAATGTGGGCCAATTGATTAATTAACAATAAAAACTATATATTAGACGCAGAAATCATAAACAACCATTATTTTTTGTAATAACCAATTTTTGTTCTTAAAAATAAAAAAAATGATTGCTACAAATATATTTGAGTTTAAGGTTTTCCCGACGGATCCTTCTTGAATAGAATAGAATAGGTTTATTGCGTGTTGTACAAATTACAAGTTTGTTTACACATGTCAACTAAAATTTCAAATATGTTACCTTAAAGTTATTTTACAAGAATACCTATCATTTTTTATAACATATTATTATAATAAAATAATAAAATTTAATCACACATTTTACAAATAACAAAGCCTATTTTTACATACGTTATTCAAATTTAGGTTTAAATGTTACCCATGAACTAACTTACAAATAAGTATCACAGGTAATATTATTTAATATTTATAATAAAAGTTAAAAATTTATCACAGACCAGATTTCACATTCTCATGACACTCCAAAGACCCGAAATTTAATGAAAGGTATCTTTTATATCATACAAGGTATTTTTTATTAGAAAAGATTTTATTGTTATTGAAACATTGTTTTCCATCGTTTTTATTTTGGAAGGTAAAAAATTTAAAAAAAAAAGGGCCCATAATAATTTCACCGTATCTTTTATGGGGAAACCCTTTAAAAAAAATATTTTTATATCTGTTTTATTTCGAGTATTGTATTTATGTGTGTCCCCCTGTAAAATAGAGATATCAATGTTTTCTTTTACATACCTCAAACAAGTATAGATATAGATTGAAGGCAAAGTCAACAAACCATTTATTTTAAATATGTCAAAAATATCGTCTTTTAACCCTATAAAAAAATTATTCTGATAATTTTTTGCTGAAAACCCAAAAAACTCTACTTATAAAATGAATCCCCCCACCCAATAAGACCATACTTACAATGTGACAAAAAAAAGGAATGATATGCTAATAATAGTGTTGTCCTAGGCATTTCACATTTTAGTGATCTGTAAACGAAGATTTTTCTTGCTAGTTTATTTGAGAGGCATTCAATATGATGCTCCCAAGTAAGAGTTTGGTCAAGATAAAAACCCAAGAACTTCGAGAAATTTTGCTTTAGATGGAGCTCTTTGAACATTGATAAAGGCATCTGTCATAATTATAATAGTTATATAGTTTAAAACCTGCCCACAATAATAGGGTTAATTTCATAAAACTAAACTAAAATGATAATTTCATTACAAAATTCGTCCTTTATCTTTTTTAGAGTAGAGATATTAGTGTTGGTTATTTAAGCAAGATCCGTTATTCGCCTTCAACGTAGAGCAGCATACCTCGTCTATATAATCCTTGTATATACATCACCCTTAGATCCTAAGCTTAATTATTTAAAGTCGTTCTAACTGTATATTTATTAGAATTATAATGGGATGCCGATCCTAAAAATTATTTGCGTGGATTAATCTGTTACTTACATACCTATTGAAATTCTTAAAATTAATTCACCAAGCAAATAAACTGACTTCCAGCAGCACTCGTTAAGTATTTGACATTGAAGAGGTAGGACTCCCGTTTATAGATTTATTTATAATTCAATAACATTAATTCATACAGAACAATCAAAGTCGATGGAAATGGAATGATATTTAATTATCATAATCTGACATATATACGTTCCATAATTTTTAAATGGTAAAATTTTGTTGTATCATTTGTATTTTTAAAATAATGACGTGTCGTTTTACTTCCACACCGCTTCTTTGGATACAATCAGTTTTGTGAAGCTCTCTAAAAGTGAAATTTTCTTTGCTACTTAACCCACGAAGGTCGGATTTTTTTGTTTTTTTGTTAAAATAACATTACTTATTGTTTATTTTTCTTTATTATAAACGAATTTAACACAAATGGGCCATTTTACAAAAATTATTTACAGATTTTTGAAAAAAAAAGCTGTTGCAAAATGGCAACGCCAGTCCTTTTAAATACCACCGGAGTGAAATTAGCAGCTATTTTACGCAGCCAAAAAGTGAAGTTAGCAGCCTTTTTAACGCAGCCAAAATGTGAAGGTAGCAGCTAAATTTGACAGCTTATTATTATGATTTTCGCTTGTTTATTTCTTAGTATCATTTATATATTAGTTATATAATATTTCAGAAACACTTATTTTTCTTAAGAAACTTTTACTCCAACTAATAATTATTATGTAATTATCGTACGTTTTTCAACAACAAAAATTGACACAAAGGTACCTCTTTGCAGATTACCCTTAAAAAAATTGTTCCACACCTAAAATTGGTATTAAGGTACCAATTTCCTTTCTTGGTCACCACGCAAAAAAGGGGAAATTTTATTTGCGACCCGTCTGACTATATAAAATCAGCCCCTAAAGTTGCAACCATTACTTATATTAGAAATGTTATTAAATTAATTATAAATAACCTAAAGTTGTTCCACAACAAAAATGGTACAAGGTACCTCATTGTACACTTAATCACCATGCAAAAATTTCACTTGCCACCCGTCTATTTTAGAAAATCACCCCTAAAGTTGCAGTCACTTCTTATATAGGAAAAATTTTAAAAAAATTTTAAAATACCCTTAAAAAGTTGTTCCACAACAAAAATTGGTATGGAGGTACCTTATTGCATACTTAATCTACATGCAAAAGGGAAATTTTACTAGCTGACCCGTCTGACTATAGAAAATCACCCCCTAAAGTTACAACAATTTCTTATATAGGCAAAATTTTGAAAATATTTATAAAGTACCCTTAAAAAAGTTGTTCCAAACTAAAATTGGTACCAAGGTAACATTATATTTAATTTACCATGCAAAAGGAATTTCACTAGCGACCAAATCTGACCATAAAAAACATCCCCTAAAGTTACAGTAATTTCTTATATGGGCAAAATTTTGAAAATATTTGTAAAGTAAACCCCAAAAAAATTTCCACAACTAAAATTGGGACTAACGTACCTCATTATATACTTAATCACCATGCAAAAGGAATTTCACTTGAGACCCGTCTGACTATATAAAATCACCCCTAAAGTTAAAAATTTCTTATAAAGGCAATATTTGAAAATAATAATAAAGCACCCTTAAAAAAGTTGTTCCACAACTAAAATTGGTACCAAGGTACCTCATTATATACTTAATCACCATGCAAAAGGAATTTCACTTGCGACCCGTCTGACTATATAAAATCACCCCCTAAAGTTGCAGCCGTTACTTAAATTAGATTTTTTTTAAATAATTATAAAATACCCTTAAAAAGTTGTTCCACAATAAAAATTGGTATGAAGGTACCTCATTATATACTTAATCACCATGCAAAAGGAATATCACTTGCGACCAGTCTGACTATATAAAATCATCCCCTAAAGTTACAGTAATTTCTTATAAAGGCAATATTGTGAAAATATTAATAAAGTACCCTTAAAAAAGTTGTTCCACAACTAAAATTGGTAGCAAGGTAGCTTATTATATGCTTAATCATCGTACAAAAGGAATTTCACTTGCGACCCGTCTGACTATAGAAAATCACCCTCTAAAGTTACAGTAATTTCTTATATACGCAATATTTTGAAAATATTAATAAAGCACCCTTAAAAAAGTTGTTCCACAACTAAAATTGGTACCAAGGTACCTCATTATATACTTAATCACCATGCAAAAGGAATTTCACTTGCGACCCGTCCGACTATATAAAATCACCCCCTAAAGTTGCAGCCGTTACTTAAATTAGATTTTTTTTTAAATAATTATAAAATACCCTTAAAAAAGTTGTTCTACAATAAAAATTGGTATAAAGGTACCTCATTATATACTTAATCACCATGCACTTGCGACCCGTCTGACTATAGAAAATCACCCCCTAAATTTACAGAAATTTCTTATAAAGGCAATATTGTGAAAATATTAATAAAGTACCCTTAAAAACGTTGTTCCACGGCTAAAATTGGTACCAAGGTACCTCATTATATACTTAATCACCATGCAAAAGGAATTTCACTTGCGACCAGTCTGACTATATAAAATCATCCCCTAAAGTTGCAGTAATTTCTTATATGGGCAAAATTTTGAAAATATTTGTAAAGTACTCTTAAAAAAGTTGTTCCACAACTAAAATTGGTACCAAGGTACCTCATTATATACTTAATCACCATGCAAAATGAATTCCACTTGCGACCCGTCTGACTATATAAAATCACCCCTAAAGTTACAGAAACTTCTTATAAAGGCAATATTGGTCAGAAAATATTAATAAAAGATTTACCCTTAAGTTTAAAAGTTGTTCCATAACTAAAATTGGTAGCAAGGTAGCTTATTATATGCTTAATCATCTTACAAAATGAATTTCACTTGCGACCCGTCTGACTATAAAAAATCACCCCCTAAAGTTACATTAATTTGTTATATAGGCAAAATTTTGAAAATATTAATAAAGTACCCTTAAAAAAGTTGTTCCACAACTAAAATTAGTACTAAGGTACCTCATTATATACTTAATCACCATGCAAAAGGAATTTCACTTGCGACCCGTCTGACTATAAAAAATCACCCCCTAAAGTTACATTAATTTGTTATATAGGCAAAATTTTGAAAATATTAATAAAGTACCCTTAAAAAAGTTGTTCCACAACTAAAATTAGTACTAACGTACCTCATTATATACTTAATCACCATGCCAAAGGTATTTCACTTGCGACCCGTCTGACTATATAAAATCACCCCCTAAAGTTGCAGCCGTTACTTAAATTAGATTTTTTTTAAATAATTATAAAATACCCTTAAAAAAGTTGTTCCACAATAAAAATTGGTATGAAGGTACCTCATTATATACTTAATCACCATGCAAAAGGAATTTCACTTGCGACCCGTCTGACTATAAAAAATCACCCCCTAAAATTACATTAATTTGTTATATAGGCAAAATTTTGAAAATATTAATAAAGTACCCTTAAAAAAGTTGTTCCACGGCTAAAATTGGTACCAAGGTACCTCATTATATACTTAATGACCATGCCAAAGGGATTTCACTTGCGACCCGTCTGACTATATAAAATCACCCCTTCGCAAATGAAATTCCTTTTGCGTGGTGACCAAGTATGCAATAAGGTACCTTAATACCAATTTTAGGTGTGGAACATTATTATAATATCTCAAAGAGGTACCTTTGTGTCAATTTTGTTGTTGAACAACGCCGATAATTACATAATAATTATTAGTTGGAGTAAAAGTTTCTTAAGAAAATAAGTGTTTCTGAAATATTATATAACTAATATATAAATGATACTAAGAAATAAACAAGCGAAAATCATAATAATAAGCTGTCAAATTTAGCTGCTAACTTCACATTTTGGCTGCGTTAAAAAGGCTGCTAACTTCACTTTTTGGCTGCGTAAAATGGCTGCTAATTTCACTCCGGTTTAAATACCTTATTTTGAAAAAAAGTTAAAAACAAAGAATACACAAATTCACATCAAATCGTATTCTGATAATTTGTTCAAATATTGGATGAAACTATTTTGTATGAAATGGGATATAACATTATTTAAATTCACTTATAATTAAATTACAATTTACGCCAGCACATCTTTTTTTATTATTTATTGTGCAAGAAAACAAATGTCTGCACAACTCTAAGGGGTCGCTATTTTATTTTAGTTTCCCATTTAATTAATATGGGAAAAATTATTTTTTTATTAAAATTAAATTTACACCTAATTTACGCAATTTTTTACAAAAAAACATTTTATTTTCTCAAAGTTAAGTCCAAAACTCTAAAACAAAGTATAATTATCTTTACAAAAGGACTAGTTACAGCCATTTAAAAATTACTAAATTTTGAAATTTAAAAAAATAGCTTGTAATTATGTTTTTTTTGCAAATCCTAATTTTTTACTTAAACTATTGGTCAGTATTGTATTTTTTTGTATTACAAATTTCAAAAATGGTTTTCAGTACGTAGTGTAGGTGGCAGCACACATAATAATAATAAGATAATTGAATTAAGTACATGATTGATTTTTTTTATTTAAACAATACAACTTCATGACGTTTAAAACAGCAAATGTGTCTATATCACTCGAGCATGGAAAAGGCCAGTGTAACAATTTTCGAACCCCTACTCATTAGAAAATGGCACAAACATGCGACTTGTGATGCCATGTTATTCATTTTTGTTTGAGTTATTTAAAAACATGAGTCTGCTATTGTTGATTTTTAAATTTGGTGTGGTAGAGCGCTGACATAAAAATCCAAAACGCTGGATGCAAAAAGTGCCATTTGTCGAATTAGGCAAGACGTATATACGAAAATAAAACCAAACTGAACCAAAAACCTGACCATGCAACTTCGCAAGCAACATTAATGACGTTCATCATCATCATTTATTTTGCTTGAAAATTTTTGTGGAAACTTACTTAAATTTTCATACGATAACTTTTATATAGCATCTCTTTTTTTCCAAGCTATCGATTTTAAGTCGAAAAAAATCAAAATTAATAATTTGTTCTTCTTTATACAGTAACTAAATTTTTATATTTTTCTTCAAACCTCTAAGTGAAAACTTTTAACAATTTTTTTTATTAGCGACCTGTATTATACAGGGATGCGCAAAAGTCCGGAATAAAATTAATATCTTTTTAACCAGTAACTTAGCAAAAAAAAAAACGCTGAAACACGTCAATTGATTTTAAATTGAACGCATGTTTTGGCAATAAAATGAATTTTTTTTTCAACCCCTTAGCTGCAACCCTTCCCAACTTTTTTTTTTCAAATGCAAACCTATGTCATGTATGGGCTCATTGAAAAGCTCGTAAAAAATGGAATCTGACCATACCCTTTCTTTTTTTTAAACTTATGTGGTTACCAGGAAATGAGAAAAAACTCTTTTAAAAACAAAAAAGTTAAAAATACCTACTTAGTGCTATCTACGGGTGAATTAACGTTGCAAATAAACAAATAAAGTGGCATTCAGCATTGATGATGTACACTGCTCAATAATTGCTAAGGATCATCAGTACCTAGTTTCTTAAAGTTTACAAATTTTAAGAACAGACCAACCTGGGCAGGCAGCACAACAAATTAGTTATAATCCCAAGCAATTGTTGAGCAGTGTACTTCAAAAAGAGAAAAAGGTTGTTAAATTTTTTGTACAAAATTTAATGCCCTGATAAGATTTTTTTTTTTTTTTGACTCAGTTTTAAAATTGTGGCATTGTGTTCTTTTTTAATTTGCCAAACAAAAATGGTATTGTCAGAGAGGCAGCGTATCGAAGTCTTGATATTGTTGGGATGTGGGGATAGAATGCGGAGTCAAAGTGAAGTGTGTACTTTATTTAATGCAAAATATCCGGAAAATCACATTTCCCAAGCTACTGTGAGTAAGATCTTACACAAATTTGAAGAACATGGTACAGTGAAGGACTTGCCCAGAAGTGGCCGGCCACACGTTTTACACGAAGATCAAAAATTGGACATTGCCGTATCTATGCAGGAAGATCCACATTTGTCAACGGATTCATTAGCCCAAAATAATCCTAAGTCTAGACGTACGATTGGGAGGTTTTTGGAAACAGAAAAATACCATCCATATAAGGTATATCTTGTCCAAGAGCTCTTGGAAGATGACCATGACAGGCGTTTGCTATTTTGTGAGAAAATAATGAGGCGATGTGACGAGAATAATGGATTTCCACTGAACATACTCTTTTTGGACGAAGCTACTTTTTATTTAAATGGAGTAGTTAACAGGCACAATTATCGATTCTGGAGTCAGGAAAACCCACACTGGATATGCGAAGCTCATACGCAGCGTCCTCAGAAAGTAAATGTATGGGCAGGCATCATCAACAACAGAATATTAGGGCCATACTTTTTTGAGGGAGACCTTACAGCTGCACGCTACTTAGATTTTTTACGCTTTGAATTAGTGCCTGCTTTAGCTGTTATGTTTCCCAATGAAGCAGATTCAGATATCCCCACTGAAACACTTTGGTTCCAACAGGACGGCGCTCCCCCACATTTTGGTATTAACGTCAGAGAATATCTCGATAAAATATTTGCAGGACGCTGGATTGGACGACGTGCTACAATTGAATGGCCGCCACGATCCCCAGACTTAACGCCATTAGATTATTTTTTTGGGGATATCTAAAAGACAAGGTTTATCAAAATAGGCCGGCTTATATTGAAGATCTAAAAAACAGAATTAGAGTGGAATCACATAACATACCGGCTGAGGCCATTCGGAATTCCGTAGACGGGTTTTACCATCGCCTAGGAGCCAGCCAAGTAGAGGGTGGAGGGCATTTTCAGCATCTGTTACGTTAATTCACCCGTAGATAGCACTAAGTAGGTATTTCTAACTTTTTTGTTTTTAAAAGAGTTTTTTCTCATTTCGGTAACATAAGTTTTAAAAAAGAAAGGGGATGGTCAGATTCCTTTTTTACGAGCTTTTCAATGAGCCCATACACGACATAGGTTTGCATTTAAAAAAAAGTTGGGGAGGGTTGCAGCTAAGGGGTGAAAAAAAATATTTCATTTTATTGCCAAAAAATGCGTACAATTTAAAATCAATTGACGTGTTTCAGCGTTTTTTTCCTAAGTTACTGGTTAAAAAGATATTAATTTTATTCCGGATTTTTGCGCATCCCTGTATGTATTTTTCTTTTCCTTTTGAATTTAAAAGTCATAGACAAAAACTTTTTTATTTCTTCTGCTTTTTTCTGCAACCCCCCCTCCCCCCCCCGGTTCCCGTGAGGCAAAGTTAAACAACGCTGGGCACGGTCAATAACGCAGTGCACCCCGTGTGCTGTTAGGTGTGCTTCGGAATCTACGTTAAACAGTAGATTCCGGCTGAATGAGGTTACCCAGGCGTTAATGGGGGTAGTTCCGAGATAGTAATTATTTTTTAAACTTCTGTGTTAGTTCCGTGGAAGCATTACGGTTGTCTTAAAGGTGCCTTAAAAAATCTACATATTTTGGTACCTGCACAACGTTAACAGAACTGGAAAAAATAAAAAGAAAATTTTTAGTCACATTAACTAACATTTTAATTACATAAATAACTTATAAACTTAAGAAATATTACCATAAAGATCTTAAAGTACATATATATTTATTAAATATATATGTAACTACATTTCATATTTACTTTATGTAAATTTATTTCCTAGCATATACAAATATTACAGAGAAAACGCATTATTAGGCCTTTTAGAAAAAGTAATTACTAAGCGTTAGTTTTTTAAAACTCATTTAGAGGTAATAGATATTTGTGTAACCTCCCTGGTGACACTAACGCGCTGCCTTAAAGGAACCATGAAATGCAATATCTAAATGGTACTGTACTCAAGGAGTACAGGCTGTTCTAAACATATGGAAATGTATATTAATGGCATTTCTACACTAATAATTTAAATGTTTTGCAAATATTTTAATTTCAACAGTTACATTTAAAAGCAAACCATATTATTATGTTCATATTTAAAATAAATATTTTAGGAGGAAATAAAAACAACTATTGTAACAGGTGGTTTTTAATAGGAAGGCGTAAAGTTATTTTACATTAATAAAACATTATTATAAACCATTTTTTAGTGCATTTTAAAATTAATATCATTGTTATTAAAAAATAGCATTATTTCAGTTTTTCCTCCGTCAGAAAGACAGTAGGTGGCAATTAGCAGAGCAAGCTGCAAGTGTAGTTTTTATGGGGTTGTTTCAATGGTGGTTTTTAAGTGAATAATTAAAAGCTTTTAAGAAATCTGTATATTCCTGATGTTTGCGAAAAATTGCTTTAGACCATCATTTTATAAATTAATAAATAATCAAGTACCAGGGTAATCCGATACTTTTGCACTGACGGAAATCGGGGACAATCTAATTGTATACAATTTCCTTTGGCGATAAATATAACGTGGAAGAACGTCATCACACTTTTTTTTAATAGGGTAAAGTTTCGTAATAGGAGATTTATATTTTAATAACTTTCCTAAGAAAATCAGTATAGCTTTTGGGGAGCCATTATCATATTTTTGTTACACAAATTTTTATACAAACGTAATCAGTATTATTTATGGGAGATGTTACATTTAATTATTTTTTACACTTTTTTAAAATTTAAAATCGGTGTTTTTCTGTCTCAATTTGTATTTAAATAACACTCTCAGAGAAAAATTGATATGTTAAGTACTTTTTTTGTACGCACTCTATAAATTTAGTTTTTATGGATCTGATATTGTTCTTCTTTCAACATGTATTATATACTGTGTGATCCAGGAGGGTTGCTTACCCCCTTTTTTCTGCATTTTTAAGAATAGAAAAATAAAATTTGGGGATATCATGTAATGTTTTTTAACGCTTTCACCGGAAACAGCCTTAACTTTTTCCTCCATTTTCAAATTGGACACCCTCTATATTTTTACATTTTGGGATATTTGGAAACATTCTGCTTCCAATGGTACCCCATGTGTCAAAATTTAACAGCTTTGAAAAACATTGTTTTTTATCTAAGCAGCTATATGGACCAGAAATTATTAATTGAATGTCAATTAATCGAACAAAAATTAAAAAACGCAGTGTAAATGCTTTAGGCTAAATTTAATTGCGTTTTGAAGTTAAATTAAAAATATTCAGTTTTTTTCAAATGAGATGACATGGCTTCACCTTGTCATTTGAAAAGCATAGCGTGCAAAAAATAAATACAAGTTAAACAAAAAAAAAAATTGACATTTAACGCACTGACAAGCCCTATATCGAAAACAAAAAATAAAAAAACGGAGCTGTCAAAATTTGACATATAGGGTACCGTTGGACGAAAAATCCCTCCAGGAATCCATGTAAAATATACAGTGAGTCTAATTTAAAAATCGAAAATTGAGGCCCTTTCTGGTAAAACCTGAAGTCATTGAAGGTCACGTTTCTTGTCAAAAACCGTCAAATTCGTCATTTTATAATATTCCAAAGTTACTTTTTTCTTTCTTTAAAAATGCAGAAAAAAAAGGGATGAGCCATCATCCTGGATCACCCAGTATAATGATTACTTATAATTTAAGGATTCGTATATAAGTTACTTAAGACACATCAGAAGTGATTATTGCATGTAATTAAATTTGTTAAAAAAAGTAGGCAATAATTGTTTTTAGTTTTTTTTTTGTCGAACACTTACAAACTTTAGTAGCAAAAACTAACTCTTTTCTTAATGGGTTTTAAATAGTATTTTTTTAAAGTGTGTTACACCATTTTTACAGTTGGTACAATACATGCTTTAACAAATATTACATTAATTAACATTTTAATGTTAAATAGCAAAATTATTGTCCTAGCCACAGTAATTATGCGGTCTATCAGGGCTCTGAAGTTGACCTAGGTCCCACGTTACATTTTCGTTTGTTCAGTTAAAATATACGTAATTATTAAACATTTAGCTATATAATAAAAGTACCATGCTATTTTTGTACTGTTATTTTGTTAAGCATAATCACTGAAATGTAAATCAAAGAGTTGCTTTTAAGTTTCAACTAAATTTTAGGTAAGATGTGAATAAAACTTTTAAAGTAATTTTAAATTCACATTTTTATTAATGCATTTTAAAGTAGTACAAAAACATGTATTTTAGAGCTGCGGATACGTCGAGTGATCGGGCGATTGTAAACTCGACCCATTTAGCATATTTATTTTTTGCCCTATGTAAACTGGGCCCGTAAATATTTTATTATCTGTCAAATCAAAATCAAATCAATATTTATTGAAAAGCCAAAAAGCTGTACAATAATTTACTTAAAACTAGTAGGGTATTCCATTTGACTTATCAGTAGTACTCATAATAATTATAATTTCCCCAACAAGACGAAAAACAAAAATATGAAAAACACAATTAAAAATATTGTCATAAAACTAAACTAGTTAAAGTCTTAATTTAAAAAAGTAAAATAACAGTCAAAATTACAACAGTCATAATGCTAAAAACATAAAAGGTATACAAAACTCACTATAAATTACGGTAAATTACCTAATATGGGAATTGTGTTTACAATAAACTTATCCAAAGAATAGTTTGCACTTTCCAACAATGCACTTTTTAGAACTTTATTGAAACGCTTGGTATCAAGCCGCCTTATATTTAGAGGAATTGCATTATATAAGTACCTTCCGTGGTGATGCAAACTACTTCTGGTAACAATATTAAGAGATTGGTAATCACACTTGTACACTCGGCCGGTGTTCAAATTTTTTCAGGTACTTAGGTTCTGGTCGATCATGGATAGTTCTGGTTAGCAAAGCAGCTTTTCATTTTCCCCAATTAATAATATATATAAATATCATTGTCTTACTGATCTCAGTGTTTCTAAATAAATTTCTTTAACCCTAAATGATAATGCATTTTTACTAACGGCCCAGTTTTCTTATCGGATTTACGGCCCGTTCTTTAACGACCGGCCGAGTTTACATACCTTTTTTTGGGTGATATCTTTATGGTAGGAATTTAATTTTTATCATCGGCCGGGTTTGCATTTGCCCGAGTGATCATTTCTTAAAATTTTTAACAGAAAAATGCAATAATTTGAGACGCAGTCATAGCCTAAAAAAGCCTATCCATAACTAAAGGCTAGCAAAAATAATTTTATCGGACTTTTGAAACTATTTTCTTGAAATAACGAATATTGTTTGAGTTTAACCATGTTTATATCATATTTAAAACAAAATCTGTGATCGGTCTTTAAATTAACTAAAAAATAAAAAAATACATATTTTATTTAATTAGTTTTTTTAAAGCAATCTTTGTAATAGGAAAATTTTATTCGTTATACAAAAAAGTATATTGTTTAAAATTATATGGGTATGTCTCATTTCCTGCTGCTATGTAAATATTTTTTTCTTCGAGGAAGCCGAATACGTTTAGGATTTGATTGATGATAATTTCTTGGAATCAAGGCAACTCTGGCTCACTAGTAAAAAGAATATGAAAAAAACTTGTTGTGCTGCCTGAAATAGATTATAATCTCTGCCGGTCCCAAAATCCAACATACTTTTATATCAATTTACCCCAATTAAGAGCATGAAGAAGCAAATTTCGTAATAAATTATTGTAGCTAGTAATATAATAAACTGCAAAAACTTTATAAGTTCCTTTTTATGTGATTTTTAACGTTAGGGTGGGGTAAGGTAAAAAAAGCAATAATTTTTTTTAAATTTATTTTAAAAAAATCTTAAGTCAGACATGGCAATATGAAACAATTAAATTTGGTAAACTGAGTATAATAGTAACAGGATTTAGTAACATAGCATTTTGGCAGAAGTGCGCCTAATTTCTTTTACCTATTTTTCTGTAATAAATACCGAGTAAAACATATTTGAATTAAATGGATTTTTTTATAGAAGTTTATTTGTACATTTATTATTAGCTCTAAGAATATTACTTTCTTAAGTATCTATTGAACATCCTAATCAACGGTTAGATTTTACATTAAAATCAAAATTTCCTACAAAACCTCCGTTACTACGGCGAGTTTGTGTATGATTTAATTATATGTTAATTCTGTTTACTAGTAATTACATGTAATAAACATAATGTATCCTAAAAGTCCTGTGCGATAATTAATGGTAGGATTGTAGCATAATAATTAACCTAAACAGTTACGCTTTTTCTCGAGTGTTTGTATTATGGTATTCGCAATGTACCAATTAGTACATATGCGTCATGCAGGTTGATAGTTTTTTTAAGCTTAGATTTGAATGGTAGAGAACTCCAATTTTCTAGATATTGTTTCAATAACAAAAAACAAATTTGTATTATTACTGCAAGCGACAATTTAATCAATATTTTACTATCAAGTGTTACTCTCTTGTGGGTACCAAGACATTCGGGAATAGAAGGCAACGAAAAAACGTATGAGCTAGCGAGACAGGGATTATCCACACCATACGTCGGACCAGAACCTGCCCTCGGAGTGACCAAAACCACAGCACAAGGGCAAACCAGGGAATGGATCCGAAACAAACACGAGGAATATTGAGAAAACCTTAGTAGAATTAGACATGGAAAAAGCTTCATAAGGGACCCAGCCAAACGAACGATGGAAGAACTACTCAGACAAAGTGGGAAAAGACTTCGCATAGCAGTAGGATTGCTAACAGGGCACGATAACCTAAGAGGAGACCTACACAAGATAGGCTCATACAATGGGGACACAAGTTGCAGAATGTGCGACGAATGGGAAGAAACAGCCTACCATATCCTGTGCGAATGTGCAGCATTGAATCACAAAAGACAGGTATTATTTGGGCAACCGGAAATAAGCCCACAGGAATATATCAACCAACCAGAATCGGGGTTATACAGACTTGTAGAAGGAACAATACTTATGGGAGGATTGGTATAAAAGATAATGGGAGATTAGGCACAAGAAAAAGAAGCATAAGTGTTTTACAAAAAATTAACTCTATTACTTATTGTCAAAATTTGATAACAAACAACAAATGTTTTAAATGGGGTTTAGCGTTAAACATGTTTACAAACACTTTTTTGAAACCCCTAGCAAATTCTGCAAAAAAGGTTATTTTATTTTATTAAATACGACGATTACACACAAATTATTTACTTTTAAATACATCTTTAATAAAATTATCTAAATTCGCAGAAAATTACATAGCACTAAGAATAAATAAAAATCTTGGGTGGTTCTCACTAAGATAATATAAAAGAAAGGTATTTTAATCCTGCAATGCATCATGGGAAATATGTCAAGCGGTGGCGCCACCACCAGTGTGTCAGACACACTAGCCGGTAAATAAAGTATTTTTATGCGAACGAATAAATTATACTTACTTATTAATAATTAATTCTCATTTTTTGATTATTTATAAAGAAATATATAGTTTTAGAAAAAATACAATACATATTAGGATAATTAATTTGAAATCCATGTAAACACAAAAGTTTGATTAATATATATTAAATATATAATAATATAAATTTTTTCGTCTTCTAATTGCAAAGTGTGTGAAGAGGCTATCAATTCTCCAAAACCGTTATCAGATGCAAGCTCTGACTAGACAGATGCAATAAATCGTGGTCACTTAAAGCATCCTACTGAAGCAGTTTTTTAACTTCTTAAAAAAGCTGAAGAAGTTTTCACTAGCTATGGAAAAACTTTATTGCATCTGCAGAATGTTTATGAGCTTTTAACAAAAAGTATTCAGGAAGCTGTTAAACATTCGCTTGTCTTTCCAGAATGCCACAATATTCGCTATAAAGTTTTGGGGAAATTCATTTCTTTACGGCTTCACATTCTTGCTAAAAACATAACAGTGCAACCAGAGAACCAAAATCTTGTTGTTTTTAGTTCTCGAAGTGCATAAATATGCATACTTCTACAAAAACTGCTTGCAAATAAATTGTTAAGATTATACTAATAATATTATTACAACCTATTTTTTAAAAAATACTACAAATTTGTTAGCTCTCAGTATTAAGAATACTTAAGAAATATATAACATTTTAATTGTTCGCTTTTTAATCATTAAAATTAATAAACTTTTATTTATTAATCAAGCTTTTGTGTTTACATGGATTTCAAATTAATTACCCTAATATGTATTACATTTTTTCTACTACTAAATATTTCTCCATAAATAATAAAAAAATGAGAATTAATTATTAAGTGTAATTGATTATAAAATAAAAATATAATTCATAGCTTTTTGTTAGCTATGACATTTTACGTAGTCATGTGTGACTTTTGAATATACAGGAGGAGTCATAGGAAAGTTTAAATATATATATATATATATATATATATATATATATATATATATATATATATATATATATATATATATATATATATATATATTATATATATATATATATTTTTTTTCTTAATTTCAAAATTGGAATGCAGGAACAATTTGCAAGGGTCAAAAACCCCTTTATTATCTTGCGAACGAAACCAAAGAAAAATTTAAAATGAGCAGCTATACCTTGATATGAGTTTTAAAAATAATAATTAATGACGTCATATCTCAAACTTGGGATATACTGTATAAATATTTCCCAAAAAAGAGCGTGGCTAAAAATACTAATTAACGGGTCCGAGCAAAAACATTTTTTTTTTTGATCTAATAAATTTATTTTAATTTAGAAACTTACACTGTATTGGCTATAATAATACAATGGACTGAAATATTAGTAACGCTTTGTGATTTGCATCTGGAAACGGTGTAGAAGCTAGTTTATGGCCCATTCAGTATCTGCCACCCTGTAAATAATTATTATTACATTTATTAATTTTTGTTTGTTTTTTTATATTGAGGGTTAAGGGTTATCAATTTCGTTATTTACCAAGATTAAAATTCATCTTTTAACTAAAGTATAAGGGCAGGCTTTTTCCCAGACGTAGTAGATATATTTTTCGTAACAGCAAAGTGCATTTTAACCTACACAAAGTAATAAAATACTTTTATTAAAATTTTGCTACGGTACACCTACAAACAACTTAAAACATGGCATTTTAATCTTGACTTAATATAACACAGCAGCTAAACTAAGATTTATTAGCTGCTTACGCTTATCGTTTAACCTATCACAGATCATTAAGCAAGTCAACTTGTTAAAAGTCACGGTAATTCGTTCTAATCGGGCGTGTATAAGTGGCGCCTAAGAAAGGTTGGTCTTTTTCTAAACTATTTTTAATTAATCTAATGCAGCGTTTCTCAAAGTATGTTCCGCGAAAAAAATGATTCTCTGAGTCCAGAATCCTGACTGGATTTTCGACCTACGTATTACCGAAAAATAAGTATCGCATCCAATAAACTGGACGCGGAACCCGATATGATACTGCAACTTTCATCAATAAGACCCAGTGGCAGTTCTTGGATTTAAAAAAAAATTTATCTAAAAAGTAAGACATGATATCCACACTAAATCTACCAGATGCTATTGGCCTTAAGGGGAATACTGGTAAAAAAAAATGAAATTTGCTAGTAAATAATCGGACTATCAGAAGCAAATCCTCTATTTGAATTTTTTTTGTGAATTTGATCAAATATTATCGTCAAAACTCATATTTCGCTAAATTATCTATGTTTTTCTCTTTCCTGGGGAGTGGCGCCTCCTACAACACTTAGCATTCTTAATTCCATTCAAAGAAGAGCTGTTCGTCTTATTAATGATCCCACACTTGCCGAAAAACTTCCTTCCGTTGCCCACCGACGGGCTGTAAGGTATCTGTCGCTCTTTTATAGGTATTGTCATGGCTCCGAAGAGTTGGCGAGTATGATTTCTCCTCTGGCAGCTCCCAGCAGAGCAACACGTAGTGCCACTTCTATACATCCTTTTACAGTCCAACTTTGTTTGTTCCTTTATCCCTGTCCAGACTATGAAACCCGCTACACGCAGAAGTTTTCCTTTTTTTCCAGATCTCCAAATATTTAAGTCACGTGCGAGTAAACTCCCTCTTCCCACACTTCAGTCAGCCACGGTACAGTACGGCCACAGCCTTCGTGGACTATTACAAGATAAAAAAAATTGTGTGAAGAGTGAAAATAGTTTCATTCCTTGCATTGATAGCCTTATCTATTTATAAAAGTATCCTTTTTATTATTTCATGCTCAAATTCCTTTGTGTATTACTAATATATTTTGTAAAAAATAAATTATAACCATATTACGAGTATCGATTCCTATAATTTAAAATGCAAAAATATTTATTTATGCAGCAATAAGAGGGTTCCGTGTTTATTTTTCCTGTTAAAAAGGGTTCCATTTGTGGAAAAGTTTGAGAAACACTGATCTAATGGAATGAAAGTATTCTAAATTTCATTGGAAGATAACGGCCATATTGAATTTACCGATAAAAATTTCGAAAGTTTGATTTTCAACTTATGCCCAACCAGATTATCAATAGCAATTCAACTTATAGTAAGCACATAAGGATTGGACTTAATTTAATGAAAATAAAGTGAATTACTTCTTTAATAAATTATTTCAGGTATTTCTTAAACATGGACTATTTTTAAGAAGGTTGAATCATTTTTTGATCTGATTGAAGAATAATTTAAGAGGTTATATTATTATTTATTAGGTTTTGGATAATTGGCTTATCTTTTGCTTTTTCTTTTCAGATCTCTGACATCGTAGTAGGTCAAGAACCCAACGTATCTGCCAAAGATTACCTACTTCGTTGGGCTAAGCGCACCACTCACAAATACCCTGGTGTCCACGTACAAGATTTTACTAAGTCTTGGAGAGATGGTTTGGCATTTAGCTCTATTATTCATAGAAATAGACCTGACCTTATTGATTGGGGAAGAGTCCGCAGTCAAAGACCCAGAGAACGTTTAGAGACAGTGTTCTTTGTTGCTGAAAAAGAGTATGGAGTTACCAGGCTTTTGGATCCGGAAGGTAAGCAAATCCTATCATTAATATTGTTTAAAAACTAACTTTCTGATATAAGGTTCAATAGAAAGACATGGTAAAATGCATCTCGAATACCATCTGTCAACATTTTTTATAGATAAGAGCATTTACATTTTCAAGACGTTTTTTAATAAATTAGACTTGATCTGCAGCTTTTTATTTTTTTTTTATTTATATAAAAATCCATTCTCCTTAGCTACTTAGTCGTGTTTCCTCTATTTGTTGTACAGTCTTAAGTTTTTGAGCAAAACTTTATGTCTCCAAGCTTCCATTATGACCTTAGCATATGGAATACCTCTGACCAGCTTTTATGTTTCGACTTTATAACTTAAGACTATTTTCTTCTGTAATAAATAATACTACAGGGTAAGCAGACAAAAAGGTACAGGGTTATCCACTTTTTTAGAAAGCACGCTTTGGCTCAAAAAAGCTTTTGTCTAGTAAAAGTTGGATAGACCCAAAAAACATTCTGTCTAGTTTTATTCCTTTGCTTTCAAGGCTTTAACACTGAATTGAGAGGTTCTGTAGTAAAAAAAGAAGAATAAAAATAACTTCGATAGTAATTTTTAATATTGATTTTTAACGACAGCTATCCAGGTATAATGTTATTATGACTCACGTTAGTTACGTCCGTAAATACACGTCAAATTTAGAGACCCCTCTTATTCAACATTTTTTAAAGTTGTATGTGTAAGCTGTTTATTTCCCGTGTTGCCATAATAATGGTTAAAAATGGACTTGTTACTTGTTACATAAGTAAACCCGAGAAAACTGCTGTTATTTATTGGAGAAAGTAAATCGTGTCGAGTACCCAGAGTTGGTCTTAGATTACAAAAATGTATGAATCATTAAGAAGATGTAATGACAAGGCATATTTTTCTCAACAGTTTATTTCACAATTTGTAGTACGCCTAAATTGGATGCAAGGAATGTTAATATGTAACCATCTATTTATTAAATTAGATTTTTTAATTAAACTTCCGAAACAATAAGTAAGTTGTTGAATCAGTTGTTATTCTAATTTAAAATGAAACTTAACTGTGGGCATGGAAATTCCATTATGGCCTATTAGTGACTTTGGAATAACCAAACATGATTTCAATGAGACATATCCTTTAAACCTTTATTGCCATATAAAAAACAATCTCGCCCAATTAATAAACTTAACGGGTGTATCTTGGATGGGTTACACTGTTGATTTTCCCCACGTAAAATTGTTTATCACGCCTTATTCGGAGTTTTGTAAGTGCGAAATATTTTAAGAGATTTATGGTATAGTAAAAGGTCTAAAAAGGTCCTTTTAATATTGAAAGCGAAGATATAAAGTTTTCACAGATTTAAAGTTTGAAATAAGTTGAGGGTGGAGGGCATGTTTCAAAACAGCCACACTTAGGGCTGTTATGAATAAACCAACTAAAAAAGAAATTTTAGAATTACCAATGCAAACTCCTTTTTACCTTTTTAATATTTTATTAAGTGTTGATAATAATTGGAAATAAATAATAAATATAAATAAATTGCATTGCATTGTTGTAAAAATATTTCATTATAATGATATGGCACTGGCATAAGTTTTTAATTTAGAAATCTGAAGAATATTTTGTGTTTAGTAAGACGATTATTGATAACTGTATTTATAATGTATATTATAGTTAAATACAGTTTTAGTATTGCATTGGTATTAGTCTAATTAGGCTTTCGTTCATAAAAAGAAAATGTGTTGAATCGCCCGATACGCAAACCCAATGTGTTCGCAGATTCGACTGGCCTGGTAACACCCAGCTTTTGCCTCGCGCTAGTGTCCAACCCAACGTCAAAATTTGTCCAAGGCCAAAGCCGATTGTTTGGCCTTTTCCACAACCTTTGACCGAAGCCAAAGTCAAACATTTGATCAGCTTAGGAGTTCACAAATAACTAAAAACATAAAATTTTAAAGTTATTTATGCAAATTTTATTTTACTCCGCTTTATATTTAAAGAAGTGTTCCTAATTGAATTAAATTATTATAAAAATATATCAAGTCATTTTAATGATATAGTCCATTTCATCATAACTGAAATTGTATAAATTATAAGTCATTAATTTAGAAACCTGGAGAATATTTTGTATTTAAGAAAGCAATATTTATTTATTATTATAATATTGTTAAATAAAAAATTAGTATAAGACTAATTAAGTTTACATTCATAAAAAATATGTGCGAAAAGTGTGCAAATCGGCCGATACGCAAGGCAACCATTTGTTGGCCTTGCGTATCGGCCGATTTGACTGCCCCGCTGTCACTCAGCTTTTGCCTCTCTCGAATGAGTAGTAATAACATTGTTCGTTTTTTCATTTTCTGCGTTTGGGTACAAAAATTCGACTTCGGCGAAAGCCGAATGTATGGCCGGCCGAAGATACCATTTTGGCCGATTGTGACTTATGCCGAACATTTGGTTGGAATCTACTTAAGACTATGGTTAAACAGGGAGGCGAAATTTGTGTGTATTAAAAAAGTCTGACCCAAAGATTATCTCTTTTTAGTGAGTGCAATTTTTTATTTAATAGCCAAATTGCAACAATGTGACTTTAACACAACGTTAAGAGTGGCCTTAAACAAAAAAAGGGGATTTAAAACTCTATGAGGTAACGTTCGTTGTGACCGGTTCGGTATAAGACTGGATTTAGAGCAAAACTACAAATATGCGTCTTTTCCTTGTATTTTCTTTTAATCTCAAACAATTTAAAGTCGTTAATTAGGTTCAAAAATCGCACATTAATATTTTTTATGTTTACCTTTTTACCTTACGTAACCTAATTAAGTCATTTCAATAAACTCGATAATTTATTTTTATTGGATTATTGGTATTTTGTACGTCTTCTACCAATGACCTTTCGTATTAGGTTAATAGAAATATTAGTATGCATGCATACATGCAAAGCAAATAATTTTATTACATTATTTTACGTGAATCTATTATTAGGCTCATGATGTCTTTATTATTTAATTTTTAAATTTATTTTTTTAGAGTATTGGGTTTGCAAAGTTTTGCATTAACCTATTTAGCTAAGAGATGCTGTATATGAGAGAATATACAATCAGATGTTAATAAAATGTAACTTCTTATTTAATTTACTCACCTGTATAGGGGTATTTATTTTAAACTAAACAGGGCTTTATTTTTGAACTTCCCTGTTTTTTTTTTTTAAAAAACGAATATAGTCAGTTCGTATATTTTTTTCCGTAGAATTCAATAATCTAATCAGAAAAACATTTGAAGCAAGAACAAAAGAGTTACAGAACGAGTGACGTATTTTTTAAATGGAATACCCCGTATATTTTTATATCAGAGATAGAGATTTTTACGAGGAATTTGGTGATATAGGGGTTGCTGGGTTTATTTTCTGCGGTTTTGCTGCAAAACAAAGCCCTGTTTACTTTAAAATGAATAACCCTGTACATAAAAGGTACTTAAAAGTTGTATTTGTGTTTTGTTTGGGTTGTTACAAAAATTGTATGTTTTATTGAGTTTTCTTAATTGCCCATTTCTTTAACACTTATCCTACATTTTTTTCCTTTGTCATATTTGTTTGTTTACGTAAATAATTTTAGAAAATTATTTGAAATATAATAATATTCCACTTAGGTTACTCTCCTGGTATGTTTCTTTTACGAAAGTAATATATTTGTATATATATATATATATATATATATATATATATATATATATATATATATATATATATATATATATATATATATATATATATATATATATATATATATATATATATATATATATATATATAAATATAAAAGTAATAAGTCGTTTTAGGTAGGTTAAAAAAGGTAAAGATACATAAAATATATATTTTTATTAGAATCTATATAGACAATTTTTAAAAATATTTAATATTGGTACAATACTATCTAACGAAAATCCTTAAAGAAGTTAAAAAATAGTGCAATTATATACAGGTCGCGTTTTTAACCATTATTCTTATACCAAAAAAAGAACGGATTTACGGTAGCATGCATTATTAATTAACTTTATGTAGCCTTGAAACTTTACTGGACTCTTAGTCTGCATTATGGCAAAGGAAAATTTTTAAATTAACTGTCAGCTGTTAGTTCAACTAAAAATGTGTTTAATTACATAATTTGCAGATTGTAATGACCATCGGTTATAATAACCTCTTTGTAATAGCTTCCTGTTTTTTTTTTTTTAAATTGGTATAAACTGATTTTGACTGCATAATAATTACATAGTTTTACGAATGTTGTGCTTTTTAAATATTTGCAGTTTTTAAATTATTGCAATATATTAACCTTTTAAATATCTATAGACAATATTTTATTTTTGTTACATTTTTAAGACCATAGTAACAATTTTATTATAATAATAATAGTGATTTTAAATATACCAAAATACTTATATGTAAAATAAGATCTAATTAGACCAAGTTCTTTTTTCGCAAGTATTTTGCTGATCTGTCTGTATAAATCAATGTTCTTTTTTTATTAATAGAGACAGATTTGTAAAAAACTTGTCTAGTCAAAAAAGAGCTTGGTCTAATTTTAGATCTCAGTACTTTTGGGAGGTGCTTTATAATTTGCATGAATCAATGAGTCAGTCAGTAGTAAAATGGGCGATTTTTATTTTTTTCACAGATAATTTAAATACTTACTGGAATTTACATACAAAATCTCATATCTCTATGTGGAACGATAGCGAAGTTACAATAGGGGAAAAACATGCTGAAACCTTTTGTGTAAAATATACACATTTGTGCGTCAAGTCTGAACAATACAAACCATACAATAAAAGGCAACGTCACAAAGGACAAATGTGATCATATTATAAACCATGAGATTATTCAATACAATGTTATAAAATAAACCATCCTAACTGGCAGAGCTGTCGCAATTAACTTTAAATTAAGTAATTCAATTACAATTACCAATTACTAGCATGTTTGTTAAAAGTAACTCAATTATCAATAATCAATTCAATATTTTAGCAATTACCACATATATTAAACACGATATACTAAACAAATAAAATATGTATACTAATATGCATTATACGCGCACGTCACGTCAATCGAAAATACTAAATCGGCGCAGAGGCGGGGTTTGACGGATTCAAAGAGGCCCGCCGTTATTCGATTATAATTATTAATTAGGTAATTAAATTAATTTCTAAGTAATTCAATTACTTTATAAGTAATCGAATTACTTTCTAAGTAATTGAATTACTTGGGATTCGTGAAAATCAATTACCAATTACGATTACATTATCCTATTAATTGATAATCTAAATATAATAACCCTTTCTAGAAAGTAATTGAATTAAAGTAATCCAATTACTAAGAAGTGATTGAATGCGATTTTTCAATTATTTTATTTCAATTACCGACAGCTCTGCTAACTGGTTAGACCATCATCGTATAAAAACATTACGAAAAGTTATATTTTTTTGTAGACGTTTTAATATTAATCTTGCTATATTATTAAGTGATAAATAATTGCTTGTTATGCAGCTTTGACCACTATCCGTAATAAAAATAAAATTACTTACTAAAAGAAGTTGTTTGGTGTATGGTTTTTTTGGCAGAAGTACTCATGCCTTTTACTAATTAATCGGTTTATCTGAATGTAAAGAATATTCATATTAGAATAAATTTTAATGGATTCTAATTTTTAATAGAACCGTTTTTTTTTTTATAACAATTTATATATATTTCTTCTTTGTAGATGTCGACACTCACGAACCCGACGAGAAGTCGCTCATTACTTACATCTCGTCGTTACACGAGGTGTTCCCGGAGCCACCGCCAATTCACCCACTTTACGACTCTGCTGCCCAACAAAGAGTCCAGGAATACAGGGAAATTGCCTCTAGTTTACATATGTGGATGCGAGAAAAATATAGTCTTATGCAGGTAGGATATATATTGTTACACACTTTAAAAATATCTGTTTAGTTAATAGAATAATTGTAGAAGGTTAGAATTATTTTATTAAGGTTAATAATGTATTTAAAATAAAGGTCTGTTGTCTCAAAAGTTGGTATACGGGGGTTTTTTGGGGCGCTGATTAGAAATCTGAAAACATATTTTTCCGGCAACAGTTCGTTTTCGAGAAATTCATCATCAAAGTTGACAATCAAACTAACCTTATTTACACTATTCCTCCTTCTTGTTGTACATAATTCTTGATTTTTACACTAAATTGGCACACAATATTTTACAAAAACCTTTTAAAAACTTGTTTTTAAATTTATTTTACACCTTTAATTGCAAACCTCCACTTTCACACGCTACAATGTGGCCGCAACCATGTGAAAACTAGGGATTTCATAAGCAAATATGGCCGCTGCCTTTAAACTTGAGAGTTCACAATTTAATGGAAAAAAAGTGTAAAATAAATAAAAATACAAGGTTTTAAAAGGTGTTTATAAAATATTGTGTGCCACTTTAGTGTAAAAGTCAAAAATTATGTACAAAAAGAAGGGGGAATATTGTGAAAATGAAGTTAGTTTGATTTTCAATTTTGATGATGAATATCTCGTAAACGAAACGTTACCAAAAATATTTTTACAGATTCGTTATCAGCGCCCCGAAAAACCCCCGTATACCAAATTTGGTCAAAATCGGAGAGGAGGCAACTTTCGAGACAGTTACCGAAATAATTAAATTACCTTAGCTTTTCCCTTTTTCGACGGCCATTGCAGATTATCCTGAGGGTGCTGGAGACATCCATTTTACACTTTTCTTGCTTCCTGTAGTAAAAGAATTTTTCCAGCTGATTCTATACTTTTCCATTATTTTTCACATTACTATAAAAAGCGCGAAGGAAGTCCGCACGGGCCAGTTTATTTTTTACTTTCGAAGAGAGCACTAGTTGACAGACAGTTAAAGGTTAAACAGTTATTATAATTACGTTACGTTAAATTGTTACCAAAGAAACGTTTGTGAACCTGATTTCTAATAAATAGGTGTAAAACCAGGATCCGTGTTTTCATACGGGGTGTCATGGAACAATATGATAGGGTAGAAAGCTGTTTCGTCTCTACTACTTGCTAGTTCCGTTGTTTTTCGGTTTTTCGGAAATTAAGATTTTTTTAAACGATTTTTAAATATGAATTTTTACAAAATAACTCTAGAACTTGGTGGCAATGATTAAAAACTCCTATTCTGAATGATGGTTTGACGCCACAAATGAGTAATATGAGAATTTTGCCATAAAAAAAGTAAAAATTTTCTTTAAATGTTGTCGAATTCAGTAATTTTTATACCTCCAAATCCCAAAAAATACAGAGCAGTCGTTTTTAAATTTCGGGAGTGTGCTATTATTAATTTAAATATTTTCTTTTCTTTTTAAGTTTGTTTTATTACATATACCTTGGTAACGTGTATGATAAATGATTAGATGATAAGTTACAAAATCATTGCCTCAGTTTTAGTTCTATTAGATCTGTCAATTTGTGTTGACAGATACATATCAAAGTCAAGTATAGAACTGTTATAAAAATTTTAAAAAATTACGGCCAAACCACAAATTTATCTTAAAAAATGTGTGTGGAGATCGTTTCTCCAAGTCAGAAATTTGCGAATGGTCCAGATTTTTTTAAATTGGTCGAGAATCACAGGATAATATTCATCTTCAAGACGCCCTGTTAATATGGTCACTTCCGATGTTACTGAGAAAACTAAGTAGGTGGTACTAAAATAAAGAAACGACAATTGAAAGCAATATTTAGAGTTTTATAAACCAAGGTTTTCAGAATTTTATTATCGATCGTCTTCTTATTGGATAAAACCTGAGGCAATCATTTTAATACTTAATTTAAAACCTCTTTTGTCGAAAAAAAAATGCAGCTCTTGGTGATTGAATACAAATTACGCGGTAACAGGAGATACTACATCACCTCGGGGAGTCTACTAATGTAAAAAGATGAGGAAAACTTACAAAATGTGACCTGTTGCTCCACGACAATGCATTCGTGCCCAAGTCAAGATTTTTGAAAGCTGCCATTGCTGAATGTGGTTTCGCCGAAGTAGACTTTCCGCTCTATAGTCCAGCTTTAGCCCCTGTCGGTATGTTTATTCCTAAATATAAAAGAAACTCTAAACGGAATTATTAAGGAATAATGATGAACTTAAAGATTTTGTAAACCATTTTGCGAACAAAAACATTTTAATAATGGTTTAAGTATGTGTATTAAGTCTATTGTTTTCATGCTCATTTCAAAAATGACCTTGAACTTCTACGTAATTTTTAATTTTTTTTAATTTGTTTTTTTAATCAACTTATATGAGTGTAGATTATTGAAAACAATTACTTAACTTTTAAGAAAAATCTTTAATACTAATTTTAGAACTTATTTTGTTCAAAAAAAAAAAAAAGAAAAATAATAAAATTGTTTTTATTTATTTATTCTTTTTACTTATTTGGACACACTATGTATTTATAACTTTATAAACGTAGACAGTACTAAAATATTTGCTACCAATTTGGCCACTGTTGGTGTAAGCAAAGCCTTTGCTAATGTTTGTACAATATATTAGGAAAAATGTCAACATTTACAGATATGTTAATATGGTTTTTGTGATGTTGCTTAAATAACCAAATGTGGGTAATAAAACTTGAGATAAAAAAAATAATATCTTTCGTAAACGTTTGGAAATAGCAAGTCATATTTCCGAAAGACAGTATTTTCTTTTTTTATGTAATTTGATTAGAACGAATGGTTTATTAGCAACGCGACATAGTTTAAATTATTAAAAATGTGGTTGATTTAGGAATTTAACTATAAAACTATAACACTTACTTTCCTCTGAACAACTAATACCGACAAGACCGGATATCGTTTTATAAGTATTGTTTAATTGTGTACTATGCATGACTGTTAGCTTTTAATCATTAAGCTGTGATCTCTGGTTGTAAATTTGTAAAACATTAGTTCGTTTCTTTATGAGATGTACACGGAATCTTTTAAGTTGTCCTAGAAAGTGTGAACTGTTTCCCAAAATATACTTCAAAACCTTATCCCACTTAAAAATATGTGAATAAGGAGACCAAAAAATACAAATTAAGCTTAAAAGTAGTTTCTAAATCTTGGATCGTAGGTTTGTTCCAAACACACTTGTCTTTAGGATTTAAAAATAATAACTTAGGTTATAAGTACATATCCAAATTTGCACCAAAATCGTCATTTTTTAGTACATTTCAAGATTTGTTTTTAAACCTTTAACAAAAAAAAACCCGACATATACTTGCATTTAGCAAAACATTTTTTGTATACAAGGCGTCCGGATTTCGTTGTAATTGCAGGATATCTCGACTTGCGATTTTCGCGAAGTGTCGCTACATCTTGATAAAACGAAAGATCACACTAAAAGGTTTTTTATGGTTCCCTTCGTTTTTTAATATACAGGGCGAAATTCATTTTAATTTTTTTTACCCCTTTGTATTTCAGCTCTTTTGTAACTTACAAGTAAAGTAAAAACTAATATTAGTAGGTATGTTTACGTAAAATCCAGTGGTGTAGTTAGATTTTTGTTAAATTTAATATTTTTTACGATATAGAATACCCTGTATGTTTTAAAATTAATAAATTATGTCGGATAAGAGCTTTTTAAAAATATATAATACTTAGTAGTTCTTTTATATTTTTAGACCTTAAAGGGATATTTTTAATTTTAAAAACGAATTTTGCTCTGTTGGTCATGATATAAAGACTTTATAAACAAAAGAGTAAAGATATCAATCATCCATATTTTTAAAAAAAATTATATATTTTTAACATAGTTTTTTAAAGTTTTTAACGAAAACATAAACCAAAGCCACATATAGTAAAACAGTTCTTACTTTGCATCCTGGGGATGCAGAACGACCATTTAATTTTTGTCACTGGTGTCTTTTAAAATTTAAATACCGATAATAATTAAAAGAAAAACATGTTTGGCCGAGGCTTTTATCAGCAGTGCCGGAATATTAAACAGACCAAATAGCAGATATTGGTCAAGAGAATATCAAGACATGATTTTTCCTAGAGCATCAAGGTAGATTTGGTTTTAGCGTGGAGTGTTCTATTCTAGGATCTTAATCCAAATTTTATATTTATGAAGTCAGTTTATGGGTACTTAAATATTCTGGAAAAACCTTTAGGTGAATTATGCGATGAAGTACAGTTAGAAATTGAAGGATAATCTTCCAAATCATTGCATTGGCACCCATGGCTGGTTTCCGGTGTATCTAAGGCCACCAGAGGAATCAATTCTGGTTTTTTTTTCTGGTTATTAGGAAAATAAAATATATCGTTCTCAACATCATATACTTTAAGAATGCCACAGAAGAAATTTTAAAAATTTAGAAGGCTGTACATTAATATTAGTAAATGCACTACGCAGAATTCGAACAGTGTGTAATAAATGCATAAAATTTAATGGGTTGCAGTTTAGACAATATTTTTTTAACAACTAAATAAATAACTGGTCTCCGCACTTTAATTTTGCAAGGTTAAATTTTAGATTTAATATAAAATTTAATACCCAATATTAAAAATGGGATTTAGGTATGGACTAAAAACTTACATTTTTTTAGAGACTGTTAGATCTAGGTTACTTTTAATTTTAGTTATAGCCATAAAATTTTCTCTATAGGTAGTTAAAATAAAACTAATAAATTTATAAAAATGTTTTTTTTTATATTTTTTAATAAATAATACTTTAGTTGAGGTTATATAAAGACGGCTTACTACTCAAAATTAAAGTTTAAATTTAAAAAGTTTGATGTATGTTTATTTTTATATATCGTTTACATTATTACTTATTATTTTTATTTTTTAGGATCGCTCTTTTCCTCCTACTTTAATCGAAATGAAAAAACTCGCTGCAGAATCTTCAAGATTCCGCACCGACGAAATTCCTCCAAGGCAAAGAGACAAACAGTATTGTCATCAACTATTTAGAGACCTTGAGAAATATTTTAAGAGTGTTGGAGAGGTAAGTTTGGATATCAATAAATGGTTTAGTTAGGATAAAAAAGAGCAAGCCATTTTACTCTAATCGTATAGCTCTTTAATATTTGTAAATTGTCATTTTACTTGCCTCCAATCTTTTACAAATATTTTATGATCTTATGTTGTCTCTGCTTTACTGATTTACTTAATATGATATGCACTTATTCAAAGATGAATTTACTTCTTAATCCTTATAAGTATTATTATAGGTTGATATCGAACCAGATTTGCACATTGACAATATTGAAAGAAATTGGCAGAGGCTTATGAATGCATACCAAGAGCGCGACAGGCACATTATTGAAGAAATAAAACGATTGGAAAAATTGCAGAGGTTGGCCGAAAAAGTACACAGGTAAGTAATGGGGTTTATTATGCCTTTAACTTTGTAGGTGTTATCGACATATCTGAGCCGAAGTGCATATACTTTATCTTTTGTTTAAACGAAAAGGTAATATAAAAGTAAAAAATGTTTTTTAACAACGCATTAATGTATGCATCTTACCAAAATGATAAGTGGTGTATGCTGGGTGTCGGACTAGGAATTTCTGGAGTATTTTTTTCGCTGAACACGAATCTGAAGTCAATATTGGGGGTCAAATAGCAAATAATCGAGAAAAGGCGTAATTTGAGATATTAAAGATTTTTTTTTTTTAATTTAAAACGTCAATATCTTAAAAACTACAAAAGATACACAAAACTTTATATGACATAAACAATGTATTTTAAAAAGGCCTTTAATATAAGCTATATAACTTTCTTTCTAAATTCAATATTTTTCGAGTTGTAATCAAAAAACCGAATTTTCAGGATTTTTTCAGAAAAATTAGGAAAAATATATATTTTTTTTATTTTTGGATTTTTTCTGAAAATTTTAAGTGATTTGGGATTCAAATAAATAAAGTAAATGATTTATTATTAAAAAAACTCAAAAATCACATTAATAAAAAAAATTTTTGGACTAAAATTTTTTGTCAAAATTACATTTTCGTTTATATCTCCTTTATTATTTATCTTATCAAAAATGTTTATATAACTTTGTTTATAGACAATTTGAAAAGCTCTCTTTTTTATTTTGTAAAATTTTTTGTATCTCTTATAGTTTATATAGTCGTAGTCCAAACATTCCGTGGTAGCAGGTATCTGCTGGTAAATGTACCGTGTAGGTTTTTTGAGACTTTCTCGACTTTTTGCTGTTTTACCCACAAATTTGACTTTAGATTCGTGGACAGCGGTAAAAAAATACGCCAGAAAATCTTAGTCCGACATCCAGCATACACCACTTATTTTTTTTTTATGGGCCTGTGTTATTAATTAACAAGAAAATATTAATTTTTTGCTGATACTGCAAAAATAGTAGCTATATAGGTTTAGGTGAATGAAACTAATTTATCTTAATTGCTTCGGCAGCTAGTAATGTTTATCCTGAAGCAGAGCAATTTTTATCATTTAAGGGCCTAGTAATTCCATTTACGCTCCACTAAAAGCTAGCAAATACAATCTTACATCACAAATGTTAATTAATTAATCTAACCATGTTTGATTTGATAAGTTGCAGTACCAGCATAAAAATATCTTAATTCATTACCTTTATGACAATTTATTAATATTTACTAAAAGCATTTTTACATATTCCTTAATAAGAAAATAATGCTAAAATCTTAAAAACACCAGATACACTTAAAAAAACTTTTTTTTCATTGTTTTTTTTTTCATTTTTGCTAAGTACACCAAGCATCCTCTTAGTGTCTTAAATAAATTATTTTCCCAACTTTATTATTATAACAGTGGCAAAAAGTAAAATTGCTCCACTGCAACATAAATAGTAAAAAGTAGCTTTAAATTTGTTTACATATTTTTATTTTTATTAATAAAAAATATCGTTCAAAAATATATTAGTATTAAAATTGATGTTTTAAATATACATGCTAGCCTATACAATAACCATGGTAAATAGCGTGGTATTTTTTGTGCCTTGAAAAATTGTATGTAATTATTTAAACATTTTATATGTCACAGTGTACACCCATTTTTGGAGAAACATTGTCTTTTAAGCCAGTTAATTTTTTTTCTGACTGCTTCACATAAAAATAAAATATTGTATATTTCCCATTTCACCTTTTAATAGTAATCTAGGTATTTGTAATTATGTGAAATTCCAGTTTAAGCGTTTAAATAATGTTTTCTGGTTATACAGTTAGTTGACATTGTAAGCTAGATTATTTAAAAACAAGACCCAAAAATAGAGTTTTTAAAAATGTATTTTAAGAATGTAAATTCTTTAATCGGAAGTGGTATGAATGGGTTATTACAGAATAGTTAAATAATATTGGTTGTTTTTTAAAAATAATAAACTTATTATTTTATTTATAGAGAAATTAAACAAACCGACGCTAACCTCGACCAAATCGAACAAGCGATTGAGCATGAATCGAGAAGGATCGAACGACTTCACCCACTGGAAGCCAAGAAGATAGCTGACCAAATTGATCATGATCTAGTTATGACTGAACAAGCCATTCAGTCTCTTAAATCAGATGTAATTACCTTGCGTAATGGTAGATATCCTCAAGTAAGTTTAATTCATATTTATGAAAAACCAATATGAGTTTATTAAATGTCTTCTTTTTAAAAATACCACTATAATACAGGGTAATTCCTTACGTGTTTTCATAAAAAAAAGTTTATATTAACATATGTCGAAAAATGTCTCCCTCCGAAAAAAAGGGTGTTTTATTATGTTTTTTTTTTCAGTGTGTTAGCGAAAAATCTAAATGTCTTTATTTTTTTGAACTTTAAATGTTTGCAGTGTTTATTAGTTTTATCATGTTATTAATAATTATTATGTATTAATGTTATACCATGTTACTAATTAGACTTGAAACAATTATGTGTACATTTTTAATAAATTTTTCTCCTACACTAAGCTGCTACTAAAAAATGTTAAGAGATTAAATACACACACAAATACATACATACATACATACATACACAGTAAAGCTTCGCTAATCTAAATCAATAAAATTCGTAATAAAATATACGAAATACATATGTAATTTAGGTATTTTTCTAGCTCAAAACGCAAACTAGTATCATAATATACAATATTACTAAAAATAAATACCCATAGTTCTAAATATAAACTAAAATAAGCATACATAGAAAGTAAGGCAAATAGTTAGACAAGAAGTTTGAAACTTAAAAAAA
This sequence comes from Listronotus oregonensis, assembly GCA_019359885.1. NCBI lineage: Eukaryota > Metazoa > Arthropoda > Insecta > Coleoptera > Curculionidae > Listronotus > Listronotus oregonensis. The sequence goes on along the minus strand of JAHBCN010000479.1, from coordinate 132,941 downwards.
TTCATGTATAAAAAAATCGATTAGTTTTGTCCATTATTTGCGTGCTTTGCACGCATTGCTCAACGAGTATGTAGCGATATCAACGAATCGCCTTCTTATGTTTCACTTTTAGCTCAAACGTAGTAACTGTCTCGTCGCTGTCATCACTGTACTGGTAAATGCTCTTCATCTTCACTGATCCATTCATTGATCTTCGATTTTGTCAGTGGGTTATTTTAAGTTGTAACAATTCGTAGCATGATACTTATTTTCCCTTAGCTGTGATCATAACTGAATGATTCGCGTCTTTGCTTAAACTGTGCCAGGGTAGTCAATTCTTCAAGATTCTAAATCAAAAAACATGATCCGGATTATGGAATACTTAATGTATATAACTATAATTTCGATTTTGTCCAGATTACTGAAGAATCCGAATTATTGGAGTCCGGATTAGCGGAGCTTTACTAACAATTTTATAGTAATTGGTAAATTTCATATTTCTTTGGTGTTACAGTATGCCAAGACAAAAAAATTGTCTGCTATGTTGCAAAAAATACATTAAATAATATCAAATTTGCAGGCATCAAAACACATTCTTACAAGGTGTTTATTAGTAGGAATAGGCTTAAAAGTAATTTTCCAAATTTTAAGATCAGTAGTTACAATAATAGAGTTTTAAAGCTTTATTTATATAAAACAATATATATTTATTTATTTTATAAATTTTATCTTTTTTTAGGCTGGCGAGCTAGATAAGAGGGTAAACAAATTACATGAAAAATGGGTGCGTCTAAGGCACCATTTGCACAACAAAATTGTTGGACCTTTGGCTAACATGAGCTTCCCAGTGGAAGAACGAACTGTAACAAGGCATATTAAAACTGTCCAGGAAACTAGAAATATCGAAACCAACCCACACTTTAGGTCCCTACAGGAACATATTGAGTGGTGTAAAAATAAGTTGGTAAGTAGAAATATGTATCTGTGATTTATTTCACTGGCAAAAAATGGTATGAAATATTTGCTTATTTAAAAAAAATGTATTTCTTACTCCTATTATAATATAAAAAACACTTCCCTTATTCAAAAGGACTTTTGGAGTATTTCCTATAAGAATCTTGGATTTTTGGAGTTGTGTCACTGTTCTTTTGAATGAGTGAGTTTATTAAAAATACATAGGACAATGCAGTGCTTTTAAGACCATTAGCCAAACAATTAATCCTACATATTTTCTAAATAGAACAAAAGTACACTGGATTTTATGACATTTTTAGTATGAATACAATTAATTATGACTAATAATAGAAAACATCAGAAGTGTTATCCTAATAGGATATCATTCTTTTGGTAAAATATTTTAAGTTTTACTTATGATGTTGTAGCATCGACATTCTGTACCATACTCTCTATCTCTCTCTCTCTCTCTCTCTCTCTCTCTCTCTCGTAGGAATAATATATTAACCTTCATTAAAACTCTTTACAAGGTAACTAAACTAATATTTTGTGTGAATATTCATCGCCTAATTTTTAATTTAAAATTAAAAACTTCCAAAGTAGACAGGCATATTTGTCTGTCAAATTGTAACTTTATTAGAAGTCTTCCAATCTATGTCCCCAATAGGTACCAATAAAGTTATTGCTAACACATTTATTTTTGTAAAGCCGATTAAAGTCTGAACCAGAAACTGTTTTCTGCTGTAGTCAGGTTGGGAATGTGTCGATTATACATTAAATGTGGCTTATCACTTCTTATGTTATATATGTTTTAACCAAACCACCAAAAGAATTATGATCCTTTGATATGTCAAGGCTTTTAGTTTTTATATTCTATGACTGTTTCCTTAGCTAATTACCTTTTATTTATAAATATTTTTTTAGAAACAATTAAAAAAGGCTGATTATGGCACAGACTTACCTTCCGTCCAACAAGAGCGTGATATTCACCAACGTGAACATAAGACTATTGAACAGTATCATTCCAAAGTAGAACAGTGTGTTAAAGCTAGACAGTACTTTAGCGGTGAAGAATTGTCTTTATACAACCAACACTTAGGTCAGTTACAAAAAGTGTATGCAGAACTATTGTCCTTTAGTACAAACCGTGCGAATGATTTGGAAAGTTTGTATGATTTTATTCAATCTGCGACGAGAGAGTTGCAGTGGCTGAACGAAAAAGAAGAAATTGAAGTTACCAGAGATTGGAGTGATGTTAAGTTAGATGTAGATGGCGTTGAAAAATATTTTGAAGTAAGTAAATAAAGTTAAATTTATGACTTAGTTTATAAAAGTAATTGTTACATTTCTGTGGGAGTCAGCTTCACAGGGGGACAATAAATAAACATTATTCACTTTCATCTAGGGACATTGAATAAACATTGATATTTTTATATCAATTAAGTATTTTAACACGCCACATCCTAAATATTAATACTCAAAAAAAAATTATGTCTTTATTTGTTTTTATCTTTTTTGAAATATTAACCTTTATGTATTTAAGAATAAAGTTTTTTTGGGTCGCGGTATCTATATTTTCACAATACTTTAACTTGCTTAATAGTAATGATTACTTTAGGTTAAAAATAAACGATTAAGAATACAGATTAACACCTACATATACATTTTTAGAAATGACTATTAGTACCTTTATTGGAAAATATAGAACCATTTTCGCCAACTTTTGTGGGTATTAATCATTCCTACAAGAAAACGATCCTTTATAATCAAAAAAATAAATGTTGGCAAAACTTTCTCCAAATTTGATGGTAGCTTACAACTAGTAATTACTGCTTTAAAGGGTTTTTTTTATTATGCATGTAAATCTTAAATAGTAAATGTAAGAATTAGTATACAAAAGTTTCTTTTTTCTTTAAATAAACGAGACTGCCTATGAAGCGCCAATAACTTGCACATAGATTGTAATTTAGGTTCTATTTACATTTTTATTATTGTTCAAAAATTGACAAATTATGTAATATTATTTTTTTTTCTTATAACTTAATTGGTTCTAACTGTATATATGCTTTTAATGCAGCAAAATTATGGGAATGGTGGAGAGGTAAATAAAATGTATGTCTACGCTACCACAAATTGAACCCTTTTGTTTTTTAGCACCTTATGAGCGAACTAGAAAAGCGAGAAATTCAGTTTAATTCAGTTTTGGAGCGCGGGGAAGCTCTAGTCCTACAAAACCACCCTGCAACCAAAGCTATTGAAGCCCACCTGGCCGCTATGAACGCACAATGGGCTTGGCTGCTTCAGCTAACGCATTGTCTTGAAACCCATTTGCAGAATACCAGAGTATATCAGTTGTTCTTTAACGATATTCATACTGCCGAGGAGTGGCTCAGAGAGTAAGTTTAATTTAGTGTCTTAAGATTTATGGTACATTTAAAGATAACATATCTAACACTATACATACATACTATACATGTTGTATTTATTGTTAAAAAAAATAATACTCCTGACCAATAAGAAAATAATTTAAAAAGCATTGTCTAAATTTGGTAATTTTTCGAAAAGTATTTTTTACGGCTGGATCAACTGTTCAACTAATTACATAGTTTATATTTAAAAAATTACAATGCCGACTGTAAATGTGTAATCATAATAATTTATTATTGTTAAGGACATTTCGCTTTGGTCTGTCTCAAGAGGTTATAGGGTCAGTGCGCTGTTGCCAGTGTCATACTAGTATTTAATATATCCATATTGGAACAACAATTCTACTGACTGTTTTATATTGTTATTACTCAGTTTAAGTGTAAATAAAAACGTCTGTAAGCTTATACGAGTTTGAAAAAAAGAATTCTTAATACTATATGGGATACAGTATGTTCGGTTTTATGTAAAAAAATGCGATTAATAAAAATGTATTGGTATGAACATTTTAATTGCAAGCTGTTTTACAAATATTTATAAAATCAAGTCTTCACGATAATGTTATAGATTCCTTTTTTATTTTTATTTTTTTTCTCTTTAGATGCCCTTTACCTTTTACTTAATATATAACTTAGGATCCTCTAAATTCTGATAGCAGCCATGTTTAATAGGTATTGTATAATATAAAACTTGTCACATTTTCTTATTATGTTTGTGTAAAATTACTTTAACTTTTACACACATTCACATAACAAATAATATTACCTTCCAAATTACATTTAAATAATGAATGTAAAAATTTCTTTCGGTTACATATGTTCAATAGAGCTTTCAAAAGTACCATAATACTATAAGTACTAGTAATAATATTATTATTACAGGAAAGATGAGATCATGAACAACGAATTTAGCCAAGGAGATTTTAGCTTGGACGTTGGTGAACGCCTCTTACAAGGAATGCAAGCTTTAAGGGATGAACTTAATACTTTTGGGGATCAAGTTCAAGCACTTACTGCAAGGGCACAAAATATTTATCCGCTTAAACAACGAAGACAGCCAATTACAAGACCCATGACTGTTACTGCCATTTGTAATTATAAAAAGAATGATGTAAGTGATATATATGTACCTTCTGAAACATATATACTAATCCTGATGTTTAAATCTGTTAACAAATTATCATTAGTGCTGGTAGCTTCTTGCCCATTATTTATCAATATTTTTTTAGATATTTTAAAATGTTAAATATTTGCTTTATTTATTTTTTTCAGTTCGTAATTGAAAGAAACAAAGAATGTACTCTTACTGATAATTCAGGGCGCACTAAATGGCGAGTACATAACGCTAAAGGTATTGAATGCCAAGTTCCCGGTGTATGCTTTGTTATTCCACCACCTGATAAGGATGCTCTTGATGCAGTGGATCGTTTGAGGCGACAGTATGATCGCTCAATTGCATTGTGGCAAAAGAAACAACTCAGAATGAGACAAAACATGATATTTGCTACTATTAAAGTAGTAAAAGGTTGGGACTTACCGCAGTTTATTGCCATTGGTGCTGAACAAAGAAATGCTATCAGAAGGGCTTTAAATGAGGATGCTGATAAACTAATTGCTGAGGGTGACCCATCCGATCCTCAGCTCCGAAGGTTAAGAAGGGAAATGGACGAAGTGAATCGACTCTTTGACGAATTCGAAAAACGCGCCAGAGCAGAAGAAGAAAGCAAAAACCAAACTAAAATATTTAATAACCAAATTTCAAACCTTCAACGTGCTCTTGACGAAGCTGAACGGGTTATTAACCAACGTGTGCTCTCACCTCTGCCCAGAGATGTTGATACTCTACAACACCTAATCTTAGAACATAAAGAATTCGAATCTCGTTTACAGAACCTTGAACCTGAAATTGAGCAAGTTAAGGATACATTTAGATCAATTACACTTAAAACGCCACAACATAAGAAAGATTTAGAAAAGGTTCTTGACAAATGGAATTATATATGGAATACAAGCAATTTGTATATTGAAAGACTCAAATGTATAGAGATTGTTCTTAACGGTATGGAAGACGCTCAACAGGTTATCACCGAGTTTGAACACAAGTTAGCTAGCCTTAAAGAGCTTCCAAACACAGAAAAGGGCCTAAAAGCAGTACACGACGATCTTCTTAAACTCGAAAGTGCAGTTGGCCAACAACAAATTTCCATGGACCAATTAAATGACGACTTTGATAATGCCAGACGCTTGACAGAGAAATCTAGACCTAACCAAAGGGGACCTCACTCCGATGTGGAGCGTTTAGATAAAGACATTCAAAGACTGAACAGCAGATGGGCAAACGTGTGTTCTCAATTGGCTGATAGGCTACGAGGATGCCAACAGGCATATGATTTGTTGCAGAAATATGGAGAAGCTAAACAAGTTGAAGATAATTGGCTGGATGAGCAATATGGCAAGTTGGAGGCGTTGCAGCCTATTAAAGATAGAGCTAAAGAACATCTAGACGCAACTAGGGTAAGTTTACTAATTATACTGGGTGATATTTTGGGGAAAGTTTGTTTTAATTTAAACAAAAGTGCAGTAGCAAATAATGAATTAATAAAAACTTATTTTTATATAATTTATTAAACTTAAGTAGGTAACTATAGAAGGGAAAAGATACACTAATGAATGTATCATCATTTATCATTTTTACAATATTACCTAAAGGTCTTTTTTCTATTTAAAAAAGGATTTTAATTAATTTGGCCATCAGATATATAGATAGCATAATATGGGCCATTACCTTAAATCACTAATTTTTCAATCTATAGAAATTAACATGTTTAATCAGTGAAATAGCTACAAAACATGGAGAACACAAGTTAGACCAAAATAACTGCTAGTCTTTGTTCTGATTGTCTCATATTTTCTTGGATAAATAAAAAAAAATTAAATAAAAATACGGCTTTTTTGTTTAGTGTGTGAAGTAATATATAAATACATTGTAATGGAGAGATCATTTTTTAGCACATTATTCTTGTGGCAAAATATTTTCTAAATTGTAGAAAAACAGTTAATCATATATCTACCATACTTTGTATTGTTATATGTGTATTATAGAGATATGTCCATTTGGAGGACTATAATGCATATCTGCTACATTGCTAGTACTAGTAGTCACTTTGTTTCTATAAGCATGTTATTAATTTGGCTTATCGTACTTAAGCAGATTTAAAGTTTGCAAGTTGAAGTCTTACTTTATGTCCTCACAATATTATATCCAATCTTGAGAAGATTTGGTAAGAGGCAGACAGAAAAATTTATTCTAGCAAAAAGACCTTTATAATTAGTAGAACTAAAGGATGTTAATATTTCTAACCTCTAACACCATAACAAATTTTGCACTTAAAATTTCAGAACCTGTTGAACAGTGTAGTGGAGCGCACTCCTAAGATAGAACAAGTCAACTTAAACGGTGGTAGATTCATCAGGGAAGGAAAGGTAAATACTAAGTCATTAGTAGCTTGTATTTATGATGATAAACTGGGAAAAACTGCTAAAGAATTTTTAGAATGTGATTAAATTTCATAATTAAATCAGATAAGAGTTTAATGATCTTTTCTTTACGAATTTGCCGCAAATTATAAAAAATATCAAGTGACAGAAGACGTCTTGTAATAACGTGGACATATACTTTTAGAGTAAATGAAACCATCATTCACATATTATTAAATAATGCATATATATTATTTATAAAATTAAAAGAATTCTTAAAAAAACATCATTGGATTCCTTAATAGTTTTTTTTACGAATAATTAAAAACTTTTCCAGGAGCACAGTGTAACAATCAATTATTTTATTTATGGATTCTTGTGCAATTGTATGTATATTACATATTTATGAGGGTATTCTTAAAACGTTTCAATTGACTATTGTAATATTTTATATTTAAGACTATATTAGCCTTATTTTGTATCTACATATTTTGAGACTTGCTATATTGTATTAAAATAGTATGTTTGTTTTTTTTTAAATTTACATCTAAAAATAGCAGTATGCAAAGAGCAGTTTTTTACAGTTGGCGTCAAGTTTTGTAGATCATATAGCATAAACATTTCATCCTTTACTATCGTAGGTTAAGATTTTGATTTTTAGAATAATTTTTGTATGAATGAGTTGAGTGATTGTTCAAATTTAATATTTACTTGTCGATTTAATTATTTCGACTTTGTAACAGGATTTTCCTTAGTCCTGTATTTTTAGATATTCTGTTAATATCTAATACCTTTACTTTTATCTTTAATTGGTATGAGGTTACTTGGATTTCGGCTGGTTTGGTTCTTGGAGCTTTTACTGAACTTTCATTTTATTTAATATTTTCATCTAGTTGTCTAAAACTGTAGCTACCTGTAATCAGCTTACAAAATTTATCAATTTTGCATCAGTATCGAAGTTTTATTAATTTTAAATTCAGAGGTTATATTCATATTAGAGCTTGCTTATAAGCTTAGAGCATTAAGCTTCTAGCTTGTCACTAAGCCTAAGGCTTCTTACAAAATGAAAAATAAACCTAAAATAAGGTTGCCGTAAGTGTTGGGAGGTATGTGCAAAGATCAAGACTTTTGAAACTTATAGTTCTAATATTATATTAATTGTCTCTATTTGTCTTCATATTTTTGGAATATTCTTATTTTAAACAAACTCATATGTATTTCATTCCTTTGAAAAAAGTTATTATTACCATTATGTTGATTGAGTTAAAAACCAAGCCGACCTAAATGATAACAAGGGGAAAAAACCTAAATATAAAGCTCCAGCTTTGGTTCTAATGTAATAAAACCGAAAACAAAAAATACCCAATTTAAGTTTGGTGTTACTACCATTAAGAAAAATTTTAATTATCATATACTTTTTCTTTTCTTGACTATTAATTTCTGTCAAGAATACTATTATAACTAATACATCCATTCATGTACTAGAAGTAGCTGTTTACCTTATTAATAAAGGTAACCATACTCCGCATGCCTACGGAATGGCAGTTAACAACTTCTTTAAATATTTTTACAAATTTTCTTTTTTTCCCTTGTGTTTTTTTCCAAAATCACACCAATTACAATAATCGTGATATTTATAGTCCAGCTATAAAAGCTGAGATACCGTATCTTAATCCATTCTTCCTTTCCTTTAAAGGTTTTTTCATCTCTTTAGAACCTGCATATCTTTGAATTAGGTAGTAATATAAGTTTTTGTTATTCTTTTCTAAATATCTACATATCCTTAACACTTAACTTTTAAGTTAACGTGAACTAGTAAATTATATCTTAAAATAGTGGTTTTTTGTATGATTTAGCTTTTGATATTTAACTTTATATTTCCATTCTTGACATAACTATGGATTTAAATTTACGCAATGAACTTCCACGACCAAAATCCTAAACATATTTATCAGTGTTAGCTTTAGTTTGAAATGATTGCTCTCAGACATTACTCAGTCATTCTTTTTATCGATAAAATATTGGTGTTTTTATCTCTTCTGCTATTAAACCTGTGACAAGGGCCACTAATAATCATACATTTATTGAGAATGATAAAACGATCTTGGGTTAGGTACTTTGATCAAACTTAAAGAAGGAAATTCTAAGCATAAGTCTTATATCTTTAAATAATAAATAATAAATTATTTAGTTTTAATGCACAGTTCCTAGTTAACTTAACGTATTGCCCTATTTTTTTAGTAGAGAAATTTAACTTTGACCAGTCCACAGGAGCGTAAAGCGTAAGTACTAATGTACCGTCTGTTGGTGTCCTAAGTGAAGTCAAAGGCAGTTTATTTACGTGGAACTTAAATATTTAGAAGTTTGGGGGTTAGAAAAGACTTTTGCAGGTTCTATGGTCTAGGCACTCCAGGGATAAAAAAGCGAGCACAATGGGAAGTCGGGGCCTCCTCATATGGAGTGAAAGGTGACATTCCATGCTGATCCATTGGGTGCTGCTAGGGGAGGAATTAAATTGGTTAATTTCTCTACGCAGAAGCTGTAAAAATACGTTTAACAGAGCAACACGTCCCCTACAGCCTGAAAGAGTGAGGTTATTAATAAAGTGAACTGCTCTTCTTCGGATGGACTGCGAATGTCAAGAGTTGTAAAAGACCCGATTTTTCAGATATCGAAACATGATTTTAAGAACCAATTGATTTAAAATGCATACAGGGTTAAAAGATAAAAAGGAAAGAAATAATTTAGGGCTCAAAAGGGAGAGGAATCCAAGCTTTTTCAACGAGGTTAAATAACTCATTGTGCTGCTTCGCCGCTCATAAGTAGCGGATGAGAATAAACTTTTTCTGCGACAACGAACATGATTGAGCTTTTGGGGCAATAAACTGGAGTTATACTATAAAAAAACTGTTGTTTTAATTTCTTTCGGGTTTGTGCAAGAATCACAATTATTAAGTGCTTTTAAGTTAACTAGAGTCTAATCTATGTATAAAAATTATGATCGCTAAAAGATTCACTTCGTAGAAAAGACGTATATTAGAATAAACCTATTTTCCTTTAAGTTTTAATCGTCGTTAAAACTAATATTGACACTATTTTAAATTCATTGACATACTTTTACTCTAACCTAAACTATATTTTCTTTTATGTATGTTATTAAACCCTAATAATCTAGTTATTTTTGTAGTAGTTTAATAATTATACTTAATTGAATGACTGTTAGGGTAATATTAAATGAAAAAAAAGTGCTATTTTTGAAATTTAGTAAATCATGGTATGGTAGATTTTGTTTAGTCATATCTTACAAAATACCAATATTTTATAGAAGTAATCAGTTGATAACTACTTTTTATCTATTTATTCAATGTATTAGAGTGCCTGCCAGGTTTCTTTAACTTACGTAGTTTTGACACCCTCTATATGTAACGCAACAACCAAACACTAGCACCAGTAAATTTTGTTGATTCAGATCTTCTGATTACTTCTTTACTTTCTTATTCATGCCAGTATCACAAGTCACCTCACCACTCTTACCTAGCTCCATATAATGTCGACTTACCACGCGTGCGCACTCACTTAACTAACACCTAACAATCTAACCGTAACACTAGATATGGACGAAAGGAGTTCAAAAGTTCCGAGACGCTCTTTTCGAGGCCCATCCTTCGTTGGACGCCAGCGACATTTTTAAAAGGCAGGATTTGGGAGCTTCTGGCGCTGACATTGTATCCAGAGAGCTGGATGAATTCAATGATAGATACCAGTATTTAATGGACGTTTTGTATGGACGGCTGCAGGATATTGCCAGATTGAATCCGAACGACATAGTAACATTGGTAAGTTTTTTAAGATTTTTTTTCGTTAGCGATAAACGCAAATTGGCCCATATATGGAAAAAGTGGGTTAATTCCAAAATGTGATAGATAAGTTAATTTAAAATAAACAATAATTAAACTAATAATTTTATTTTTTCTTCAGGACATTTTTGTGGTTTTGAAAACTTTTTAAAAAGTTCCAAGAATTTCCAAACTCTATAATCCGCAAAAAATTCAGTATAATTTCGTTTTTACACAACGCTTTTCGTTAAAGAAATCGGAATACTTTTAATAATTATTAACTTAGAACTCGCAATTTTTTACAACTTTTTCAGTAAATCCTGATTACTTTTCCAAATAAGGACATCGCAAGTAGACAATTATAACCTTTGGTTTGCCAAATAATTAATGTGTACGTCATTAGGAAGGGATTGAATTAAGCCCAACAACTTCCTGGAATATATATTTTATTCAAATATTTATTTTAGTTATGGAATGATTAAAATTTAAATTTGTTTACATTATTTTGTGTTGTTCTTAACAAATATAAAAACAGGATATTAAACCGTGCGATCGTATACAAAAAATAAGTGAAGTATATAATAAAAATATTAGGAAAGAAATTCAGTATAATTTCGGTTGACACAACGCAAGAAATCGGAATACTTTTAATAGTCAAAGTAATAATGTCTTTTTCATATTAAATCAAACGTATTGGTTTATATTATTAGAAAATGGAAGGTTACAACAGTTACTTCCATAGGTACATGTTTTAAAGAAGTGACGGGGAATAGTTAGTCGGTTTTAAATCAACTTCAATATTTAGGGAGTTTATTACAGTATTTAAAAATACAGTAATATTTGGTATTCAGTAATATAATTTGAATAAACTTAATATTAATTAGATAATCCCATTGAAGTGTACCTTGTTTTGGCATAAATCTTATATTTTAACGATAAGATAAAAAACAGATTTTGGATAATTTTACTAAATTAGTCAAAATGATTGTAAATTAAAATTTTTAATTAACACTAAAATCCTTTTTGTAGGACAAACGATACAATTTAAATAATTTATAATTTGTTTGAAGAAACACATGAAAGGAGCAAAGAATATGATTATTATTATTGTTATACCTTAGTTTTTAAGCATAGAATATGAGATATGTATACATATCTCCAGCAACCGGGGTGTATTAAGAGGTTCACGGACTCACGTGTCAAATTTGTTTTTCTTGAACTTGAACTAACATACATTTATAATAATTCTGGATGTATTGGGTAACTCGGATAGAAAAATATATTGTCTGAATAATAATGTTTTTTTTATCGGTATGATTATTAAAAAGGAAACAGGAAACGAGATTAATACTCTTCCAACTACATAAATTTATTTAACAAATATAGGTACATTAACCAGACATCGGTTTTCGTTGATCCACTAAAGTTAATCGAACCATGAGAATGCGCCTTTTCCCTCTGGGCTTTAGAAATCGATTTAAAGGTCGCTACTTATTCGGACTTCTTATTATATCTATTACAAGATTAGATTACCATCATAAAAAGAAATTTATTTACCCTATTTTTTGATCATACCTCGTTGTAAACAATCATCAGCAATAATTAGGGTCATTAATATTTCTTTTTATGTTATAAATAAACTTTTGGTGAAAAATATATTTGTCGGTGCAGGCCCAAATGAGTTTCTAAAAACATGCCCCTCTTGTTTTATATGATATAAATAAATATTTTTGCAATGTTATTTGTAGACATATTTTAATCACATTTTAAAAGACAACCAGAGTCCGTATCTCAAGTTTTATTTTTTAAATAATTTACTAATGTTCAAATCAAAATAAATGAGATCATGATTCTTTTTTATTTCACTAGTACATAAAATTTGATAAATTGCAGTCAGTTCAAAGAATACATTCCTGAAGTCCGGGTTTTAGTCTGGTTATTCATTTGTGATTGTTTAGTTGTTTGGTAAGATTTTTAGTTACTTATACCATTTAGTAGGATGTGGCAAGCATTTACCCTTTTGACTCACCAGTTTAACTTTTTTATGCCCTAATATAAATAACAACATAATTTATAAACTTAGGATAATAACGCCTTTTACATTTTAATTGTAAAATTTAAATAATGCACAGGATAGGCAACATATTAGATTTTTTTTTAAATTGTACAGTTAAGAACCTGAAAAGTCTTATCAGGAGAAATATAACCTTTTTTAATATATATATTTTTTTAGTTTTCAATACTCTGCTAAACTTACATAATTTAAAAATTATCACTCTATTATTTGTATTTTATGAAAAAAATGCACACTAAGGAATATTCTCTAACATAGATACAAATCAAGTTAATATGTTTTGCATAAACTTTGAAACCAATTAATTTATTTTTGTTATGAAGCAATTTTTAAAGAAAAAGAACTCGTTTTTTTTTCTAAGATTTAAAATAAAACCAAAAAGATATTGTCTGTTTATAATCTTCAATCTTAAATCATTGTCAATACTACTTATTATTTAGAAAAATTGAATAAATGTACAAATTTAATCAGATGTAAGAAAAACTGCATTTGAATAAATAAAAAGATATTTGTCTGAATCACTAAACTGGTTAAACATAATTAAACAGTTTTCAATGCTCCTCGGTTTTATCCAGATCCCTTCACACCTAAACAACGTAATTAATGGTACTTAAAAAGGAAAGGTCAAGTTATGTTTCATCACATATGACTGGATTTGGAGTAATTTTCTTTTTCGATTGAAATTCACTTGCTGCCTCAAAAAACCATTCATTTTGATAAGAAAATAAAACACTGAATGTCTGTGACAAAATGTAGAATACAAAAAAATACAACAAAGAAAATTTAAAGGTCCATGAAATTTAAAAATTTTGTGAAGTAAATTGATCAACGGAGAGTAAATATACCTATTACTTGTTTTTTTACTCAAGAAGTAAAGGTCCATGAAATTTAAAAATTTTGTGAAGTAAATTGATCAACGGAGAGTAAATATACCTATTACTTGTTTTTTTACTCAAGAAGTTTTATTTTCATATCTTTACTATACCCGTAGTCGTAAGTTCTAAAAAATCGTCTCTTATGTATTAGCAAGGATTTTCTACAAAATCCTGTTGTTGATTTGTTCTTAAATGCCATTTATTTATTTATATGATATTTGTTTTTAATTTAATTTAACAATTATTAAATCTACCATCGTGTTTTTGTTACATTAAAAGAAACATAAACAAATTCATTATATTTCTGATTTTAATAAGCCACTAAAAATATTATACATTACCAAAAAATGCCTTATTAATATGTTGACATACTTTTCCTTCAATCTTTGAAGGCCGACTCTTATTAAAATTCTAGTGTAGTCTTATGTTACCCTGATTTTTGACGATTACCTCACCAAACATAAACCACAAGGTGGTCAGACATCGTCATTATTGCTACGAAATAACGATTACCAAACAACATAAATTCTGCGAAAAAACAACAAATCATTTAAAATTCAATGGCAAATTCTCAAAATACTACTTCATTCCATTTTATTTTTAAATGGTTATGTCACCTGTTTAAACAGAACTAAATAGGGGACCAATACGCGGACCATACGTGATGACGTAACATAAATAACTTTAATATAAAGATTGGCGGTTTTGAAATAGAAGCATTGAGATCTTTATTAATTTTAATAATGTTATTTTTGTTATTTTTAACGGTGAGCTATTTTTGGGTTTATACGAGTTGTCCACTAAATTCAGGATAATTTTTGATTATCCTTATTTTTTAATTATTTAGACATGGTTGTTTTTGTATTATTTGGAAATGGGATTGGGCTTAAAATGTCTCATTACCTATCAATGTATTAAATAATTTTAAATATTTGAACAGTTTAAGTGTTCAAATATTTAAAAATTGCTCGGATATTTATTGTGCTTATTTTGGTGGTTTTTGAATGAAAACACAAAAAGTGTTAGAACTAATTTCAAACGCTTTTTTCTCGATCTCGATACTTTGTTTTTCTGCGTTATGACATTATTTGAGCGAAGGTGCGATATTTGAAACACTAAAACCAAATCCCGAAACGATTTTTTTTTGTTTAGCTTAACTATAAGTTTTCTTTAGAGTCGCGCCATTTTTTTTTTTAATTTTATTTTATTTTTTTTAATTTTGGCCTTAATTTATTTTTAATTCCTTTTAGTCATAACGTTTGTTTCTTAAATAATCACAACCAGAGCTAAGCAAAAAACATAAACTTTAAAAATAACTTGTGTTTATAATTGTCGATTATTATTTGGCTTATATGTATCTATTGAAAATATGATATCAGGAATGTCGTTCGAGTGTGTTTAATAAGTACCAAAGTCTTTAAAAAATGTTAGTATCCGTAAAATAATAGCAAATTCAAATCTTTGCATTAATGTTTTTCTGAGGCCTTAATGTTGTGAGTTCTTTAATAGACATTATAGAGATCTTCGTATCTTCTAATAATAATATTGTTCAATCTAATATATAAACTTCTCGTGTCACAGTTTTTGTTACCAAACTTCTCCGAAACGGCATGGCCTATTCTTATGAAATTTTGTGTGTGTTTTGGAAAAAAAAATTATTTAAACTTTTTTGTGATTCAGGATTAAAAAATACATGCATCCCTAAATTTTCACCCTTCTACCACCAACCCCTATTTTTTAATAGCGATATTAAGGGATGAGAACGAAGCCGGTCTCCTATTTTTCTCTCTTATTGTTTAGCTCTATGAATCTATAATATATGACGGTATAAGTAAATTCATTGATACAAATCTTTAAAATTGTTTAAAATCTAGGTTGCGTAGACAACCAGTAGATGGCGATGTGCAGGGCCGCCGCTACCATATGTGCAAAGTGTGCGGTGCACACGGGCGGCCAAAACAGGCACCACTGATCTTTTCTTTTTTCTTAAATACAAATAACAAAAAAATTAAGTAATGATTCTATTTTCCCGAATAACATTCTTATTAAATATTTTATGACCTCAGCCCTGTATAACACCGTTGATTGAAACACTAAAATGCAATTTATTTATCCTCTTTCTTTCATTCTAATAACTCTGTTCAGGAGGTCATCTTAAACCAAATTCGGGAATCTAAATATTTTTCTATTATACTAGATTGCACCCTAGATGTAACGCACACAGAACAAATAACAATTGTAATAAGATGTGTTTCAACTTTAACACCAGTTCGCATATTTGAGTACTTTTTAGGCTTTTCTCCTGTAATTGATGTCACTGGACAAGGTCTTTTTGATTTTATTACGAATAAATTAGAAGAATTAAATCTAAATATGAATTATTTGCGTGGACAGGGGTACGATAATGGAGCTAATATGCGTGGAAAACACAATGGATTACAAAAAAAAAATCCTCGAGCATTTTTTATTCCCTGTTCTGCACACAGTTTGAATTTGGTTGTCAACGATGCAGTAAAAATAAGTTTTGAATCGGTGGAATTTTTTAATACTGTACAGGAAGTATTCGTATTTTTCTCTTCTTCAAATATTAGATGGAATGTTTTATTAAAGCACCTTCCAATGTTGACGTTAAAAGCATTGTCAGAAACGCGATGGGAAAGTCGAATCGATGCTCTGGAGGAATTGAAAAATGATACCAAAAGGGATATGAACACCAGAACGTTAGCAAAATCACTAAAAATGTAAAATTTTTGAATTTAAATTTATATCCTCTGTTGTAATTTGGCACGATATTTTAAGTAAAATTAATGTTGTTAGCAAAATTCTTCAGAGTCCAAAATTTGACATAAAATCTTTACTAGATGCACTTAATAATTTAAGAAATTATTTTATAGCCAAACGTTCTGATGAAAATTTTCAATTTTTTTTTAACGATTTGAGAGAGATAGCTACAAATGCTGGCATTCAAGAGGCATTCCCCAGCTTACCTACCCAACGGATTAAAAGAAAAAAAAGGCATTTTGAGTATGAAGGAACTGATGAACCCATATTATCACCTGAATTGTCATTTAAAATAAATTTTTACTTTAAAATTGTGGATACTGCCATAACGGTAATTGAAGGACGGTTCCAATTACTACAACAACACACAGATATTTTCAATGTAATATATGGGATAACCAAAATTAAGAACGATGACGAACTTAAAATCAATTGTAAGAAAATGTATCAAGTCCTTACAGACATTAGCAGCTCGGAGAGTGATATCAGTGCAACCGAGTTATTCGAAGAAATTAAAGCTATTCAACCATATTTTACCATAGAAAAAACCTGGTGATATGCTTGAATATATTTACGAAAATAATCTACATTCAACATTTCCAAATTTAACCATAATTATTCGTATATTCCTAACTCTACCGGTTACTGTAGCTACGGGTGAGCGGTCGTTCCCAAAATTTGAAATTATTAAAAACTATTTACGATCTTCGGTGACGCAAGAAAGAATTTCTGCTTTAACTCTATTATCTATCGAACATAAAGTGTGTGCGACATTGGATATTAAAGACATCGTAAAAAAATTCTGAAACGAAAGCCCGAAAAGTTCCATTTTAATAACTTTTTTTATGTTATTTAGTTATAAGTGTTTTATTTTATTGGACATTTATGTTTTTTAATTTGGAGACTATATTTGACTCTGCTGGATGTTGGATAATACCTACTTTATATATTTGAGTAAGTACCATTTACTGATATTATTACTATTGAGACATACTACAGGTCTCGGGTAATATAAACATATAATGTAGGTATGTTAAAAAAACTATGCCATTTTTATACATTTCGTTAAATATAAGGGGGGCGACAAATATTGAGTTGCACACGGGCGGCCAACCCCTTAGCGGTGTTCACGATGTCAATGATTTTTATAATTATTATACTGTGTATTGTGTTATAATTGTGTAAAAGGGTAGATAAGTAGAGGAATAGATGATAGGATGGGTAGATAGATAGATAGGTAAATAGGTATTAACCGAGCTTTCCGAATTTTCTTATTTATAAATAAATATTTCATACCACAAAACTAATAAATATATTTTTAAAAATGGGACCACATCGGTCCTGGTCCTGGGGTATAGCGAACCGAGCCTGCTCATTCTTTTTGATCCCTATGAACTTGCAGATCGCCTGAAATGAAAAAGAAAACCCCCCCCAAAAATAGAAAAAAATACAAAAAAAAACTCAAAAAAACCTATCTACGTTTGAGTTTTTGATTTTTTTTTTTGGGTTTTTGGGGGAGCTTTTTTTGTTTTAGGCGATCTGCAAGTTCATAGGGATCAATGGGCAGGCTCAGTTCGCTATATCCCGGGACCAGGACCGAAGTGGTCCCATTTTTTAGGAACTTTTCAGACGAGTAACCCAACGACAACTTATTGAAACATGAATTTGCTACAAAACTATAGACAAATATATTTTATATTGTCATTTTCGAAAACAACTCTCTAATCACTCAATTTTCTACTCTGTGGATAATGCATTAGCTCGTAACCTTGCAGAGTTTATAAAAGAACATACGTAGATTTACTCTTTTTTGAATGTAAAAGAGCAAATTAAGGACATTAAAGAATATAGTTTTTATACTTTAAAATCAACCTGTATATACATTTGATACACAGACCCATTTATTATAATAAAGTACAATTTAACCGTCTACACGATACATAGTAATTTTCTATTACAATGTTTTATTAATCTGACACCTAATTGTCTTTGGACATCCTATATTACCTATATATATTTATGACCATTTATTGCAAATAAAACTGTTTCAAGGCCTAAAAGCCTATTAATCTTGTTATTAAACGTTTGCATGGGTTTTTATGTAGAACAAAAGAAATTCGTGTACAGGTTTGTTTAAGTTATAATCTCCAAAACAGACAGATTAAGCAAGTCCATGCACGATTATAAATTCATTCATTAATCTTAATGAATCGTTGGCACATTATGTACCAAGTTTTATGAATGCATTAAACTTTAATTATAAAATGTTATATATTGTTTTTATAAGTATAAGTATATTATGCTTTTTTTTATTACTGTTTTGAAGCATACAATGTAGGTGCTTTACCCCTTATAAGACAGTTAAAAATAGGTATGGCGCTTGGGAACATGATCTGTTTTATTTTTTCGGTGATCGTTTATTTATGAGTATTATTAACGCAAAGAAAAACATGCATTAATAGACCTTATTAATGCCTGATTTTCTATTAATAAACGATTATTGTAGAGACAACAAAAATATACAAAACAATACATGAAATCTATTTATAATCTTGTCACTCGAATATTTGTTATTAAAGCATCCGTCAAGTTAGTAGCCTAAAATTGGAATACATCCCGAAAATAATTTAGGAAAAATTATGATATTTGCAATTTAATAGCAAAACGATCTCCGAAAAAATATTGTAACTAACTTGGGCATTAATTGGCGATTAAGGGGGTATAAAAAACAATTAATATTTTGGCTTGCAAAATGTCGGTTTCTCAAAAAAGGTAGGTTTTTTTTTAGTTTTTTTTTTAACTTTTCCGAATTTTAAAAATAGCAAAAATTGAAAATTTTGGTTTGTTTGTTCGGTCCCGCCACAGAGGAATATATAAAGAAAATGCATGCTAACTTTTAAGAAAATCGGATAATTAAAACTTGAGATTTTGTGACAAACGGTTTGAAAAAAGTAGTTTCGAGAAAAACGCGTTTAAAGTTTTAGGTTTCAGGTAGTCTAACAGATAGAACAGTATATATTACTTACATTTCTTAACTAAGCGATTCCGGCTACATATATCGGACCTTCTCCTACCTCAAATTAAATATTTAATGAATTTCTCTTCGAAAGAAGAGCTTTTCTTCCTTATTTTTGACCAACAACTCTAGCTTTAACTTCTAAAATAATTGGAATTTCGAAAAATCCTTTTAAGAAGATATTCTTGATTGTCTAAAGTATCCAAATATAAAAAACATTTTTTTTTATTTTTTCAACTTTCTAGACTAGAATACCCTAAAGATCTTAACCTTTAATCGAGCCTATCGAGCGTGTTGAATGGCCTTGGTCATTAGTTTCCCTTATTAATACCCTGGTTGATTAAATGGTAATACAGGCTATACTTGTGATAAGAGCAATCATACATTAGCATCATTTGCATCGCGACATTGCTTCTTTGTTCGTTAGATTAAAATTAAAATATAATATATATTTATGTGAAATAAAACTGTTTTACTCTTTGGCATCGATAAACAACAAAATGTGTGTTCATCAAAGGATCACACCACCGGACACGAGACAGGATGTGTAAAAAATAAAGTAAACATAAAGTAAATGGATATATTTAATTTGTATGAAATTAACTGTAATTAAATCACTGTTTTAACATAAAATAACGATGTTTAGACCAGAGACAAGGTTTTGTCAGTTGGGCTGTAACGACTGCACAGTGAATAACTCGGGAAATAAATATCCATTTGAAAGGCTAATAACTGCCGTGCAGTAGGATATAACACTACCGAAATCCGATGCCATACTAGGGATAGAATTATAATGGATAATACGAAAAATAGGTTTTCTAGTTTCCAATCTTCGCCGGTTTAAAATGATAGTCTTCACCCATCTTGTGTTAAAATGTTTTAAATATGTTTACACCAGCATTTAACTATAGGTAACTGAAAGTATTTTAAATTATTAGTAGCAATAAAAAAAAAGCTTTAACCACAAAAATCCTGTTTAATTTTTTTTTGGTAGTTTATGTTTTTTGTATATTCTGTGCTTAGTTTGACCATTTTTTCGATACTTAAAATTTTTGTGCTTCTAATCATTTATTTTTTATACAACATTTTTCTTTTTTATTCTATTTTATTTGGAGACTACCTTTTTTTGAGCTGATTGATGTTCTGAGAATTTTATTTAACAAAAATTTCTAAAGCCGTCTCTGTTCACAAATAGTAATTAGGGAATATTTCATAACTCTGTCTATTATTAACGGCTAAATACAATGTTTTTTTTTGCCAAATAGTTATATACAATGTTCACTGATCAGAACGTTGACCAGAATGCCGGATACGACTAATAAGCACAAACAGTCTGTGAAGGTAGTTCTGAATTATTATTAACCAGTCAGCATTTATTACAGACTCTTTATTTTTCTTTATTTTATGAGTTCTTAGCTTAAATGATTTTATTTTGTTTAAGTAGACAAATGCCAAGGTAATCAGCGCAATTAAAATTAATACCGTAAATTAAATATATTCATAGACGGCAAAAATTCGTCATAATTATTTTTATTTAAAATGTTTCTTTTAATTTACAGAAACAAATATTGAATGTTTTTAAATTGTTTAAATTTGAATATAATCAAAGAAGGACCCCATCAATCTTAACAATATACATACGTATTCAAATATATATAAAAACTAAAATTGCATCCATTCTGGGAAAATTGTAAATGTCTTACTTCCATATTTTTTTACCAAAATTAATTAATATTAATATTTTTTTTTGTGCAAAATTATTTTTAATTAAACCTTGTATGCCTAGAATACATTAATACCTTTGTTTTTACTGTTGACCATAGATTTAAAGAAACCAAATGGGTTTAACATGTGTTTTATAACTTACCATGCCAATTTTCTTGTTTTATAATAAAAAAAATACCTAATATTAAAAATGCAAGTCTTAAACTATTGTATAAGACTTTTGTTTAGTCAATCAAAATCTAATTAAATACAGGTAAAAATCTCAATCTAAGTTTTATGCATAAAACATAAAATTCAGATCTATATAATCACATTAATTTTTATTATTTTTGATTAGTAATAAATTATGCTGTCAGTCGGGTTTCATGTTTACTTCTAATAAAACGAAGTATCATAATTTATTGACATGGAAATGGCAGGATATTTTTATGTCTAATTCTGTAGGTGGCTTTTGAAGTGGGCTTTAGCAAGGCGGGTTTTCTACTATAAGGTTAAATGTAAAGAACTAATAAAAATTAAGATATTTTAAATTATTTTAACATTTTGTATAAAAACATAGAAAACAAGTATAGATGAAGATTAATAAAAAAAATAATTTCATAAGTGCTAACAGATAGGTGGTTGTTAAAGTACAAAATACCCTAAAACTAATGTTTGCTTAACTTTTGATAAATCCACGATAGTGGATGTTAAATAAAAAGATGTTATAGTTTTTTTTATACTATACAGGGTGTCTGGAAATACCGTTCGAATAATTCTAGGGATAATTCTATATGTTAAATTATAAAGAAAAGTTTATATCAACATAGGTCCGCAAATGCGTCACAAGGTTGCTATGGCGATTCAAAGATGGCACAGGGATAAAGGTTTTATTCTCTGGAACTGTTTCAGATATCCATCTACGTTTTGGCATATGAGTTGCTTTAAATAGTTGTTACTTTTCGGTGTTTTACTAAATTATTATTTCAATCAGGGGCGTACCGACAGGGGAGGCCTCGATTTAATTTGTTCACATTTTTATTAAACGTCATATTTTTGCAGTTTTCTTTAGAAATGACATAAAAAAGGCATTTCTTTAGAAAACCTGTCAGGCTAGCCGTTTTCGAGAAAACATTCTTGAAAGCAAATAGTGCATGCATGGTCGCCTAATAATAATAAAAATTTCTACATCAAAGTAGTATCGACACCGTCCAAGTATATAAGTTACGGTTAAGGAATTTAACATAAGGTTTAAGAAAACAGTTTATTCGATTATTGTTGTGTTAATAACAGTGTAATTAAAAAAAGTATATATTGTTCTCGTTTTTCAAAAATACCGGAATACTCTTTTGCTTGGGCGATCATACATGTACTATTTTCTTTTAAGAGTGTTTTCTCAAATACGGCTAGCCTGACAGGTTTTCTACAGGAATACCTTTTTTATGTCATTTATATCGCGGAATCAGAATTTCTAAAGAAAACCGCAAAAATCTGACGTTTAATAATAATGTGAACAAATTACCCTCTATTAAAAGCAATTCATGTGCCAAAACTCAAATGGCTATTTGAACCGGTTCCAGAGATATAACATAAAACCTGTATCCTGGTGCCATCTTTGAATCACCATAGCAACCTTATGACGCATTGATATGAACCTTTCTTCCTAATTTAACATGTAGAATTACCCCTAGAATTATTCGAACGGTGTTGCCGGACACCCTGTATATATTAGGCCGACAGGCAACATCATTTGCAATTAAAGGGGTAAATGCTAAAAAGCAATTCAATGTTAGCCTTGTTCAAACTATGTTACAGTTTGACCAAGGCCATGAACTCATCTGTTCTTTATTAATATGTCTAAAAATTTACTTCCAACTATTTTTATTGCTTGCCATAATTAAACTGGATATTGACAACATTTGTGATTCATTTACAAATTTTTTTCAAGAGTAATAATAAAGAAAAAAATATATAAATTCAATAACCAAGATTGGTATAAAAAGTGGCCCAAAGAGAATCTTAATTTTGATAGATTCTGCTAGTAATAGGCATACTACGAATTATAAAGGTTTTCTTTTGAGATGAAAATCTAAAAATTCCAAATTAGGAGTCAGAAATAAAATTTCTGTAATAATTCTCTAAACAACCAAAATGACTTTAGCAAGTCTAGATTAAAATTCCGAATTTTTGGCAGCCGTCGTCGGACCGTAAAAAATCGGTCAAGCTTCAATAAACAACGGATGGTATTATATGTCGTAGCTTTAAGAGCAATGTTTAGTTCACACTTGAAAAGAGTTGAAGATACATTACTAACCGAAACGTTGTGTACAATTAATAAAAAAAAAGAAATAAAAGTCTAATACTTTAGTGTCATTGAAAAATGTTACATTATTTGTTTATTATATTTTTGCCAGATACGAAATATTTTTGACAAGTGTCTTTATTGGTAGGCACATTTTTATCGAACCATCCTACTGTTTTTATTTATGCATTAAGGCGGCGACTGACTTGTAACTAAACGTTCTAATGTAACATGTTACACATCGAGCATTACACACAGTGAATACAGAAAGCCGAGCCATTCGAGGCGAGCTGCTCGCGCTCGCGGCTGCTCCATCGGATTGTCAGTTTTTTCGCGAATCCCTTGAAAGTGTTCGGCGCTAGACAATCAGTGAATCAGTTTGTTTGTTGCGAGCGTATGGGAAAGACGCGTTTTTTCTTATTTTATTATTTAAATAAAATTTATTATCTGGGGTTTTGCATTTTGTGTATTGTAATGAACGGGGTCGCTCGGCTCTAGTGTAGCCCTTCTTCACTTCGACCTAAAGAGATATTTTGTGAATTGCATTTTGTGTAAATCAGGATGCAGTGGAATCGTGAGAAAAGCCTGCTTTTTATTGACAAATATAAAGAAAAAGCAAATCTGTGAATTTTTGATTCTTGTGAATGCTTAATAAAGTTTGTCCACCGTTTTGTTTCCTGCTTCTGTACAAATTCGTTACCCAAACGCGTTTTTTTCTTCTTTTTTGTTTTCAAATAACAGTAGCGTACTAGCAGAAATGCAAACGCGACCTCCCTCTCTGATATTTTCGACGACACTGTGAAGACGAATGGTGGATCGCTCGTGAACCGAGCATTCAAACGCGAACATTCGGTACGATGTGGTGATAAACTGAACGGGTTGATGTAATGTAATGCTCGTAGCGGGCATTACATTACAACTTTGGGTTACAAGTCAGTCGCCTCCTTTAAATGTACACATTCGACAACGATGATCGTATAAAAATCTTAACGAAAAAGTACTATATTTGCCAAAACAATTTATTAAATTCAGATATTATTTTGTTGTATTGTTTGACTAGTTTTATTTATCTTCAAAAACAGTGTCCTCTTGTTTAGAAACTTGTCGGACAAGTTAAATCTAAATTTGCGTAGGTGACTAGGCGCACACTTAAACCCCTTTCTTAACGCTGCCATAATAGGAAAATGGCGTGGGGCAAAATTACCATTTACTGTCGTAAATACATATCCTAAGGCAAACATTATTTTGCAATAGAATTGTGTTAAAACAAAACGTTAAAATTGTTTTTTTATTCGTGCATTGTATAGAAGTCTAGTTTTATAACTACTGGTTTGTTGTATTACAAGTTAGTTGGATAGTACAGTTTTATATTTTATACACAATGTTCGGGAAAAAATGCCTGTATCAAAGAAATTTTAAGGCTACAATAATAGTTAATTCTGTAACTTTTCAACTAAATTTGAACAAAAATGTTTCTTATTTTAAGTTAGGTAAATAAAGTTAAATGATGATGGTTCAAATAGCTGATTTAAGTTTAAGTCATGCCTTCCATAAGAGCACATACAGGGTATCCGGGAAAATGTGGGAAATCTCTCAGATATCAATAAAACACGTGAGAGGAATACTACAAAGTTCATATAAACTTTTTTCGTATAGGCCTTCTCTTTGGAGATATTTCTCCCAAACAGCTCCAATGGAATCAAGTTTTTTGGATGTAATTATTGAACCACCAGGTATTATTTAATAAGATGTTATACCAAGCAAAACTCTTCAAATTACTATCAAAGAAAATGTTGTTAGTTACCCGCATCTGCAGGGACGGACTAGTTGTTCCACTCATAATCCTCATTTTTACTCTCTATATTGATAAAAATTTCAATAACGTCGTTTAAAGACCTTTAACCATTGACTAAAAATTAGGGTCTCTTCATTCATGTTGCTAATCCTAACCGTTTTAAAAAACGCCACTTTATTCAGGATTTTGGATCCCTAAGTTCTGTCGGGTTGAATATGAAAAAGAGGAATTTTCTCCTACCACCAGCATAATAGTTTCAATAAAATGGTACCCTTTTAGTTAAAAACTTTGTAAAGGGGTTCAACATGGGCTTCATGAAGTTTGATACATTCGCGAGCAGGACGAATTGAAAAAATTCATATTTTTTATATTTAACCCGATAGAACTTAAAGAACTAACAGTGTAAATAAAACGGTTAGATTTAGTGACATAAATGAAGAGTACTTAATTTTTACTACTCAATAGTTGCAGGTTTGTAAAAAACGTTGTCCAAAGCTCTTATCAAAAGAGGGCGTAAAAAAGGTGGACCATGAATTTCACAGCTAGTCCGTCCCTGCAGCTGTAATTCACAGCACTTGTGTTGAGCCATAAAGTCTACGGCTACTCTGGCTGGTGTCCTCTTGTTAAAAAATGGGGTTTTTAATCACCTTAAGATATAGATAAATATGTGGTTTTACTGCTTCCTAAAGTACAGAACAACCGTCATGATACGTCTTATAAAGACTACAGGTTTCCTGATAGCATATCCAATGGCACCTCGTACCATTTCACCCACAGTGCGATAAACATGTCTTTCTGTATTATACTTGTGGATTACGTCTTTCACCACAAAATCGGAATTCATAACTAAAAATTACCTGATTCCACAGAAGTACCTCTGCATCATTGCATTCAATTCAGGGATACACTGTACGTATGCATCGCGACTATACTTCCTTGTTCTTGAAATATTTTACATTGATTTACAACCGCCCTAGACAAACTAAAGGAAACTTCATACTCTGTTGTTCACCTACACCCTAGCTCTGGGCCCTCGGCCTTCTTGAATATATGTTTGATAACATCTTAAAAGGCTTTTCAAAAGATCGGTTTGCTCTTCTCCTAATTTCTCGAGTAGACCCACCTGCCTCACGTAAGCTCATAGTTCTCGCCCCCCTCTCTCCAAAGTCACCTATTTGACGAATATGACCAAGTTTTTCCACTCCATGCGTATTGTCTGTTAAAATAAAGTACTTTAAATGAAACTCTTTAAATGGTAAACTACAAATTTAAACAGGATAAGCCGCAGATACTGCTAGAAACCTCCCTTTTTAACTAAACATATAGAGTGCCATTTTTGTAAAACAAATAGTTATTTTTAGCGCTAACATTACACTGCTCTCTGTTTATTGTTACGCTAGCCCAATTTTCTTCATTATTTCTTATTCCTGTTTTTAAATACTAACCGATGAATAATGATTAGTAATTTATTTCAGTTTTATATAAAAAAAAATGCATAATTTTGGTTCACTCTGTCATTTAATTCATTCAACTTAGAAATTCAAGTTTCGTGAGAAATTGTTACAAGTAATATTTTTAAACCAGTTTTTTAAAACTGTTTTTTAAGTGACATATGCATACAACTGTATGTTCTTATCTATAATTGTGTAATTGTAATTTAAAGGTACAATAATATAAAACTATTTATTTGTTCTGATTTTTAATCGCCATAATAAAATTTTGTCCCTTTAAGAAATTCTCTCTTAAATTCCAAAATTTATTTTTCATGCTAAGTTAACTTATTTGTTTTCAAATTTATGTACCCAAGTTTATAACAATTTGTATTCTAACTTAATAAATAATCACCGGGAATGATGCCCAAGAAATTGCTTTCATGCTCGAAATAATAACTGTGTTCCCAAATTCTAGACCTGTCACCAAATGAATTATATTATTTCCTGTCACCAAAATAATAGCATCACTTAATTTGGTTAGTTTTGCTTAGTTCTGTTTAGTTTAGTTTCGTTATGGTAATGTATTTTTATTGTTTGGTCATTAATTGCATTTTTGGGTGATTGCACATACATTTGCAGATAATTGTTTTCAAATAGTTTGGCTTTAAAAGTTGATGACAAATCACTTTGAGAACATACCAATTTATAATTATGAAACTAAAAAGGGAATAATTTGGTGACGGATTAAATTACACCCATTTTTTTATTCTAGCGGAAATCTGAAATCGTTTTTCTACCCATTTATATTCTACTTAAAATATGGTTAAACGATTAAAAATTAAATGTTTAGTACACAATAGCAAACTATAAAGAGCATTTTTTTATATTACTAAATAAAAAGTATTTTCATAATTATTTTGTGTGCTGATACTTAATTGATTTGAAGTTACCTAAACGCTGCGATCATAAGTACAATTAGACACAGATATAAAAAGATTTGGCAAAAATATACGGTTTTTTCTCATAAAAACATTAGTTTAGGTGACCGTATAATAGGTGTGTATCTAACTGTACTGTCGTTTATGTACTTACACCAGACAAGTAATTTGATTTTTAATTAATTAACTGTCGAAATCACAACTTCCCAAATATTACATAGATTCCCAACCCTTAATTATTATGTGTAACGGTTGATTCTGATTGTTATACAGGGTGATTCATAAGGAAATGTCAATACTTCAGGTACTTAGTCAGGGTCCAAAAATAAACATAAAACTCTATACAAATATGGGTCCTCAAGGCTTTCGTTTCCGAAATACAGGGTGTTAAAGTTTTTATTTAATTTTTCTATTTTTTAAATAAAATTTATGATAATGTAAATATTGGAGTAAAAATTGGTATCCGGGGGTTTTTTGGTATGACGGATTCGAACCTAATCTCAGTACGGCTGTACCCTGTATTACATTTTTAAATAAATGTAATAATTGTTTTGTCATTTTTACGTCAAAAAGGTATACTTGTTAAAAGTTAATATAAGCAACCGTTTTCAAGATATTGGGATTTTAAAAATTACGACGCATCTGATTTTATTATAGCAAAATTTAAAAAAATAATAAAACAAAATGTGTAATTAAACAATATGTATTTTTATTTTTAATAAAATTATTGTTCCTAAATTATGTTCAGCAAAACATAAGGTTTTATAATTTTATTAAAAAAATAGAAAAATTGAATAAAAACTTTAACAACCTGTATTTCGGAAACGAAGGCCTTGCGGACCCATATTTGTATAGACTTTTGTATTTATTTTTTGACCCTGACTACGTACCTGAAGTATTGACATTTCCTCATGAATCACCGTGTATATTTTACTGAGTTCCCTCCGTATGTTATCAGCTTATGTATTGCACTATAAAATCTTGCTATTGGAGGCGCTAGGATATCTAATCAAAAAACTCTAACTTTACTATAATTTATTGGAAACAAAATTAAATACACTGATTAGTGCTGTTAGTAATTTTATTCATGCATACATAACCACGTAATAATGTAGTGGATAAAGTATCTTTTAAATTACAGGGTATTTGATATACATATATAAAAAAAACACATTATATTTTTTTCCTGTGGATATTTGAAGATGTAGGCTTCTAAAGTACAGTTATAGATATAATGTTTACTTTTTTTGGAAGAAGGGATATTGGTATTGTCAAAAAAACTGCACTTGCTGTGCTAACTTATTTAAAACGAAACTTTAATTTAACAGTTCATGGACAGGGTTAGCATTTTTAAGATAATAATCTCTGGTTTTTTATGGTATAGATTTAACAATGGGTTTTTTGGATACTATGAACTTTTTATCCAAAATATGTTTTAATTGGTTTCGGTAATATTAATGATTTTAGGAAGTGATCTTGAACTCCATCTTTACAAAAATATGGTCCAGAAAGGTCCAATATTTTAATGCTAATATTTTATTAGTTAAATTTTGAGTTTCCAAGTTACTTGAATGTTGGTAAGGCATTGCCAAACATTCTTAATTTTACTATTAAGCTTTTTTAAATTTAGCCGATTTTGTTAAACTACATTTTTCTTATATGACTCTTATATAGCTGTGTGCTTTTGAAAAACTATAGTTGGTTGCTTATAGGTTGTATTGGAATTCTAATTCAGGAATGAGGCGTTCATAGTTGTATGTTGGAATCAGATTCCCATCTTTTAACCTCATATCCAGGAGCGTTAATTGTGCGCTTTTTTAATTAGTCACTCAAATAAATATTGGCTAAAATATTTTAACACGCAAATTTCAAAAAAAAAATTGATTTTTTATGTCTATAACTCATCGTTAAAATATTAGCGCGGGGATGACTGTTGACTGCTGCTAATATTTTTTTAAATTATAGCAATTATTATTTTGTAAAAAAATGTCGGACGCTTAAAACACGTTTAAAAATGAGGTAATTCATCGTTCTAAAATTGCTTAAAATGACTATATAATTGATTTGTTTTGTCGATATAGTTGTTGGTTTTATAGTGTCATAGAGATTTTTTCGAAGCAATTACGATTTTTTAATAAGTTTTATAGCAATACTGCAACTAACAATGCATTTAATATTTTTAAAAAGTACATCTGACCTTGGTACTCAATTGTTAAAATATTTTTTTCTATTGATAATTATTTAAAGCTCAAGTGTTCCTGTCAGTTAAAGTAACTTCTTGTTAGATTAAATATTTTAATATATTGGTAATTGCCAAAATTAGTTTTTGTCTAAGACGTATTTATAAGTTAAACAAATTGTTTAAGAAATAATTAGTAGCACAATAATTAGGAATTTTATAATATTGAAATGACCAGTTTGGTATGAATATTAAATTAATTTTTTTGTCAATTACTGGTTAGAGTAGGAGAGATTTTTTAAATATTTTTATTTGGAATTATTACAGAAAACCAAATAAGTTTTTTTTACATGAAATATCCAGTTCAGAAATGATTAATCACACTACAAATAGCACATCAGATCCAATTTGTACTATGGTAATACTCTGAAATTAATATTTAATATATAAAACACAAAAACATTAAAAGGGGTTTAACGTAAACGATAAATTAATAAAATGTTTACGCTATACAAGAATAAGGTTTTGATTAGTAACTTTTTATTAAACCTTTTCAGAATCAAAATAATTAAAAAGTCATAAAAAAACCATATATGTAACAACTATTTTTCCCTGACACTTATTCAGGATACGTTTTCTTAAAATACGCTTACGGAAACATAAAAATTAATTTATTAATTATTAATGATTTACCACCAAATCATACTAAGACTGTTGAATTTTGACAAAAAATACAGAATATAAAAATACTTGCTTATCCCTGTTCAGTCTGTAGTAAGGTATATATATTTTTTAAACTACTATAAGGATGACGACTGCAGACTGTAGGACTAATGAATCAGAAGACGAGATACTGGTTAAAAAAATATATATAAATCAATGTTTAAATAAACTTAAAAAGATACTTTAAACATTATTCTGTTATGTACCTTTTTCATTTTAATTTAAGTGCAAGCTTAGCTGCATGCGTTGCATATGTTTAATATTAACTTAAAAACTAAAAAATCTTACGCTTACTTGAGATAAAGCTTACTCTAAACTCTAAAGTGTTAATTGCTTTTACTAATTAATTCAACAATACCATCAACGCTATAAATAAATATTCGAATTCTTAACCGCGAAAAGATTGAACGAATTCGACGTCATTCGGCGCCGTTCGCCGGGTCGATCGTGACCCGAATTTGTGTTATCTCAACTCAAATTGTCAGTTTTATGCGGATTGCGGTGCGGAGTGTTGAAATCGCGCTCCTAAATTGCCGGCGAAAAATGTTTTTAAAAATTGAACATATGGCGTTATTGTTATGAAACCTATATTAAATTATATGACTGGTAAAAAAAAGATTTAATTGTCCGGTTAAAAAATAAATGTTGGCTGTGCTTTGCGGTGATTCATGTGCTAAACAGTTGTGCGCGTTTTTACATTTTTGAATACTGACTTTTATTAATTAAACTACTACAATGAGTGAGGAATACGATTTTAAACATGAATTGTCCAATATTCCTTGGGTAAGATTTATTTAATCTAAAAATATAATGCATTATTCCTACTAAATTCTTACTTTCGTTACATGTTTAGAGACAAAAATGTTAAAATTTTACCTTAAAGTCAATACTATTATGACAATGTTCTTAGCTAGGAAAAGATTTTGTCCATTTTTTTTTTAAATAATAAATTTATTTTCCTAACTTCTTTAATTTTTTTGCATTTGACATGGATAACCGGCACCTTTACATTTTTAAAGTTAATAATAATAATATTAATAATAAAACAACTGTTGAGGCCTTTTAAGCTAACAACAACATACTTTCCTGGCTAAATTTATTATTTCAATACGCCCAGACAATTATTCAGATAAATAAGCTATAAAGAGGAGCATTCCTGCCTTAGAACTACACAATAGTGAAAAAAAATGTGATATTTGGGAAACAGCCAGCCCATTTATCAATTTATAATTGGTTGATTTTTTGCTTACCCTGTTTTAATCTAGTAATTTTTAAATGTCACTAAGGTAGCGAGGAAACAACTTGGATGCTACTTATAAGTCGATAAAACTAACCTTTGAAAAATTCAAATTTTATTTTCTTATCTCATAATCAGTTATTCACAGATAGGGTTTCATTCTCACGAATATCCGCAAACCGAGCCACAGACCTACGGAAAGAAAAGAAACTTAACCAATAATTGCGATTATTATTTTTTTTTAAATTACCCTAAAACTAAAAAATGCACAGCTCTATACATTTTTAAATAAAAATGTTGAAAGACCTTCAGTACAACTTTAAGATGCGCGCGCCACTAAGCGATTTTTTTTGTACTTCTGTACAGTTCTGTACAGTCTTATATTGTTTGGAAAAAAAACTGAAAGTTCGTACGACACAACTTATAGTCCGAGAGCTGGTCAACAATTTTGAGTAGGTTCTTGAGGCACTTTGAAAACTTGTATAATTGTCCTTAAAGGATCCCTATACATAAAAGTCAAGGTCTGGCTGAAGGGTAGCGACCCCCTACCAACCCTTGAATTAAAAAAATACTTTTATGTTAAGGGGTCCTTTGAGGACAATAACACACATTTTCAAGAACCTACTCAAAATTGTTTCCCAGCTCTCTTACTATTAGAAAAAGACGTTAAAAACATCGATTGCAAAAGCAATTCCAAATCAAAACAAAGTCCGTTGTCTTCGCTGTCGTCGCAATCATTAGGCTGGTGATGGATAAAGTCTTGACAAAAATAAAAAATATATATTTTTGGTCGTTTGCCAAACATTGCGGCACAGTTCAGATACGCTATAATACGAATGAATAGCCACCTCCTGAAATAAGGAAACTGTAAATTAGTAACGATTCTCTTTGATTAGCATTTTATGACATATTTTCTTGCCTATAAGTGTGCCACTCATTTTAAAAATGTTGTCCCAAAGTACAGTCAAGTAACAATATACCTAATATATTTTATTTAAGTGCAACAACAATAAAACAAAAGTTCATAAAGCTGTTAACTACTGTTTCTTTCTTTTAAAAAATGGCAAAACACTTTGTTTTTACTTTAATTTAAGTTAAGTTTTTAGTCAATATTAATAGAAGTCTTAAAATATTTCGATTAAATAAGGAACAACTTAAATTTTATCACCAGACTATGGAAATATTTTTTAAAGCTGAAAAATATTTTTTCTACTGCAAAAATTGAACTTGTGATCATCGGATTAAAATAAAAAACTCTGCTACTACTACTCCTGCAAAATTTAAGATCTGAAATTATTATGCGTTGGTACTGAAAAATCCTTAAATACTTATCGTCAGACATGTATTTTTTCTTTTACTATTATATTAGTAATTAGAAAAAACAATAATTATTTTGATTAGTTTTAATACCGTCGTTCAATAGGTGTTTTCTTATTTTATTTAGAACATTTATATATTATACTGATCAAACATTCTTAAATAGCTTTTGTTTAACAATAATAATAATTTACTTATATTTTGTGACAATATTCTTATAAGCAGTTATCTACAATGTTAAGATAAGAGATAAATTACTTGATTACAGCATAACCATTTTTATCTTTTCATTTTTAAATATTTTGGTCGTTATCATAATACAGGCCAACATAGCGAGTGTCACCTCGGGATATTAGAACATCACATAAAAACATTAAATTTTTTGAAAAAATGTTACCTAAAGTAAAAAAAATGCTAAATGATAAAATTATAAGCCGAGTTTTACGAAAATAATTAACAATTAAGGAATATTTAACGTTTTTGATTAAAACTCCAAATTAATCTGTTATTAGGTAAGAATTTAAAAATCAGCAGAAATTTTTCACGTAATATATGGCAACTATAATAATTTGGGTTCGTATTCATGACATAAAATGAAAATATATAATTATTGAGACAACTGTAAAATTCAAAAATATAGTGGCACCTTTTTTGTTAGAGCGTTTATTTAAGCCATTACTTTTCGAACATGCAGCTTAGCTACCCAAAAAATGACTGGATATTTTGACTTTTAAATGGGACACCCTGTATATTTTTTTGTTTTTTGGAGTCTACAGATCATTTAAATCCGACTGCATCATTGCTAAATTCAGTTGTATCCTCGGTTTTGTGCAAATTTAATGTTTAAATTAAATTTTAATTTTTCGTTCAGAGTGCCAAGCTCATTATAAAATCACTTCATAACTTTATTTACTTATGGAAAAATAGAAACTCAATTTTATCTTTTTAAACTTCTTTGATGGAGGCCTCTAAACTTTATTATTTTGGTTTTTTGCCCTAACTCCTGAAAAACTGAGCTAGAAATTAAAAAAAAAAAAAACATTTCTAAACGAATATGAAGAAAAATGTCGTAGTGTATCGTTGTATTCACTTTAAAATACTGCATTTGGTATTGATATAAAAGTGTCGTAGTGTATCGTTGTATTCACTTTAAAATACTGCATTTGGTATTGATATAAAAGTGATGTTTCTATTTCAGATTTTGAGCTAGGGCAAACCTACTTAAAAAAATTTAGAGCCCTCTGTCCAAAAAGTTTTAAGAGATATGATTGAGTTTGTATTTTTTCAAAAGTAATTAATGTATGTGGAGTAATTTTAGCCACTCAGGGGCGCCCACAGGAAGGGCCGGGGGAGTTTTTGTACATTTTTTTTTTACAATACCTAGACTTTTTAAGATGTTAATATTTATATTAAAAAAAAAACTGCATACAAAGTTTAAAATTATTATACGCAAAAACAATACACGCCTATTAAGCGCAACTGACAAGTTTTTTATTTTGCACTCCCTGAAAAAAAAATCCTGCGGCGTCCATGATGTCACTCTAAATGAAAAATTAAAATTTAACTTAAAAATAAAATTTTGGACAAAACTTGATATAAAGATGGTTTATTCGGACGTAAAACGATCTGTAAAATTTGAAAAACAAAAAATATACAGGGTGTCTCATTTAATAACCAATATTTTCAGTAAGTGTAAAACCGGAAGTCGAAAAAGCTTTTCATATTTGCCCAAAAATGACGTTTCATTTGAATAACAACGCTACCAAGTTTCGTTTATATCGATTAAGAAATAAAAAAAACGACAAAAAACATGCCAATGCTTAATGGAATAATGGGAGATCCCTTGGACAAAAAGGGTCTAAAACGGCCCCATGTTGAATATACAGAATGTGAGTTGGGAAATTTCTTTAATTTTAAATCGGGTTTTTCGATTTGAATGAAACCTGGTACAGTTACAACATCGTCCGAAATACACCTTCTGATGATAAACTTTTGTTACTATTTTAGACCAGTGGCGTAGGCAATTTTATTTATTTTTTTTTAGCATTATATAGTCGTATTTTGGTATAAATAATATTGATAATTTATGCATGATACCTAATTAATTTTTAGTTTTACAAAAGGGAGGTACTCTTGAATTAACTTTATAAACTAAGGCTTTCGAGATATTCCAATTTTAAGCTGGCTTGGTATGAAATGGGTAATACAGTGGACAGTGGAATTCGTTTATAGCGACACCGCTTATATAAGGACAACTCGTATATGATGATTTTTAATTATTTTATTTAAAGCCATATAAAAAATATTGTAAATACAACCCCCCCGGGTACGCGATAAGTTGTTTATATTATAAATTATTATGGTGGAAGAAATAATATAAGTATGTTATGTTATGTTAAAAGTAAATACCGGTCAATTCTGGAAAAAGAAAAGTTGCTTGAACTTTCAGTTGATACCCCTGTAAAATGTTAGTTTAAAGTTTAAAGCAAAATATTTCCATACCATTTGTATTGCAATAACTGCAAACTGAATTTCTTTCTTCTAATACAAAATAAAATACTTTCATTAGTTGTTTGTAAGTTATTATATTATACATATATTTGTGCAATTAAAAATATTTTTTTATTATAATATTGTATTTATTCTTGGATAAATGAACATAACATACTCGCTATATTTTCTTTTCTAATTTTATAGAATGTATTATTATTAATATTACTAGAAATATTTTATCGAGAATCACTGTAATAAAAAAAACTACTTCATGGGTATAAGTGTTACAATCAGGGAAAATTTGAAAAAATTTGGAAACCGCTGCATTAAACAACACAAGTCGTTGTGGATTGTCCTTAAGATAAAAAAGTAAATTATTTAAAAATTTCTTGATTTAATAAATAATTCAGATAAACTAAAAAAAATTTTTTTATAAAATATAATTATATATAAAATAATGGTATTATTGTAAAAAATCACCGTAATTTTTAAAACTCCTGTGTAAGAGCATGCTAGTTACATAGAAAATTTCTTGGTTTTAGAGAACCGTAAAAATATTGTCAGTAGGAGGTTTTAAAAGTATGTGGGTATAAATATACTCTGTTTTTTAAATAACCAGATTACATACAGGGTGATTCATGAGGAAATGTCAATACTTCAGGTACGTAGTTAGGGTCCAAAAATTAACATAAAAGTCTTTACAAATTTGGTTCCTCAAGGCCTTCGTTTCTGAAATACAGGGTGTTAAAGTTTTTATTTAATTTTGTTATTTATTAAATAAAATGATAATGTAAATATTGGAGTAAAAATTGGTATGCGAGGTTTTTTTGGTATGACGGATTCGAATCTAATCTTAGTACGGCTCTTACTTGTAGGGGGTGCCACCTATACTTTTTCTTTTTAATATTTTGAACAGTCACAAATTTTTGGTACGGTCCTGTATTATATTTTTAAGTAAATTAAATAATTGTTTTGTCATTTTTACGTCAAAAAGGTATACTTGTTAAAAGTTGATATGAGCAACCGTTTTCGAGATATTTGAATTTTAAAAAATTACGACACATCTAATTTTATTATAGCAAAACTTAAAAAAATAAAACAAAATGTATAATGAAACAATATTTATGTATTTTCATTTTTTCATTTTTAATAAAATTATTGTTCTTAAATGATGTTCAGCAAAACATAAGCTAGGTTTTATAATTTTTAAAAATTTCACCATTTACTTCTAAGTACATGTCAGCTCTGTGGTGAACACCCTGTATCTCGGATACGAAGGCCTTGCAGACCTATATTTGTATAGACTTTTATGTTTATTTTTGGACCCTGACTACGTACCTGAAGTATTGACATTTCCTAATGAATCACCCTGTATATTAAAATTATAACTTAAAAAAATATATATATATATTCGGTATAAATAATGTATTTAAATTAACTTGGTCTTGCCACAGTTAGACTTGGTTTTTTTAATTAATAAGTTTTATAGCTATACTATGTTCTTAAATATTCAACAAAAGGATTGTTTTCCAAAGCAATTTTGCGACTGGTAAACGTACAGGCCCTTATCATATAAAAAGGAATATTTATGTTGTATGTTAATATTTTAAAATTAAAAATTTAATAAAACATAATCTTTATACACGTTTACAAACAAAAGATAAATGCATTTTTAACAATATATAAATAACTATGATGCTTATATGTTTGTACATTAGGTATGTTATCTACCTTTTATAACTTGATAGTGTTGCTTTTAACCCCCAATGAGACTTAAATTTACAAATAAACATTGCCGGTAAAAAACTAAAACAACTATTTTATACAATATTAGTATCGCTAAAGAATGAAGAAACTTTAAATAAAGTTTCATTTTATTTCGTCTGTTGACTGTATATCTATAAATATTTAAAACGTATCGTGACGAGTTCAAGTTTGTTTAGTTCGTTTATATGGAAAATTATTTTTATTTATTTCGAAGTAATTCAAGGTGACAAAAGTCGATGAGAAAATATCACTTTACTAACTTGGTATTCTGGTGTGTGCCCACACAAAATCAAGTTAATGTTAGATAAATAGGAAACCTACGCTAAAATGAGCAGTTTTTGATTAGTTTCTTTAATGATAATATAATTTTGGGGTTAAATGTTGCTCAAATTTGGTTTAAATAACTGTTATTTTTATCATTATAATTGTGGACAAAACACTGTTTTTTTTTTTAATTTCAATTTTTACGTACAAGTCTTCTGGTTTGTTCTGTTTAGTTTTGGTTAAAATATTTTTTTGGGATATTCCGCCACTAATAATAAATCTAATCACTCTGTTTTATTGCTTTACTTCTTAGCCTTTTACAAGACTTTACATTGTAAAACTTAGAGAAAGTTTACGTTTTTACATATTACAATTGAAAATATATTTTGCTGTGTAAAGATATTTTATTTCCAAAAGTCCAATTTAAAAAAAAAATGAAATGTTTCAGTTGTTATTTTAGATCTTAATAACACTCTGATAAATCAAAGCAACACAACTTTAAAAGAAATAGGTCTTTAAAGAAAAATATTTTATTTTTATTTATTAGTAAGTCTCTTTAGAAAGAACCTTTAAATTTTTCACCGGAAAAAAACATGTTCTATTCTTTAAAAACTTTGCCTGTCCGCCTTCGTTCCACGTGCTTTTACGAAAATGAATCAATACTTGGGTGTTGTCCTAGGTTAAGAAAGGCTATTCCTGTCTGATTTATTTTTAACGAATTCTATACCACTAGACACAGAGTGACCCTAGTTAGATTAACTTTAAATTTTTTGTGTGGTTTTTAAAAATTAAACGCAGGGTTGGATGTAAGGGCAGACTAGTACATGTTTTTAAAAATTATCATAGTAAAAATAGAAAAAAAAAACGAGGGTGTTAGATTGAGTATTTTTAAACATACAATTTATTATTAATTAACTATTAGAGGTAAAAAATAGTTAATTAGACAAACTTGCCCCATTTTTTCCTTCAATTGGCATTGTAAAAAACCAAAACAAAAACATAATATATAACATTTTGTCATATAGTTTCACCGGTACGGCTTTTGCCGCATTGAGACACCGCTTCCAGTAAAATCAGTGAAGTTAAGCAGGTTAGATGGAATGGGTGACCGCCAGTGAACACCGGGTGTAGTTGGGTGTGGTTTTAAGTTTCCGTTAAACTGTAAGTCTCGTCTGGAGTATATTACTTAAATGTTAATGAGGGGAATAGTTTGGAGGTAGTACTTATTTGTACAACATCCGTAGGGGGTAATACTGCGCTGTCTAAATGTGGCCGTAAAAATATAATATCTACGTCTTTCGGTACTTGGACAACGTTGACGGAACTGGGGAAAAATGGGTTAAACTTCTAAAAACCAAAACCTGGCATCCACATCTGTCATTAAGATAAAAAATATAAAACAAATTTTGGCGACATACCGCGTTGAAAATTGTTAGGACAGTTAACATACCGGCTTATTTAGGCGAGAAGCGGTAACGTAGGGGAAGGTGTTATGACGTCAGTATCTACGTCATTACTTTGTACCCAGTATCCACCGCTATCGCCACTAGTCAGGAGGAGCGTTAATAATGGTTATGTTAAATAATGGAGAATTCACGGCTTTTCTATTGTTTTGGTTTTTGTGATTTTTTTGCTATGGCTTAACAACTATTTGGATTGCAGATTTTTCGATTTATTAGTGCATTTTCAAATGGATTAATTAGTGCAATTATATTTAAATCATAGAGGAAAAGATTTACTTGTTACAGTTGACTTATACATTAAGTAATTAGATTGTTAATAAAATTATTAAATAAATACTATTCTTGCTATTTTACTTCTGCACTCATATAGTTTCTTGTAAAAAAAACAAGATCCGCCTTTACAACCGCATCCGCAACATCCCTATTTTCGAACTATAGAAATTATATTAATTTTAGTATTTTTTAAAAGCGTATTATAAAAACATTAAATATTATTTTATGGTAAACCTACATGTTATCATAACTAGCTTATATACCAATAGAATTACATAGAAACACATGCTTTTTATGTATATCAATTCTTGAAACAAGCTCACTTGTATTTCAGTGCTTTTTATTTTTAACCAAGATCGGTAATATGTTACAGAAATGGCAGCTTTATTTTGTTGTACTCAATTTTTTTTAATATGTCTATATTTTTACAGAGGTTGGTCGAACAAATGGAACCTCAGCCTTTCCGGACGTTCAGAAGTGAATTTCATATGAGTAGTGCCAGTGAACATACATCAACCTACACAACAACTACCCATTACAGTAAACAGTAAGTTTTAATATATATTTTTTTTCTATTATTTATAATTATATCTCCAAAAGTTGTCAATTATTTTAGCTATACAAAAAGATGTAAGCATATGGTTATTAGCGTTCCATAGAGTTTTTATATTTAGGTCACGTAAATAAAATTGGGCCTGTAGGTGCTTTTTCTTAAAATAAAAGTAGATGTAAAGAAAAATATGATAAAAAAATAATACAAGTATTTCTATGGAACTCTGCACTAATGCCTGTCTGAGACATGCACTTAACATTTTTTTTTTTAGGTATACTCAGACAAAATCAACAAGAACAGAAAATGGAACTACAATTAAAATAATAGATAATAAACAACAGGATCATTCCGATGAAGTTGATAGAATTGCTAATGGTCGTCCTCCTGATAAACATACCACCCTAACACAGATTATACAAGAAGTATCCCCGCCACAAAATTGGGGAACTTCTATGCAATTCACGGAAATTAAGTCGCTTAAACGTGTCCACAAAGTACACGAGGGTATTGGTACTGAAAGTATTACCGATACTACTGGAATTATTAATCCCTATACTGGAGAACACATGACAGTACGTGACGCTATATCGGAACGAATATTAGATGTAAGAACAGGAAAAATAATTGCTTCGCCTGATGGCTCTGAAATAACGATAGAAGAGGCCAAAGAAAAAGGGCTTATAGAGCCAAAAATTGCAGAAAAGCTACAAAGCCCATGTGGCGTCCAAGAGGACGGTCGTGAACTGACCCTCTTAGAAGCCATCCAAAGAGAAATATACGAAGCTGAACACACCTTCATGGATCCATCAGAAAAGCGGTTAAAGGTAACACATTCTATGACAATAAATCAAGCCATTGATGATGGAAAAGTTGATGTCACTTCAGGAACATATAAGTTAGATAGTGGCGAAACTATTGATATTAAAGAGGCATACCAGAGAGGTTACCTTCTACAGCACACGGAAGTTAAATTGCAAACGGGGGCTTTAGCTTTAACAGACATTATTACCCAAGGGTTAATTGATGACGTCACCGGTTGGATTGTTGATAGAAATTCGGGAAATAAATATCAAATTGATGCGGGTGTAAAGTGTAACATTATCGAGAGCGATTTAAGGGAAATTGTCGATCCTAAACTTGATACAAAAATTACGATTATTCAAGCGTTAGATAAAGGAATTATTAATCCAAAATTAGGAAAATACATATTAGGGCATGAAAAAATATCTTTTCTTGAAGCAAAACGGCGACAATTAATAGTTAAACCTAAAAGTTTAAAAGAAATTGTAGACGATAATCTTATTGATGAGGCAGGTAAAATTCTCTCTCCTTTACATCAAACAAGACTCACTATTTTAGAGGCAACTAATCGGGGCGTACTTGATGGCGACCAAATTAAATCCATTTTAGATTTCCGTACAAATGACCTTATCACTCTTAATGAAGCGCTTAAGGAGGGTATCATACTACCAGACAGTAAATTTAAAAACTCCGTAACTGGAGAAACTCTTTCTATTCCCGAGGCTGTAAGTAGAGGTTATATTATTTCCGTGATAAGAAAATCGATTTTTGACGTAGATGGATTTCAGCCACCCGACAAATCGGATCATATTAGTTTTAACGCAGCTAGTGCTAAAGGTTTTATTAGTAAAAAAGATAATGGTAGTTTATTAGTTAACAAAAAAAGTGGTAAGCTAATAAGATTTTCCGAGGGTGTACCATCGGGCGAAGTTAAACCTGAAGTTTATGAAATGTTAACTCGCGGTATAGGCATTTTTGAGAATGAAAAGGAATTAAATGTTTTGGAAGCAGTTTTTAAGGGTTACATTGAGCCTAAAACAGGTAATTTAATTGACATTAAAACTAATAAAGTAATCTTTCTTAACGAGGCAATTGCCCAGCATCTAATCACTCCTGAAGGAGCAGCTATGTTAAATAGTTTACTTAACCTGAACGTATCAACCAAAATTACTCGTACTTTGGTGCAGAGGTATGTGACTGTATCTAGTAAAGACATTAAACAGGAAATTATTACCTATACAGAAGCTTTAAGATTAGGTTTAATAAATAACGAGCAGCAAACATTTACAGATCCTGTTAGCAATGAACTGATTCCAATTGTTCAGGCTATTAGTGAAGGCAAACTAGCACCTGATGTGGAAAGCTCAGAAAAAGTAATAACGCCTAGAACCCCAAAATCAACTGTTATTACGATAGTAAGTAAAAAAGAAACGCCAATACATAGAGAGCAACTTAATACTAGTCAGAGGACTGCCACTACCGAATTTTTATGTAACGAGAAAAAGTCTTCCGAAAAGCAAGTATATGAATTACCAAACGACGGTTGGCCGTTATCTGACGCGATTAGTCAAAAGCTATTTGACCCAGTCACTGGTTTATTTATTATTCCGGGGACAGATCGTTTGGCGAGTTTTGAGGAATGCGTTAGTTTAAAACTTATTAATCCAAACTCTGCTTCTGTGATTGACCCCGTAAGTAAAAGAAAAATAAGTATTACCAAGGCTCTAGACAAGAAGATTCTAGATTCAACTGGACACTATAAGCTTGACAGTGAAAAACTTACAATTGAGGAAGCTATTAGCCGTCGTTTAATTTTATTAGAAGAGACTCTGCAGATTGAACAGGCCGCTCAAAGATTGTTGCAAGTGACAAAAACAGAGGGAAAACCGACAAAGGTAGAGGTATCTACTGTCGTAGATAAAAATCCTCCAGTTTATACTGAAGTTAAAATTTCTGAAAGCAACAGTAGTGAACCTATCGAGGTACAAGCAGGTGTAATATATGACCCATCAACAAATGCTATAGTTTATCCAGAAAAAAATGAAGCTCTTAATCTTATAACTGCGGTTGTCGAAAATAAAATACCTGCAGATTCGGTAAAAGTTACAGATCCTTTTACCGGTAAATCTATTGAAATCAAAGAAGCTATTCGAAGAAATATTATTGACCCGGAAAAGGAAGAATATACAGATAAAAAAGGACAAAGAATGACTCTTAGAGATGCAGCCAAATTTGGAATTATAACAGTAGTTGGTGCACCAATTGCAGCAGTCCAATCCGTAGTAAAGACCATTAAAACTATGTACGTTGTAAATCCTAAAACTGGAGAAAAACTACCTGCAGAAGTTGCGTTACAAGAAGGTATTATTGATTTGGCAACCTATGAAAAAATGCAGTCTGAGTTAGATAAGGTTGAGACAACCGCACCTACTCCTTCCCATGCAGTAAAAACTACAACTACTTTAACGCGGACCATTGTAAAAGTTACTGATCCTAAAACTGGCCAAACTTACACAGCACATGAGGCTTTTAAACAGGGTCTAATTACTTCCCAGCAGCTAGAACAGCTGGAACAACAAAACAAAGAAGCTACAAAAGTAAAACTTCTAGATACAGCAACCATAAATTTAGATGATAAAAATGAGCCTTCGGAAGCGGATAAGACTCGAGCTCGAATCACTATAGAGCCAACTTACAGGGTTAAAATTGGTCGAGCTCAATCATTAAGCCCTGATAGAGAGGCAAAGAAGGTAGTTTTACAAAAACTTAGAAGAAAAATTATAAAACCCGA
Organism: Listronotus oregonensis; assembly: GCA_019359885.1. NCBI lineage: Eukaryota > Metazoa > Arthropoda > Insecta > Coleoptera > Curculionidae > Listronotus > Listronotus oregonensis. Next base: position 89,493 of record JAHBCN010000479.1, on the reverse strand, counting down.
AGATGCAACCAAGAAAGGACTATTGGAGTTTGACGCAGCTTCGTTACTAGCAGATAAAAATAATTTTATTACTGAAGAAGGTATAAAACTTAGTCTGCAAGAAGCTCTTGAAGCAAATAAAGTTGATGGAGACAAAGGAGTCATTGTTGATCCGCAAAGGGGTGATCAACTTACTATTAATGAAGCAATTGATAGAGGGATTCTGGATCCAGATGGAACTAATGAAATTTTAGTGCCTTTAAACCGCAGTTTATCGATTCCCGAACTAATTAGGCAGGGCCTTATTGATCCTGCAAGCCAAAAAATTGTCCATCCAGAAACTGGTGCCCATTTAAGCATTAGTGAAGCTATTATCTGTGATATTGTAGACCCATTAAGTACTTTAGTTAAAAGAACTGGCGATAAAATTACCCTAAGTGAAGCTTTACAAACTAGTGTTATTGATGATGAAAAACTTGTTGTAGATACAAAGACAGGTATTAAGAATTTAGAAGAAGCTGTGAGGGATCAAGTATTTGACGAAATTAAGCCAACGGGGCCTTTAGATCTGCCACCTGCTGGGATGACCCTGTCCGTTGCTATTAAACGTGGGTTAATTGATTCAGATAAAAAAGAAATTTTACATCCTGTAACTAAAGAAACCATACCTCTTACTGAAGCTATTAAAGATAATTTTATAATGTCTTTGCCTTTTCCCATTTCATCAGAGGCAGTAAAGGTTGAAGACGCTTTAGAGTCAAAACTTATTGATACTGATAGTGGAACATTTAAACATCTGAAGACTGGCGAAATTATTCCTATAGGTGAGGCAGTAGAAAAAGGCTTACTTATTGTTAACCAACCTACCAGTACTATTCTATTTAATACTTCTGCCCCTATTACAACGTTAACTGAAACTGTGGACACAATTCACACCGTTACAACCAAAACCATTGAACTTTTGTCAGGATATGCCTTACTTAATAATAATGAGGTGCAGAACATCGAAACCGGACAAATAATTTCAATAGAGGAAGCTAAAAAACAAGGTATTGTAACAGATAGCAACGAAACTAAAAATAAAACCATTATTAAAGATATTAAAATGTCATTCTCTGATGCTCTTAATAAAGGATTAGTTGATATGCATGCCGGAACATATACAGATCCAAAATCTGGAGAAACTATTTCTATCCAACAGGCATTGCAAGAGAGTAAAATATCTGCAACACCAAAAACAACTCAGGAATATAAGGAAGCGTCAGTTACAACTACTAAAACTACGGAACTTAATATTTCTGAAGCCTTTGAAACAATATATGATGAAAGCACACAAAAGTTTATTGATCCTACTGATAACAAAAAAGAAATAACATTCCAGGAAGCTTTGGAGAAAGAAATCATTGATCCTAATTCAATAGTATATGACGTAACTTCCCAAAAACCTATTACCGTTGAGCAAGCTGTAGAAAAGGGACTTATTGATAGTCAAACCGGTAAAATCAAAGACCAGAAATCGGGAAAAAGTATTGACTTTAAGGAAGCTACTAAGAAAGGTCTTATAGCTGTTTTGGGAGGATTAGCTTTGCCTGTTGTAGCTCCAGTCGCAGCAGGTATAGTAGCAGTAAATGCCGTCAAAGATTATGCAAACAAAAAGAGAGAAGAAACGCAACATAAATCAGTAGATATTAGTAAAAGGGAACAGATAAAAACAGACCAGAAGTCACAAGCTGTAGAAATTTTAGAGCAAAAAAATGAACACCAACTAGAAAAGGTAGAAACGGTACAGGTAGAAATTCCGCAACAGAAAATATCTACTGTACACATTATTAAAAAAGAAGAGTCTCTATCGAGTCCAGATCTTATCCAAATACTACCAATTGGTGATGCAATTTCTCAAAAACGTATCGAACCCAAAATATGCCGAATAATTTATCAAAACAAAGAATTACCTTATACTGTGCAGGATGGTTTGGATCAAAAGAAAATAAGTCCTTTGGATGAAGTTCAAATCGTAACAAATCATAGAGTAATTCTAGAAGATATACATAAGGAAGCGATTATCACTATTTCAAAACATATGACGGCTCAAAAACTGGCAGATCTTGGGTATTATGACTTAAAGAAAAGAATGTTTATTGATCCACAAACTGGAACGCATATTACATTTGAAGAGTTGATCTATGATCTAGGAATTATTGATCCTGATACAGTTCTTGTTAAAGACTTAACAAAGAAGCCCCCTTCTTATGTCACTTTACATGAAGCATTGGAAAGGCCATTGCTTGACAGACAAACTGGTTATATGGTTGATCCCAAAACGGGAAAACGAGTTCCCTTTTTTGAAGCAGTTAAACTTAGATGGATTATACATATTGATGATAAACCTAAGGAAAAATATAAGCCTATTACTTTACAAGAAATTGCCGCTACTGAAAAATTTGATCCTGTAAAAGTTGAGGTACAATCCGGAAAGGAAAACATTCCTCTTATTAAAGCGTTGAACGCTAACATCGTTGACCCTAAGTCGGTAACTATTAGAGATCCTAAAAATATGGAGATTGTACCGTACTTTGAAGCTGTCGATAAGCAAATCGTTGACCCACAACGAGGTCTAGTAGTTAATACTGCAACACAAAAAATGATTCAGTTTTCGGAAGCATTTATTACTGGTCTTGTGTTGACTATTCCTCGTCCAATATCTTTACAAGCAGTCATTCATAAGGGAATGTACGATTCAGAGACATGCAAAATTAAAGATCCACTAACTAAACAATCAATTTCGGTTAAAGAAGCAATTGAAAGACACATAGTGGATAATAGGATAAGTGAAATTAAAGATGTTAAAGAAGATACATATGTTACTTTAGAAGACGCTCTAACGAAAGAAATTATTGACTCTGAAGGAGGTAAGGTCAAAGACACCAAATCTAAACAGCTAGTACCTTTTGACAAAGCTTTAGACAAACAACTTATTAGAACCAAACCAGTGGTCTTTAACTTATTACAAGCAATTTTAGCCAACTATTACTCACCACAAACAGGCCTTATATTAAATCCAATCACTGGGGAGGAAATTACCCTAGCCAAGGCTATAGAGTATAAATTAGTAGATCCCGTAACCACTAGAATTAAAGATGACAAACGTGGGCGAATTGTAGAGATCCATGAAGCCATTCAAAGTAACCTTATTGATGCCGAAAAAGGTTTACTTAACAACCCTCCGCTTACTTTGGACCAAGCCTACCTAAAGGGGTATATTTTAAGCACTGTATTACCTTGGTCACTGCAAGAAACATTAGCTCAAAAAGTTTATGAACCCAACTCTGGTTTGATCATTTTTAATGATTCGAATGTCACAATTAGTCAAGCTATTGAAGGTGGTATTGTAAATCCCAACGTTTTGACTGTAAAGGATCCCAAATCGGGAGACATTATAACTCTTAACGAGGCTATTCAAGCTAAATTAATAGATCCTGTTAAAGGTCAAGCTTATGATCCCGTTACTAACACTGAAATGAATCTAGTCGAAGCTCAGGAACGAGGCCTTATTGTTCCATACAAAACTCAGATCACTCTTCCTGAAGCTGTTTTTAAAGGCTTTTATGATCCTGCCACAGGTAAATTTATTAATCCAAAAAATAAAGAGAGGCTTAAGGCTTCAAGTGCTATTAATAGAGGTTATGTGGACACATCCAGCACTCTGGTGACAATAGACGAAGAAATTGTTACATTTGAACACGCAGTGACTGAAGGTATTATTGATACTAACGAAGGTATTTTAATGAGTTATAATGAACCCGTAGACTTTAATGAAGCCTTTGAACGTGGCCTTTTAGTAGAAATTCGTCCGCCTATCCCCCTGAGTGAAGCAATTGTTAAAGGTATTTATGATGAAGAATCGCAACTCTTTTTAGACCCTCAAACTGGCCAGTATCTTACTTTAATTGAAGCTATTGAAATAAGTTTAATTGACGCTGAATCGGTTAGCGTTAAAGATACCCGAATTGGAATTTGGCGTAAAATTCCTTTAATTGATGCTATACACAATAACTATGTAGATGGAAACACAGGTAAAGTAAAAGACTTTTCAAAAGGCGAGAACTTTGAAGTATCTCTGCAAAGGGCATTCGACTTGGGTATTCTCGTTGACAATAAGGCTGCTGTTTCTTTACAAAGAGCTATTCATCAAGGCTTATATGACGAAAATACCGGGAAAATAGTAGATCCCTCTACGGATAGAAAGATTACCTTGCATGAAGCTATTCGTAACTTTAATATTAACCCTCTCTTACCATGCTACTTAAACAGAAAACAGGGCAAATTATATAATCTTATTGAAACATGCAGGTTGGGTATTATTGACAAACGAAATGGCACTTTTACAGAACCGTTTAGTGACAAAGCTATAAAACTTTCCGAAGCTTTAAATTTGGGTCTTATTGTAGATATTGAAACAGCTAACTTTGGCCTCCGTGAAGCGTTAGAAATGGGTCTTTACATTCCAGAAGAAGGTTTATTTGTTCATCCATCTTCAGGTAGAAAATACAATTTAAAAGAAGCTATTGATAATGAGCTAATTAATCCTGTTACCTCAATAGTCAAAAATAGTAAGTTAAATAAATATGTCCAATTACCCGTTGCCATTGAAAGTAAACTAATTGACGAACAATTGAGTGTTTATATTTTTCCTCATGGAAAAACAGTGGATTTACTTGAAGCTGCAAATAAAGGTTTAATTGTTACTGCCCGCACACCGCTTACACTAGAAGAGACTATTCAGAATTGTTTATATAGGCCAGATTCTGGTAAATTTGCCGATCCAGTCAATGGTGAATTTTATGATCTTAAGCAATCTCTCCTTAATAAATTTATTGACCCACAGACTACTGGATTGAAGGACCTTACCAATAACACTATTAAATCATTACCAGTGGCAATCGAAGAAGGCAAAATTGACACAGAGAAGGGTAGAGTTCTAGACTCCAAATCAAAGAAAACCTACAACTTCGATGAAGCTTTGAAAAAGGGATTATTAATTACATTAGACCAGCCTTTGGCTGATGAATTTACACAAGCCAGAGAAACCGATTTAGCCGCAACTCCTAAACAGCCACGTGAATGTTCTTTAGAAGAAGCTATTAAATTTGAATTGTTGAACCCAGAGGTTGCCGTTATTAAAGACTTGCAGACTGGTAGATTTAGAACTGTGGCTGAAGCCATAAATAATAATCAGTTAGAGTTTACTAAAACAATAATTTTTGAAGTGCAAACTGGTATTGTTAAATCTTTAATTGTAACTTATGACAATACTCTAATTATTTACCTTAAAGAACCCCTTGCGTTTAGACAAGCTGTAGATGCCGGTTATCTTGACGTGAACACTGGTAAGTTTATTATTCCTGATTCTAATATACAACTATCTCTTAAAGATTCAATAACCCTTGGGTATATTGATCTGGATAGCGTACTTATCAAAGATTCGAATAAAAAGAAACTCATTAAACTTCCCGAAGGCTATAGAAAGGGGCTTATAGATTCAGAAAAAGGCAACGTTCTTGACAGTGCAACCTCTAAACTCTACAGTCTACCTGCGGCTCTAAGTTCTGGTCTTTTAATTACGCCGAATGTTGGCTTTACTCTAGTAGAAACAATTACTTATGGAATTTATAACCCTACAACTGGTTGCTTTACTGATCCTTTCATTACCACAAATATAATAGACCGTAAGAAACTGACCCTAACCGAGGCAATAAATGAAAACTTAGTAGATCCCAGTACGACTGTTGTTAAAGACCTTGAAAATGGTACTATAGTACCCTTACTACAAGGTATTGAAACAAACGTGGTGGATCCAATTGTAGGTAAAATACACGATCCACAAGAAAAGAAGGTGTATGACTTTGCCAAAGCTCTTGAAAAGGGTTTGATACTTCCAGCTGAACAACGGGTAAGTGTTTTGAAATTTATTGGGCTGCAAAATACAGTTACTAAGCTTTATTGTTGTTACACAAATTATGCTCTAAATGTTGCATGATTTAGTATTAAAACTAAAAGTCACATTAATATCATGTTCATTATGTCTTCACATTTAATGTTGGTTTGCTTACATTATATATTTTGGAGTGTCTACTTTACAGTCGACATTTAGTTCAGTGTGCTTTAACAAATAAAACACAAAGCATGGTGGACACCCAAAAATATACATTTTTAATTGTGCTTTTTAAAATCACTGACACCTACTGATTTTTTACAGCTTGAAGGCCCCCAAGAGCTTATCATTTTTATGTTGTGGTGTCCCTGCCTACATTCGACATTGTGCATTCAAAAAGGCATTTTTGACAGCTGCAATGCAATTGTACATCATGTAACTTGGATTGGCTTTAATAAGTCTATATGCTTCATCATTACAGATTTTAAAACCTAAATATTTTATATAAAATTTGCTGAAATGTTTGTAAATTTCATCGAAATGGTACTTGGATGAAAACATAGATTCTTTATAAAAGCCCTAAGTAAAAAATAATAAAATATCGATTATCTTTTCCATCTCTCTTAATTATTGAAAAATTTACAAATAGATTTTGTCTAAGCATGTTACTGTCTATTGATAAATAAATTGAAGTTAAATTATTGTATTTAATATTTTTTATGTTTTAAAATCTGAAATTGCTACATAATTGGAACGTTCCATCATCATGGCTAGATAACATTATATTAGTTTTTACAGTAATGTATTATTTTACTTGGTAGGTAAACAAACACATAATGTTACTTTATTTTAACCATAAGTAACAAGAACACACACTGTTAACATTCTTTTATTTGTATTTAAAATAATCAAGCTAATATTTTAAAGTTTAATGGTAATGTAACAATCATAACAGAAATAATGTAGTTGGAATTAATTTATTAATAAAATAAAATTTAATAATATTATAGTTACAACCAGATTCTAGTTTCCTGTTTATTTTTTATTTTATATTATTGTTATTTTAATTTAGTAATTTAATTAGTTTTGTTTCCAGGTTTTGTTTATATCATAGTCATAGGTAACGACATTGTTTTTTTTTCTTTTTAAATTGTGTTTACTAACATCGACAAATCATATTTATGTGTGCTTGCTTCAGAATGCATGAGATAGGGTTGGGATGATGTTTAGCTTCATGCTAAATATTTCATTTTATTATTTAAATGTTTTTGTTTGTCTATGACATCAACTTTACAGATAGTAAGATAATCCTAAAGAATCGTTTTGCTGATGTCATATCTATACACTTTTGAACTTATATTTTTAAATGCAAAACGTTTGCTCGTGTGTGATATTTGGCCGCTTAAGAAATTTATGAGGAGCAAAAATATATTTTTTGTCTGTTTTGTACATATCACACCATTGGGTTTATTAAAATTCATAAGTATCTAAATATAATGTTATTCAGAGGATAGGTTTTGTGGGACATTTCCAAGTAAAATTTTAAGTTTTAAAGAATAAATAGAGCTATTTAAAAAATGCGAAGTAATTATTTAATTACTATCCATATTTTAATTATTTCAAAGGTAATATATCTACAAAAGCTAATATAAAAAGAAAATAGGGTGATAACTACTAGTTCTAAGCTCCTATAAACTTAAAATATAACACTGTTAGGTTTTAAAAAAACACTGTGAAAACATTTGTCACTTCAACAGCCCAAAAAAGACTTATTCTCAGTGTCCACATATTAATATAATTTGATTTGTTACCATGAAGATTAAGAATAAATATGTAGTAAAAATTAGGCTTTTGCCAAGTGTATTTTAAACCAACACCTCAAACAAGTGTGTATTTAATATGATATTCAATATTATATTGGTGAATTCTTTTTTTTTTTTAAATAAATAAGCGTTCTAAAAAATATTATTTTATGCTCACTCATTGTTTTATTTGTCTTAGGCGGCTTAACGTTTAACCCTTAAGTCTTGTTTGTATTAACCTTTTTTACACAATTGCAGCAAGCTGTAGAAGAAAAGTACAAGCTTTGTGACGAAACGCTGTCCAAATTACTGCAATGGATTGGTGAGATAGAAGACAGAATTGCTTCCCAAGATGTTATTCATGAAGTCGAGGAAGAACTTAGAAACCAAATAAATACAATAAAACAAATTAAAGACGATCTTGATCAACATGCCGGGCAGGTATCACATTGCGGAGATCAAGTGCGACAGCTTGTCCTTACTGCTGGAGATATTTTATCAAAAAGTGAAGTATCTGCCCTTGAAAGGAGCGGTCGTAACTTAAAGACTCGATACGACAAAGCCTTTGATAAGACTGATAGGCTTTTAAGGCGGTTGTTTGCGTCTAGAGACGAACTTGCCAAATTAAAGAAAGAATTAAATGTTTTCTCCGCATGGTTAGGAAAAGCACGTAGAACACTTGAAGATAAGGAAAGAGCTCTTAGTGATTTGCAGAGATTGGATTCTAGCGCTGATAGTACCAAAGAGTTTGTAAGCGACGTTATTGCTCATCAAGCTGATCTTAGATTCATTACTATGTCTGCACAGAAGTTCGTAGATGAAGGAAAGGTATGTTTAAAACATATACAGGATGGCGTCTAATAGGTGTAAAATGTAATCGAGTGCATGCCTTGTATCTCAATTAAAATAATATGTATCTTTACTTAGAAAGTTTCACTAGTGACAAAACCCATTTAAATATTTAAAAATAACTTTATAATTTTAAAAACATAAAAAAAGATTTCTTTCTAAATAAATAGTTTAATTTCCATCTTAAAATGTTATTATTAACATGGTAATTATTATTATTTATTTTTTTATTTAATATATTTAATAGTATAAATTGTTAAGTTTTATAACTTTACTTCTTTTTTAGGAATATCTTAATATCCTTAACGACTTTAGAACCGCATTACCGTCTCGTCTGCCACCTATTGAACCACTGTCTTCCCAAGATTCTCCCGTTCGCAGTGAAATATCTCTCGTTACCCAACAATATAGAGATCTTTTACACCGTGCAAACAACTTATCCGACCGTCTTTCTGGTGTTGGCGGACGTCAGCGTGATTACTCTGATGCTTTGGATAAGGCTAAGCAATGGTTAAAGGATGCTGAGCCTAGAGCAAATACATTACTTAACGAGCCTATCGGGGGAGACCCAAAAACAGTTGAAGATCAACTTCATAGAGCTAAGGCCCTTAATAACGAATTTGTTGCCAATGGTAAACTTATCGATAATGCTAAACAGGTATGTTTTCCAGTACAATATTTTTTTTTACAAATTATAAGCATATCTTATTTAAATATAAATAAAGCTTTTATATATCTGATAGTTTATTACAATTCTTTCATAATATGTATGGGGCTCTACTCTTAGTTAGCAACACTGAGTGTGATCAAGGACCATCTGAGATTACCACTAGAAAGTTTGACACTTTTACAATAACCTTTCCCAGATAGGTTTTTGGAATTAACTTATGGAAATTTTTATGCAATCATTTATTACTTTGGAAGTGAATTATTAAGAGAGGAGTGCATCAATCAAGTAATTCTACTTTTGACTATAAAGTCCCTTTCTTTGTCAGTGTGAAGCCGCGCCATAGTTGATTAATCGTGGTCGCTGTTCTTTCACCGGCGAAAATCATGAAGGTCGTCCAAAATCAGTAGTTGTGTCATAAAACGAATGCTGTGCCAAAATTAATAATTCAGTATTATCATGTGACATACTGCGAGATTAAGGCAAACTTAAGCATTAGTTCCACCTGCATATATAAAATACTAGCATTTTGCCCTTGTAATCTACACAATTTTGGCTGTTTTATTTTTTCCTGTTCCCGTGGCATATTGTCTTCTCCTTCTACTCACGCCACATCACATCTCGCTCTCCGAGCTCCGTCTTTCGCCATACACTCCGCAGCGTAGCTCGCGTCGTGCGATTGAGCAATTTTTTATTTTGTCGTATTTTATTTGTTATTATTTTTTTATTATTAGTGGCGTTTGCGAAAAAGTTAGTTTGAGTTCGTCATACAAACTTCCATCCCCCCTTTTAATCCCTTAAGGCATGAAGTTTTAAAAACACTATCACTTTCTATTTTTCTGGGTTATCAGAAGCCTAATTACCAGCTTCCATATTAACAACTTCAAAAATGATGATTTTTATATGCAAACTTTTAAAACATAACGGGGTTTTTGACTGCCACTTTGGACTTGAAAAAGCGTATGCGTATTTGCATAATATAGAAGTTCAATTCAAAGCTTTAAAATTTCCTGTGGCTCAAAATTTATACATTTATTATTTATTTTAAAATATTTTTGCATCGTATTTTTTTGTAAAATAATATTTGCTGTTTTAATTTTCTTTCCTGTTTAAGTCCTTTTTTTTCTTTGTAGGCTACGGCCGCCTTGGTAAGATCGCTTGAAGGTCAAATGTCACCGTCTGAAATTCACCGTTTAGAAGAACCCGTTCATGATCTCGAGAGGAAATACAACCAGTTAAGCAGCGCAATCGCTAATAGATGTCAAGAACTTGATACAGCCCTTGTTCAGTCTCAGGGTGTGCAAGATGCTCTTGATGGTATAATTGACTGGCTCAATCAGGCAGAAAATCAATTTAAAAATATCCAGAGACCCGCTTCACTTATTCAGGAAAGACTCGATGAACAGCTTAGGGAGCACAGAGTATTCCAATCTGATATTGACACTCATATTTCATCTATTGACTCAGTGTATCTTTCTGCGAATGAACTTATTGTATCCACTAGCAATGCTCGAGTTGCTAAAAAGATTGAAGGAAAGCTAAACGATGTCAAAACTCGTTTTGAAAAACTCTTTGACCGTGTCCAAAATCGTGGAGTGTTCCTTGGAGAAGTTAACAGAGATTTAATAGCCTTTAATAATCAGGCTGCCAAATTTGAAAAATGGTATAGTGAAATTATCGAAATTATAGAGTCACGTGATTTACCCAAAATGCCTGTAGAACAGTATGCTTTACAAATGAAAGAAATAGCAAGAAATCGGGATGAAAACAGAGCACTCTTTGAAGCAGTCGTTAGTATTGGAAAAGAATTGTTAAGTAAACGAGATGTCACTGATACGGCGAATGTCAGAGACAGAGTAAAAAATATGGAAAGTCAATGGAGAGATCTCGAGAACCTCATGGAAGAAAAAACTAGGCTTTCTAAATTGCGCGCTGAACAATATAATGCTTATGAAACCATAAAAGAGCAAGTTTTGGACTGGCTTACTAAAATGGAAAACAAAGTCGCTAGACTTGATATTGTTGCTGTTCATCTTGAAACACTTAAAAAGCAAAATGAAGAACTAAAACCCATCACTTCCGAATACAAAGGTTATTTATCCACTATTGACAAAATTAATGATATCGGAACAGCTTATGACAACCTTACGAGAGGTGACAGATCTGACTCGCCATCTAGGCGTAAAGGTTACAGTCCAAACAAAAGAGTGTCTGGACGCCGTTCCTCTCAAGATGGTCGATCACCATCTCCAACTAAAGGACTAAGCCCTCTTTCACCGGGTGGTTCTAGTGGATTCTCTTCCCGAAGATCTAGTCAAGACGGCTTTCATTTGGAGGAACTATCTCCTGTGCAGCAACAGCTTTCAGAAATTAACAATAGGTATTCTTTTCTCGGCGTCAAAATAAACGATCGCCAAACCGAAATTGATTCAGTAAGAGATGAACTTAAGAGGCAGTTGGACAACTTAAGAATACTCAGTGCTTTCTTGGATAAAATTCAAAGACAATTACCTAAAGACTCTTTACCGAATACTAAGGAAGAAGCAGACAAAGTTAACAAGCAAATAAAACATGTTTTAGAAGAAATGTATGAAAAGCAATCGCTTTTGGATACTACTACGAGTCAAGTTAAGGACCTTTTAAAGCGTAAAGCTGGAGCTGTTGGTGTTGATAATCTTAATGATGAACTCGAAGATGTTCTTTCTCACTGGAAGAGTCTTAGCGACCACCTAAAGAACCGAATCAAGTTTATGGAGGATATGAAAGAATTCCACGATACACATGATGCGCTTGCCTCTTGGTTGGGTGCCAAAGAACGCATGTTAACTGTTCTAGGACCAATTTCCAGCGACTCTCGCATGGTTCAATCTCAAGTACAACAAGTACAAGTTTTGCGTGAAGAATTCCGCTCACAACAACCTCAGCTTCAACATTTAATTGAAGTTGGAGATGATGTTTTGTCATATTTGGAGCCAAGATCTCACGATCATGAGAAAATTAATAACAAACTTGGAACCATTCAGCAAAAGTGGGCGGATATATTGGGTAAACTGGAAGAGCGTGCGGACTCCTTAGGTGCTGCTGCTGACACTAGCCGGGAATTTGATGCCCAGTTAACAAGACTCAGGGATGCACTGCAGGGTATTTCAGACAATTTAGATGAAGTTTCATTTGAAAAAGATCCAGAAGAGCAACTAAGAAAAGTGGAAAATCTGGAAAGACAATTAGAGGGCCAACGTCCTCTGTTGGCTGATCTTGAAGCAAATGGCGCTCAGCTTTGTGAAGTTCTCAGTGACCCTGCTTCTAGAGCTGACATTCAAAGCAAGCTAGCTTCGATTGGTCGTCAATATAATGCACTTCAGAAAAAACTAGACCTTAAAAAAGCTGAAATTGAAGGTTCTTTACGTGATGGTCGTCAGTTTGAAGCTTCATGTGCTAAGACTCTTGGATGGCTTTCTGATGAATTAGGATCCTTAAGTGAACGTTTGCTTATTTCTGCTAATAGAGATGTATTAGATCAACAGCTTGTCCATCACGAACCGATTTACAGAGATGTTCTTGCACGGGAACATGAAGTCATAATGTTGCTTAATAAAGGTAGGGAAATGGTTTCTCGATCTACCAAAGGTGACACAAGATCGCTTCAAAGAGATCTTGACAAAATACAACAAACGTGGGATAAACTACGAAAGGAGGCTGTTGATAGACAGACAAGATTGCAGACTTGTAAGGAACATTGTCGCAAATATTACAATGCTCTAGAGTCATTCCTCCCATGGCTTAGACAAGCAGAAGATAAGATTGACTCTCTTAGATTACAATCTTTTGAAAGAAAACATATTGAAAAACAACTAAAAGAACTTCAAGCCTTTAGAAATGAAGTATGGAAAAAATCCGGCGAATATGAGAACACCAGGTCTTTGGGTGACACTTTTGTATCATCTTGTGACATTGACAAAGAGGTTGTAAAGAATGAATTACAAGAACTTAAAGAAAGATGGGAAAAACTTAATAACGACCTTATCTTACGTACACAGGCCCTTGAGGATCAATCTAGAAAACTTGCTGACTTTAACGAGAACCTTAGAGATCTTAAGCATGGAGTTGAACGCTGTGAAGATAAACTTGCATCGCACGATGCTTTGGGTGGTGCTTCCAGAGATCCTAAACTCTTAGATAGAATTAAGGAACTAAGAGAAGAAACGGCTAAGCTTAAGAAACCGTTACAAGCTCTTCGTAATCAAGCTAGTGACTTATGTCATGAAGCTATTGAAAATGGAATTGATGCTAACCACCTAAAAGATGAAGTTGAGAGTATTGGTGATCGTATTGGTGACTTACAAGGAAAATTAGATGATCGCTGCTCGGATCTACAGTCTGCTGCTACCGCTGTAACACAGTTTAACGACAAAGTTAAGGCGCTGTCACATGATCTATCAGGTCTTGAAAATGAGTTAGACAACATGAAACCACCGGGTAGAGATGTTAAGACTGTTCGCGGACAACTTGACGATATTACTAAATTCCTTAACAAAGTTAGTAAAGCTTCAAGCGATGTCGAAGATGCCATCCAGTCTGGTGAACGTTTGGTTGATAGTGGCTTTGCACCTGATACAGCACAAACTCGCCAACAAGTAGATGCCCTAAAGAGGCAACTTGGAAAACTTGACGACCGTGCACATAATAAAGAAAAAGAACTTGAATCAACTCTTAAGAAACTTGAAGACTTTTACATTAATCATGCACAAGTTTTAGATGATATTCGACATGCTTCTGACCAGATTCGCAAACTCAAACCAATCGGATCCGATGTTGACGGTATAAGAGCACAACAAAAAGATTTTAAAAAATTCCGAGCTAGCATTGTTGAACCTCTGAATAAGAATGTTGAAGTATGTAACAGGTTTGGACAAGGTCTTATTCAATCAGCGGCACCAGGAGTTACTACTCAAATTCTTGAAAAGGATCTAGAAAAGATGAATGACCAGTGGAATACACTCAAAGAAACAATTAACGATCGTGAACGCAAACTGGATATCGCTCTTCTACAATCTGGTAAATTCCAGGAGGCATTAGATGGCCTGTCCAAATGGTTGGCAGATACTGAAGATCTTGTAGCTAACCAAAAACCACCATCTGCAGACTACAAAGTTGTTAAAGCCCAATTGCAAGAACAGAAATTCCTGAAAAAAATGTTACTAGATCGTCAAAACTCTATGTCATCTTTGTTCAGTATGGGTAACGAAATTGCCAAAGAAGCTGAGCCATCTGAAAGAAAAGCTATAGAAAAACAACTTAAAGACCTTATTGGTCGCTTTGATGCTTTAACCGAAGGTGCCCAACAACGTACTCTTGATTTGGAACAGGCTATGAAAGTCGCCAAAGAATTCCAAGACAAACTTATTCCGTTGCAAGACTGGTTAGAGCGAAGTGAAAAGAAAGTTAGAGATATGGAACTTATTCCTACTGACGAAGAAAAGATTCAACAAAGGATCCGTGAACATGATGTTCTCCATAGTGATATTCTTAGCAAGAAACCTGACTTCAGGGAACTTACTGATATAGCTTCCAACTTAATGTCTCTTGTAGGTGAAGATGAAGCTTCAGCTCTTGCTGATAAATTACAAGAGGTCACTGACAGATACGGCAGTCTTGTAGAAGCTAGTGAAAATATTGGTCAACTTCTTAGTGCCTCAAGACAAGGATTACGACATCTGGTCCTTACATACCAAGACTTAGCTGCCTGGATGGATAGTATGGAACAAAGATTAGCACGTTACAAAGTCCTTGCTGTACATACCGATAGATTACTTGAACAAATGGATGACCTTACAGGTCTTACTGAAGACATTGCTCGCCGTCAAGCAGATGTTGATGGAACAGTTGATGCTGGCGTTGAACTTATGCGCCATATTTCATCTGACGAAGCATTGCAATTAAAAGATAAACTGGACTCTCTTCAACGGCGTTATAACGATTTAACGTCCCGCGGCGCTGACCTGCTTAAGCTTGCTGAAAATTTACTTCCTCTAGTACAGAAATTCCATAACAACCATAACCGTCTTGTTGAATGGATGCAAGGTGCTGAATCTATCTTACAATCTGCCGAAACCAACGAAGATAACATTGCGCGTTTAGAAGTAGATTTACAAGAACTAAGGCCTGTCCTTGAAACAATCAATTTATTGGGTCCACAGCTATGCCAGGCTAGTCCGGGTGAGGGAGCTGCCACAATCGAAGGATTAGTATCTAGAGACAATAGGAGATTTGATGCTATTGCAGAACAAATTCAGAGACGCGCTGAAAGAATTCATCTTGGAAAACAAAGAGCATTGGAAGTTACTGGAGATATTGATGAACTTTTGGAATGGTTTAGAGAAGTAGAAGGCCAAATAAGAGAGGCTGAAAGACCATCTGCTGAACCCGACCTTATTAGGGTACAGCTAAAAGAACATAAAGCTCTTAATGATGACATTTCAAGTCAAAAGGGTAGAGTTCGTGATGTTTTATCCACCGCCAAAAAAGTTCTCAGAGAAAGTCCACCGAGTGAGGATACTAGTCTTATCAGAGAAAAGATGGACGATTTACGAGAAGCCATGGATACCGTTTCTGCTTTAAGCTCCGACCGATTAGGTATTTTAGAACAAGCTCTACCTCTTGCAGAACATTTCCACGATACTCATATAGTTCTAGTCAACTGGCTTGGAGATATGGAGGAACAGATCTCCATGCTGTCTATGCCCGCCCTTCGTCCCGACGCTATTGCACAACAACAGGATCGTAATGAAATGTTACTACAGTCTATTAATGAACATAAACCACTTGTCGATAAACTTAACAAAACTGGAGAAGCTTTAATTAGACTATGTAATGATGATGATGGCAGTAAAGTACAAGAACTATTAGAAAGTGATAATGCTAGGTATGCAGCATTAAAACTTGAACTTAGGGAGCGCCAACAAGCCCTGGAACAAGCTATGCAAGAAAGTTCACAGTTTTCCGATAAATTGGAAGGAATGTTAAGAGCTTTAACAAACACTGCTGATCAAGTAAATAATCAAGAACCAATATCTGCTCATGTTCCTAAGATTCGTGATCAAATTGAAGATAACGATGCCATTGTCAGCGACTTAGATAAAAGAAAGGATGCTTATGCTGCAGTGCGACGGGCAGCTGATGACGTTATAAACAAGGCTGGGAATAGAGCTGACTCAGCTGTTAAAGATATCAAGCGTAAACTTGATAAACTTAAAAATCTTTGGGATGATGTACAAAAAGCCACCAAGGACCGAGGACACTCCCTAGATAATGCTTTGGACGCAGCACAGAAATTCTGGAAAGAATTGCACGCTATTATGGCCACACTTAAAGATCTCGAAGATTCTTTAATTAGTCAAGAACCACCAGCTGTTGAGCCTAAAGCTATTCAAGAGCAACAAGTAGCACTGCAAGAAATAAGACAAGAAATTGACCAGACCAAACCTGAGGTGGATCAAGTCAGATCTTCTGGTCAGAGGTTAATGAAATTATGCGGTGAACCCGACAAACCTGAGGTTAAGAAACATATTGAGGACCTTGACAATGCTTGGGATAACATAACTGCGCTTTACGCTAAACGTGAGGAGAATCTTATTGATGCCATGGAAAAAGCTATGGAATTCCATGAAACCTTACAGGTAATATATTATTTTTTAGTAATATCTGATAATTGCTTACCAATTGTACATTTATAGGATCTATTGGAATTCTTGGACAAAGCTGAAAAGAAATTTGATAAAATGGGTCCACTTGGCACAGATATTGATGCGGTCAAGAAGCAAATAGATCAGCTTAAAAACTTTAAGGCAGAAGTTGATCCTCATATGGTAAAAGTTGAAGCTCTTAATAGGTTCGTACTGGTTTAATTTAAATATGTAATAAATTGTTTTATTAGTTTCTTACTTAATTACTCTTACTCCTTCAATATATCATTTAGTGTTTATGTATTGTTGGTGATACTAACTTTATTTTTCTTATTTTTCCGATGGACTGCAGGAGTCTCATAAGGCAAGATATTTTTCTGTTTTTCTGCATTGCAAGCAGTGTGTTAATGCATTCAGTGTTAAAAAAGCTTCACAATTTTCGATTCTCACTAAAATTGATTATACTTACATAAATAAAAAGTTTTATTTTTGAAAATGGCTTTTTGCTTTATGTATTGTCTTTATGTGTTGTTTAACCATGAATATTTACTTTTATATTATATTTGCCCACGTAATATATTTAGTTTATTTCATTTTACCTCTTTCTGTTAACTAGTAATTTGATACGAAATATCTCTTTTTAATTTAAATAGTTCAAATACGAAGGTGGTTAGTATGCATATAAATTTTTAAGGTAGTCTAGAGTAAAATGAGTTTTATCTTGTAGTCAATTAATCAACGTCACCCACTATTACATTCTACTATGCTGCATACTAGCGCCTTTTTTAACTTAATTACACAATTTTTATATCTCAGCTTTGGACTATTATTTTTCAAAAAATGTATCAGTTTTCAAAGTCAAATTTCTCCTTTTTAAACATTTTTTTATTACGTAGGCAACCCTATTATATATATGTTTTAATCGCAAAATTATGTATATATATATATATATATATATATATATATATATATATATATATATATATATATATATATATATATATATATATATATATATATATATATATATATATATGCGCTTTTTTGAAATGTCTTTTTTATTTTTTAAACTTTTTTGTTGCTTGAAAAGCTTTTTGGCAGTTCTATTTTGCTTGGGTATAGTTTGGCAGCCACTTTTTTATAAGCTATTGCCCTAAAGTTAGTTAGCATTTCTTGTTCTGAGTAAAACTAAGTTTTTTTTTTTTACTTATTTAGACAAGCACAAGAACTTACCGAACGTACTTCAGCTGATCAGGCGGCAGCTATCAAAGAACCTTTGTCAGCTGTCAACAAGCGCTGGGATGACTTGCTTAGAGGTATGGTTGAACGGCAGAGACAGCTTGAGAATGCCCTGTTGCGTTTAGGACAATTCCAGCATGCCCTCAATGAACTGCTTGTCTGGATTTCTAAGACTGACAAAACGTTGGATGAACTTAAACCAGTCGCTGGAGATACTCAAGTCTTGGAAATTGAACTGGCCAAACTTAAGGTTCTTATTAATGACATACAGGCTCATCAGACTAGTGTTGATACATTGAATGATGCTGGTCGACAGATCATTGAAAGTGGCGAAGGTAAATTTAATTAATTTTTTTCAGTTATGTAATATTGATATAAACACAAACACACAGATATATATATATATATATATATATATATATATATATATATATATATATATATATATATATATATATATATATATATATATATATATATATATATATATATATATATATATATATATATATATATATATATATATATAGGTCCTGCAGCTCACCTCCCGTCTTATGTAGCTCATTTATTATTTAATGTAAAATTTTCATATTTTGCAGAAGTTACCTTTAACCTACAGTGCATTTCAGGGAAATAATTTTGGTTATACAGGGTGTCACAAAAAAGTGTGACGTCACGACGGTGCATTTTTTTAAATGGAACGCTTTGTATTTTTTTGTATTTTTAGGTACTTCTTGTATTAACCTATCTTACTCTAAGATTTTGTTAAAATAAAATATAAAAAAAAATGTTTTGCACCATTGAATTTAAAAATAAATAAAAATACCAATAGTGCTTGGATTAATGGAATTAAACAACAAACTTATTAAGTAACGTAATATCAGTCGCTTAGGTCATGTTTGGTTAATTTTAACTGTACAAGATGTCCAAAATTTAGTGTCAAACTCTTCAAATTTGAAAGCACTTGATTTTTCTTATTTTAAATGTAACCTCCTGTATATTTTTAGATCGTCAGATGCAGAATTAAATAAACAAACATTTTTCTAATTATAACCCTATCAAAATTCCTAACACATTAAAAGTTATTCGTTGAAAACTCATTTTGGCATCTATTTTGACACTAATACCATTGAATAAAAATGATAGGTGGCTATGAAAAACAATTTATTGACATAAGAGTTTCCTAATAACGTTAATTACCTAGAAGTTGGTTAAAGTTACATAAATGTTAGCCAAAAGGTATTAAAAATTAAAAATTAGGATTCTTTAACATTTAAAGGCTTTTTTAAATTAATTTAATTTAATTAATAAATATTAATAATTTACTCGAATTTTTATAATACGTCAAAATAAGATTCTGTTAGTTAAATAAACTCCAATGTCAATAAATTGTTTTTCATAGCCACCTATCATTTTTATTCAATGGTATTAGTATCAAAATAGATGCCAAAATGAGTTTTCAACGAATAACTTTTAATGTGTTAGATATTTTGATAGGGTTATAATTAGAAAAATGTTTCTTTTTTAATTCTGCATCTAACAACCTAAAAATATACAGTGCTTTCAAATTTGAAGAGTAAGACACTAAATTTTGGACATCCTGTTCAACTCGAATTAACCAAACATGACCTAAGCGACTACGCGTTGCTTATATTTGTTGTTTATATATTGATATATTTTTATAATGGTGCAAAACAGTTTTTTTATAAATTACTGAACCGATTTTATTTTATAGGTATATACCTAAATATACAAAAAAATACACAGCGTTCCATTTAAAAAAATGCACCGTCGTGACGTCATATATTATTTTCCTGAAATGCACCGTTTAAAGGTAAGTTCTGCAAAATATGCAGATATATATATATATATATATATATATATATATATATATATATATATATATATATATATATATATATATATATATATATATATATATATATATATATATATATATATATATATATATATATATATATATATATATATATATATTTTAATTGCAGATCGTCATGAAGCTTCAGCTACCCTAGACAAGTTGAACACTCTTAATACTCAGTGGCGTGCCCTTGTGCAAAAAGCCGCTGATCGCCAACGTGAACTTGAAGACGCTTTAACAGATGCTCATAGATTTAACGCGGAAATTCAGGACCTGCTTTCTTGGTTAGGTGAAGTTGATGGTATAATTGCTGCTTCCAAACCAGTTGGTGGTCTTCCAGAAACTGCTTCCGAACAACTTGAACGCTTTATGGAAATATATAATGAAATTGAAGAAAATAGGCCCAAAGTTGAGACTGTTTTGGCTCAGGGCCAAGAGTATCTTAAAAAGGCTCCGCCTAACTCTGCGTCCAATTTACAACATAATCTGCGCACATTGAAGCAACGATGGGATTCTGTTACTACTAGAGCCAACGATAAGAAGATTAAACTTGAAATTGCGCTTAAAGAAGCCACAGAGTTTCATGAGTCTTTGCAAGCTTTTGTCGACTGGCTAACAAATGCTGAAAAAATCTTAACCAATCTCAAACCTGTATCCAGAGTTCTAGGTACTGTTCAGCAGCAAATTGAGGAACATAAAATCTTTCAAAAGGATGTTAGCGCTCATCGTGAAATCATGTTAGCTCTTGACAAAAAAGGAACTCATCTTAAATACTTTAGTCAAAAACAAGACGTTATCTTAATTAAGAATCTTTTGATTAGTGTCCAACATAGATGGGAAAGAGTTGCATCTAAGTCAGCTGAGCGTACAAGAGCTTTGGACTTAGGTTACAAGGAAGCTAAAGAGTTCCACGATTCATGGTCTGGTTTAATGAACTGGCTTGAAGAAACTGAACAGAATTTGGATGAATTTATGGTAGATGCTGCAGGTAACGATCCAGAGAAAATAAAAGCACGTCTTACAAAACACCACGAATTTCAACGAGCACTTTCTGCTAAACAGTCGGTCTATGATGGTGTTATGAAGAACGGAAAACAATTGAAAGACAAGGCCCCGAAAACTGATGAGCTCGTTCTTAAACAGATGCTTGCAGATTTAAAGAATAAATGGACTTCGGTTTGTAATAAGAGCGTTGAAAGGCAAAGAAAACTTGAAGAAGCACTTTTATATTCTGGTCAGTTTAAAGACGCTATTGCAGCTCTCATGGACTGGCTTAAAAAAACCGAAAAAGAACTGTCACAAGATAGTCCAGTTCATGGAGATTTGGACACTGTAAACCATTTAGTCGATCTACATAGGCAATTTGAAAAAGAACTTGAAAAACGTAATGACCAAATGGAATCAGTCATTCGCAATGGCCAGGAGCTGGAAAAAACAGCAAGCAAAAGTGATGCTGCTCAAATTAGACGCCAACTTACTGAACTTACCCAACTGTGGGAATCTGTTACTGGTCTCACCCATCTTAAAACTGACAGATTGCATGACGCCCTAAAAGAAGCTGAAAAACTTCACAAGTCTGTAAACATGATACTTGACTGGCTATCTGATGCCGAAATGAAACTAAGATTTGTTGGAAATAATCCAGAAGATGAGGCAACAGCCTATGAGCAGCTTAAAGTGTTGGACGTATTCCGTGCTCAACTTAATGAGAAAGAGGTTGAAAAAGACCAAACCTTGGAACTTGCTCATAGTATTCTTGCCAAGGCACATCCAGATTCCATAAATGTAATTAAAAATTGGATTAAGGTTATACAGTCCAGATGGGAAGAAGTTTCTCAGTGGGCGCTTCAGAGGCACCAAAAATTATCTAGTCATATGCAATCCTTACGAGATCTAGATGAAACGCTTGAAGAACTGATCCAATGGCTCTTGGGTCTTGAAAATACTCTTATTGCTCTTAAGAGAGAAGAACTGCCAATGGATATTCCCGCTACCGAACAGCTTATCGCAGATCATAAAGAATTTATGGAAAATACGCAGAAGAGACAAGTAGAAGTTGATAGAGTATGCAAAGCTAGACAGGTTAAGCCTGCACAAGGTGTTAAAGATCCTAAGAAGTTTGCGAAAGGCAAGGGACCAATGTATGTATATTTTTTTTCTATTTAAATTTGCAACGTTCTGTTTTTTCCTTAAATTTTTTAAAATTATATTTTGTAGTATTACCAATAAATATATTCTTTTTCTATAATTTGTGTTAGTTAACTTAGTTTCTTAAACTGTAACACGTTTTTATAATTTTAAAGAAAGCATTTGTGTTCATCCTGTTTGTTTTATAGTTATATATTTCCTTTTTGCTTTTCTTTGTATACTGTATGCTGCATGTATCATTTATTTTTGTATTGCTTTTTACTTCAGTCGTGGATCACAGCACGATATACACGAAAGCTCAACTGACTACGGCACACTTCGCAAGCAAAGGTATGTTCATCGGCACTCATTATTGTCTTTATCTTTATATGTGTTTTAAATATCATTTATGTTTAATTTCTATATTTGTTTTAATCCCTCTTTTATATTATTTTCACCATACTTAAAAAAAAAACATATAAATTAAAGTATGGCTGTATTAAAAAATCTTCACAATTTTCTTCTATGTTTTAAATGCAAACAGCATATTTTGCTTGTTTTTTCATGTGTATGAAAAACGTGTTTATTGCTTTAGCATTTGTTTGATTGTTGTTTTTCATTTCTAGCTTCAAGGGATCTCGAGATTTGTTGTCACATCGTGGAAGGTTAGCATTTTTAGTTACATTTATAGCGGTGTGGGGTTTATTTAACAAAAAATCCAAATATTTAAATTTATTTTGAAAACGTTTACCTGGAAAAATAGCTTTCTGAAACACAATATCGTCAACAAAAGAATGAGCATAAAAATTATAAATCATAGTGTGTTAATTATTATAGGTAACTCTAGTTTAGATGTTGTGTGTTTGATATAAATCATTATTCCTTACAGAGACCTAAGCATTATTCTATACAGTATGTAGTTTTTTTTAATTATACATTTCACGGCGTTAAGATACCTAAATGTATAAAATAAATAATTTTTATTACAATTTTATTTATTATATGAAACTGATGTTTTTCTAAAGACTTTAGTATCTATTTTTGTATATATTTTTCTAATTTTTGTAAGGCGCCCTTCTATTTAATTTTCTATTGGGCATCCAGGTATTATTGCTTTTGGATAAATAAGGTTTATTATTTAAATTATATCAGGTGAAGGAACTAACAATTAACTAACATAAACAATAAGGTTATTTCTTTTTTATATTCAAGCAACGCTAGTGTAAGTCAAATGGTCAGAAAGTCTCAAAGCTGAAATAATATTTAAAATCTCACAATACAATGTTTTTTATACTTTTTATTATTTTTTGTATTACTTTGGTGATTTTTTGTTTATAAAACGATTAAACGCTTTATTTGGAATTTTTAGACATACGTTGGGCATGCTCAGGTTTTAAAATTATACTGTTAAGTAAAATTACAAGACATTTATATTTAACAGTTATATATAAAATAGTTTTGTACTAACTTTTTTTATTTATTCGTCGCAATATAGTTATGGTCTTAATTATTTTTATAATTTTCTCCAGTATTACTGTGTATTCTAAACAAGGTATGATGATATATTAAAAATAGTCGGTTTTGTTGGCCTTAGAAAAACACCAAATGCTCTAATTTGTAGTTATCTATTAATTTTTGTTTTATGTTTTCTACTATGTCTGTGATAGGATTTAAAAATCCAGTGCTGCGAAACCCAAAATATAAATTGTTAAAATAAGAAATACAAAAATGTTAAAAATAAAAAACACAGCACAATATTTAAAGTATGTATGTTATAAGAAATATTGCTTTAAACGAAAGCTTAAGTGCATAGATTCCATTTTTTATTGCGTTTAGGTTTTTATAGTTGATTTTTCTAAAGTTTTATGTTAAAAGCTTAGTTATTGAAAAGTCCTTATTGGGTACACGCCAAAAGAAACAATGGAACCTCTTTGGTGCTGGTACTGGGGTATAGAGACTGAACCTGCTCAGTCCTATTGATCCCTCTGAACTAGCAGATCGCCTTAATCAAAACAAAAGAAAAAGTCCCGAACCATTATATACGTTTCGGTGGCAAGTGTGCAACCGTTTTCAAAATAAAAATAAAGTATAAAAACTGAAAATGAAATAATATTTAAAATTAAAATTGTTAAAATTTTTGTAAAACATTATGGATATTCTGAGATTGCTTTCAGAATTTTTGACATAATGTCATACATGACATTAATCTGTTGTAACTGGTACATTTATTATTTTAAAAAATAAATAAATAGGTGTGGTGTGTTATTTTATTTTAAGTTTTTCTAAGCATCAAGCAAAGGTAACTATGTACTTATATTGATGCTACACTTTCTTTTTTTATTAATATATATGCTCTCTCTTTTATTTACATTTTTTTTACAAGTTTCCTTTGCTAAAATACTGGATGCATTTCAGTTTATTATGTGGTTGTTATCAAATATGTGTTGACAGATTTTTTATTTGTTGAATTCTGTTCGATGTTCTTTTATGCGTTTGGCCAATGGTTTGGAAGTTTCACCCATATAAAATTTATTACATTCACAAGGGATCTTATAAATCACATTCTTTGTATTTTCGTTTATATTGTATGGGTTTGTTGTTGTTAATTGAAATCTAGTGTTTTGTGTTTTAAAGATGGTACGAGTGTTAAATTTATGACCTATTCATTACATTTTATTTGATAAGCCAGGAATTTATGGTAAAAATAAATTTGTAGTAGGTCTATTCGGATTTTAAATGCAGCAATTTAGAAAGTAAAGAGGATAATACCATTGTGAACTAAAATATATTTTAAAAATATTTTTTTATTGACTATATTTTGAGCAGAAATAATTATTGATATCTTATTAAATAGACCTTTTACAACTCCTTTTTTAACCATTATTGGCTGATTTAAGTCAAAATTTCAGTATCTGTTTGTATATGTGGGTTTTTTGGTCTAAAAAATATTTAAATCTTTTTCTATTAGAATTTCGAGAAAGGAAACTTTTGATTTTTTTTCTAAACTAAAATTAAAAGTATGTTTTTCTGTATTAATGAAAAAAAAGTCATCCATATATCTCCACCAAAATAAAGAAACATATTTTTTTACAAAGTTTCAATTTCCATAAAAATATTTCTTAATAATGGTGATACAGGTGAACCCATATGGCCATACAGGCAGTTTGTTTATAACGGAAATATGTTATTTTTACACAAAAGTTAATAACTCAAGAATAGGGTTTATGTTTGGTTTGGTTCTTTCAACAAGTTGGACATCATTTTCTAATTTATTTCTAACAATATTTAATGTTTTATCGACAGTGGTAATTGTAAATAAAGTAATAACACAAAAACTTACCAGGGTGTTATTTGGTTCTAAGTCAATGTGTATCCAACGAGGACTTTTAATAAACGAATTTACCCCAACAATACAGAACATATCTAAAAGCTCGATGACATAAAATATTAAAGTAAAATCAGTCTTGCCCATATCATGCAGCGGCTGAGCATGCAAAATAATTTATAATATGCATCTTAAATTATCTGCATTTCTAAAAGCTAGAATGGTTCTAATTACTGATAGAATTTTTTATTATTATAACTAAACATAAAACTATATCTGACCACAGTCCACAGTTTAAAATATAAAGGTTATGATATTCAAAATTTCAATACCATGTTTTATAAAAAAAACTTATATATCGATTTTATATTTATCAAAAAAAAGATAATAGAGCTTACAAACTTTATTAAATTATACTTATTATATCTAACATACAGATAGGTTTTTAACTTTGTCACTAAGGATATAAATAAGTAATTAGAACAATAATTAATATTTTAATATTTGATGTATTTTATTTCATTTTATATTTTTTTCCTTTGGCTGCTAGCGTTTATTGATACATTTATTTTTATTTTTTTTTACATTTTTTATCTACCAAACAACAAAAATAATTTAAAATAAATATTTAAATTTCCCATTTTGTAAAATATTTTGTTTACTTTTTAATATAATTTGTTTTCTTTCTTCATTTTATTTTATAATTATACAAATTTTAGTAAAATCCCTTTTGGTCTAAATATTTTGTTTTAAAATATTTAGTTTTTACCCAAATTTTTGTTGGTTATTCTTTGGTGAGTCTTTTTAATAAAATTGCAACTTTTGACAGATAGAAACATATTATCTATTACCATGATGTATGCAATATTAGGTTTTTGTTGTTTGGTACGTAAATGTATAAGTTTTGTAGTGCATTCAGAATAAATTGTGTTGAGTGTTGCATGTTGCTTTTTTCAACAGTCGCGCCAGTCCTGGTCGAGAACTCAGTCCAGATCCTGGATATCCCCATATCGGGCCAAGGTTCCCACCATCTGGAAGGTACATTACCATTTATCAGTTCTGTTTTTAAAACGTTTTACTAACCACACAAGGATCAAGTTAGCAAAACTGCTGTTGGATATGTAATCAAGAATACAGTTTTATTCTGCAGCTTATATAAAGTGATCACTAAAATTAATTTAAGCCTTATATAATCTTACACCAGAAACAATTGTATGAATTTTTCGGACGTCAGTTCCTTGCTTCATATGAATATTTGTTACTCTTTGTTATTATATTTTTAAACAGATACATTAGCAACTTAAATATTTTAATGATATACACTATTTTAATTTTTTAATTTTAGTATTTGTTTTATTCAGTATTTTAACGAAATGTAAATATCAACGTCTTGTTCATTTTTACATTTTAATATACGCTTAGGCATTTTTACACATAATAAAATTACATCCTACTTCACTATTGAAATAATTATTGGCTTAAAATATCTGGAAAACCACTTTGGTTTTAGTGTATTATGTTATAACAACTTTTAGAAATATTAGATACTTTCTATAAAATTGACCAGTAATCTAAGTAGAAATAAAAAGTAATATAATATAAATGACTTTTTTTTGACACTCTCTTGTATTTAATATTTAAATTTAAATACAAAGTTTAACATTTTAATGTTTTATAGATACTAAGCCAGTAAGCTTTGGAAAATATTGCTTATATATACGGAATTCTACCTAAGTACAATTGGGAATGTTCTGTAATATTTTTATTAAATTGATTTTTTTACGGTACTTAAATCTGATTGTGTTAATTGTTAAATCACTAGAAGTCATTTTATATGACCTAGGCGATAAGCCCCAGAATAGTTTTAAATTAACATATATTTTATAGACATTTGTTTTATATCATAAAATCATAAGTTAGTAACCATTTATTGATTATTTTTTTATGCACAGATTTTCATAAAAATTTAAAATCTATATAAATATACAGATCACTTAATATAAAGTATCTAGATTGACACGGATGTGGATGAACCTATGAATGACAGTTGCAGATATTTTTCTTTATCTGAAGCAACCACAGAACTTTTAAAATTTCAGACAATTTAAAAAAATTCCTGTAAATTTTCACATGATCTATGATATGTACATATTATTAATATTACAATTTCTGTCAAGTTTTTAAAATCATTAGTATTCTGCTTAAATTTTCATTATGGTTATCGATTTGCTGAAATTTAAGTTGGTGATCTATATTGTGGTTACATATCCAACAGCGGTAGGTCATCGTAAATATGTCACACATAGCAATTTTTCTTCAAAATCTAGGTAACATATTTTTGGTTTGGTATCGAAGCACGAATATTGTTTTGTATAATTATTATTTTAGTTTATTGGCAAAAATATGTTTTGTAATAAGTAGTTTACATAAGTAGAATAAAATAGAAGTAGAAATTAGTGACAATTTTTTTTAGGAAGTCTTAACAGTTGGATTGAGAGAACTAATTCACTTATTTTAGACTACTTTAGCTTATTTTACACCAAAGATAAGAGAAAAGAATTTTAATATAATGTAATTAAGTAAATATCGTAACACCCCAAGTTTTTGATATATTTGTGTATTAACTGATACTTACAGTCACACAAACAGCACATTAACAGTTACAACCACATTTTAACTAAAACCTTGTAAACTTTGACATTTTACTCCAACATAATATTGTTTGTTTGTTTTATATTTTTGTGGCGGACCACTTTTATTTAGGTCCCAGGGTATAAAATCGTGCACGTGCAGAGTCGATTGATCTTCCGAACTAGCGAAAACTTGAAAACACACAAAAATAAGAAAAGCCTATCAACGTCGGTCATCGTTGTCATATATATATATATATATATATATATATATATATATATATATATATATATATATAATAATATATATATATATATATATATATATATATATATATATATATATATATATATATATATATATATATGTATATACTATATATATAATAGCATATATATATATATATATATATATATATATATATATATATATATATATATATATATATATATATATATATATATATATATATCCTATATATATATATATATATATATATATATATATATATATATATATATATATATATATATATATATATATATATATATATATATATATATATATATATATATATATATATATATATATATATATATATATATATATATATATATATATATATATATATATATATATATATATATATATATATATATATATATATATATATATATATATATATATATATATATATAAACTTATATAAAATGTATATATATATATATATATATATATATATATATATATATATATATATATATATATATATATATATATATATATATATATATATATATATATATATATATATATATATATATATATATATATATATATATATATATATATATATATATATATATATATATATATATATATATATATATATATATATATAAATGTGCTAAAAATTAAATAATAATCTAAGTTAAAATTATTTCAGTTTTGCTTTAATAAAATTGGTAGAATTTAAAAACATTTTTTTATACATTATGACGTAATGTCACCAAGAACAGATGAAATCGCTCAATTTTTTAAAGCAAAATAAAATATTTTTAATATATAATTTATAGCAAGTTTTTAAGTTTTTTTTATATCTTGAAAACGGTGACCGACTCGTCACCGAAGCGTTAATAAGTTTTTGATTTTTAGAGGTTTTTTGAATTTTTGTTCAGATGATCTACAAGTTCGGGAGAGTCAATCAACTCTGTACGTCCACAAGTCTTGTCTGGGACCTGGACCGAAGCCGTCGCATCTGGAGAGTAATCAAAAAAATATTTCGAATTAAATAATATTTAATAGAAATTTCTTGCACAGTTTGACATCTTACGAATGTAGCAAGATTATAAAACCAGTCGTACGACGAATACTGAATATTTTGTAAAAAATTACGTAAAATGTCAAAGTTGTAGTTTTTTGCACTTACTTATAATTTATTTTCCATATCTAGCGAACCCGAATTCCGTTCACCCAGAGTCAAATTCCTTTACGACAAGTGGCGTCAAGTATGGGTTTTATCATGGGAAAGACAGCGAGAGCTATACGATCATCTGGCTTATTTAAAAGAAAAGGAAAAAGCAGACAACTTCTCCTGGGACGACTGGAGAAAACGATTCTTGAAATTTATGAATTACAAGAAGTCCAGGTTGACAGATCTGTTTAGGAAAATGGACAAAGATAATAACGAGTTAATTCCACGAGAAGACTTTATTGATGGGATAATCAAGACTAGTAAGTAATAATACTCCCATTTTTATATAAGTAATATGATTTAGTAAAAAAGAACCATAAGATAATAATAAAATATAATTATATATAAAATTAGAATACACCATGAGGTTCAATAATGTCTAAAAAAACCTAATTTCATCGGAACTCTTTGGGAGCCCATATCGAAGAAGAGGAGGCCTATACTAAAACAGTTTATTAACCTTGTTGTATTCTTTTCACATGATTTTTTCATATTCGAGAGATTTCCCATATTTGTATATGTATTTTGCTGCCATTTAATTTTTATTCATTTAGAACGTTCATTAATCCATCTATATAAGTTTGAAATATACAGTCTAGAATATGTCCAGTAATATAAATTATATGTATTTATATTATAATGTATTTTGTAATAATTTGTTAAAATATATCCTTAATACCAAATGCTTCAAGTAGCGCCTAAATTCTGATTATTAATTATTATTAATATTAATGCTTTCTGACACCTAAGATCATCTTTATAAAAAAAAAAAACAAAAGAAAGACGTTACTTGTGGGAGCTCAAGAAACCACTATGATTCGACCTTAAGAGTGTAGATAAAATGATTTGTCACCCGTACCTAGATGAAGAGACGTGATGTCATAGTCATACAGAAGCAAATGCTGCCTAAATAATGTTGTCGGTTTCCTAATGATTATGTTAGTATTATGTAATCGATAAGCAACTCTGCACTTTTACAGCTTTTAATTTATTTTCATTGTAGAGGGAGATTGGACAATAAAATCTGATTTTTTTCGCCTTTAAATGTTTAAATATTGTTATTAATTAACTTTTTTTAGAATTTGATACATCAAGATTAGAAATGAAACATGTAGCGGACATGTTTGACGAAAACAACAGAGGTCTAATTGACTGGAAGAAGTTTATCGCCGCATTGAGACCAGACTGGGAAGAGAAGGCACCTGATACTGATGCCTCGAAGATTCACGATGAAGTTAAACGTCTTGTCATGTTATGTACTTGCAGACAGAAGTTTAGAGTGTTCCAAGTTGGAGAAGGAAAATATAGGGTATTAAATATAATACATCCCAGTATATTTTAATTTTAAAGTATAAGTGGATATACATGAAATGTTTTCAGGGATTTTTTTATATTACAACTTTAAAATTTCACTTTTCTTCCAGTTTGGCGACAGTCAGAAGTTACGTCTTGTCCGTATCCTCCGTAGTACCGTAATGGTACGTGTCGGAGGTGGGTGGGTAGCCTTAGACGAGTTCCTTCTTAAGAACGATCCATGCAGAGGTACGTTATATTTTTATTATTTTTATACTTTTACAAAAATATTTATTGTAACAAATTAATACGAAGTTCATGTTTGCCTATACTATTTTAGAATTTAAAATAAGCCTACAATTTTATGTCAGTTTTATTGTTATAGTACTTAATAAAGTAATAATACATTTTATTTTACTTTTAAAAAATAATAAATAATTTTTCTGTTCCGCTATATCTAAAATTCCCTTAAATACTATGCACACATGAACTTTAGTAACCCAGAAACCTATTTACACTTAATTTAAAAACCAAAATTAACAGGGGATATTAAACAAATAATAAATTAAATATATAAGTTTTGAATTAAATGTTAACATGCTTTTCTCCTACCAATAATTTCATTCTAACAAATATTTTAAAGATCTGTCACTTTGTTTCAAAATATAACCCAATTCATGTATTAATGTGGTTCAATATGAGCGAATAACCTAAAATGCGTCTCTTGAGGAAATTACGTGAATTTAAGTAAAAATCCATGCATAATGGGTTAGTTGTTATATCTTCATATAGGGAGTGTATCTTAGTGGTGCTTAATGAAAATACAAAAATAAAGTTTCTTTAAAAATTCGTCATAAACTTAATAACTATTGAACTAGAGCTCGGTAAAATTTTGGAAGTTTTTATTTTTTTATTTTATAAATGTCGATAAACATACACGCATGAATTTTGGAATGAATGTGTTTTTTTCAAGGCTTTCTTACAACAGTATTTGTAGCCTTCTGGTATACTGGAAAAGAAATAAAATCTACAACCCTCCATGGTTTTTTCACTGTATCTTTTTCTGGGGTTGGAAATTTGCAATTTAAGAAATGGGAAGGTTTTCCTTAATTAGAAACTTTTTTGTCTCGTGCATTTTATTTGTAAATTGTACCCTTTTTGAGCAAAAAAAATTAAATACGTGTCTGCAATACGAAGTCAGCATTACAAATAGGCGGTACATAACACAATGGAAAAACCATTGAAAGTTGTAAATTTTAATCCTCCTTGGAAAACATAAACATCTATGCCGAATGGCATGCGTCTATGTTTATCCACTTTATAAAAATAAAATATTTTTTTCTTAAAACCTAACCTCCGTGTGGTTTAAAGGTTAAGAAGTTTAAGACATTTGTTTATAGGAACCTTTTTTCGTACTTTTATCCAAGGAGTCCGTCTGTGAAATTTTACGCAGTATTAAAGAAACACCCTTTAAATATTTGAACAAACAATAATACAACAACCTACTAGATTGGATTTTTATTTAAAGGTATAAGCATTGGTACTGTTAATATCACTCTTAGATAGCCGTTACTATATTAACAATAATTTCTGCTGTAAAAGTTGTATTAAAGGAATTTTTAAATATACGTAAACTTAATGCTAGCAAGTTATGGTTCAATGTATCTGAACTAATTTAGTTTTTTTTCTGTATTTAATAAAACCTATTTTTACTGCATAGACATAAAGGAGATTGTCAAGAGAAGGCGCCCTCTTGCAATTTCACTTGTCTTGTTTATAGAAAATTCTTACAACTATTTCACCTTTATGGTATTATTTTTAAAAGTTCCTTTGCTTGTTCGTTCATTGTACTAATTGAAATTTCTGTTTTTCCCCTAACTTAACCTCCTTTATGACATCACTAATTTTTTTGTTTTATATTTATTATAATTTATTTGCAATCATGTTCATTCGATCGCTTTTGTTGTTGTATTGGTGTTCACTTTTTGTTAAAATTCATATATCTGTAATATAAATGTAAAAAATACAGTAACATTAGTTTTACCCATTCCGCATCCTGACATACCAGAGCAGCACGAACCTTGGTGTCCACTGGGTAAGGATTTTTATATTTTTGGTCTACTTTTGATACCACGTTTATTATATTTCATAACTCATAAAACACAGAAAAGCCATTAAGTATCGTTAAAATATATAAAATAAGTAAATCAGTACATCGGTTATTTATTTATGAATTATTATAATTTTATGAATTTGTAATTTTCTTTTTTATAGTACATAGTACAGTTAAAGTACCAGTGACTTCTTAGCTAAAAAGTTGTATAGCAAATTATGGGTGTTTTTTAAATTAGGAGCATTTTTGCATCCGCCCCTCGTAAAAAAATGTATTTGTAGGCCTATTTGTAGCCTTAACATATTTGTGTCTAAATTTTTTCTGCAGTAAATCTTCTGATCTACTTAAGGCACTAGAATAATTAAAGAAAGGTGCTTTTGCGTACAAAAATAATTTTTCTAAAGGCAAATATCGTCATTCTGATGACGGTCCGTTTTATCGGTTTTAAAAAGTCGATCCAAATTTTTAAATTAGATAAAATTATTCTTGAGAGTTACCATGCTTCTATGTTTTAAGACATATTTTGCATACAAGATATAAGAAAATTTTAAATAAATTGCTGTTATTTATTTTCTACATAGATGTTTATAAATGTAACCTTAAAAACGTCATTCTGATGACTTCGAACATATCAGTGTCACTGGTGTTCTAGATGCTTTCAGCAGTACACGTGTGCCAGTTGTAGGTAAAGCGTATTTTTAATTTTCTTTTTGGTTTTAAGGTAAATAAGTATTTATTGCAGATTTTTTTGGCGTGATATCAAGGTAGTCACTCTGACGATTCTATTTACTAGTATTACCGCAATTATATGCTAAAAAAATACAGTTCATTCAATAGATCTTTCTGAGGGCATGATTCTGACATGTAAATATTTTTAAATCATATGTTAGTGTGTCGTAAAGTGCGGTCATAAGAAACACATGTCAATTATGTCTTAAAAGCAGTTTTAACCTTTTTTGAAATGAACTCAGTGATAAAATTTAATAATGGGTTAATTTTGAATTATTTTTAATAGCCCATAAAAACAAA
Organism: Listronotus oregonensis; assembly: GCA_019359885.1. Lineage (NCBI taxonomy): Eukaryota > Metazoa > Arthropoda > Insecta > Coleoptera > Curculionidae > Listronotus > Listronotus oregonensis. Next base: position 55,469 of record JAHBCN010000479.1, on the reverse strand, counting down.
TAAAAATTAAAGTTAATAAAAAACTAAAATATGATTTTAAATCCAGCTCAAATATTTTATCGGGATATATTTTTGGTTTATTTAAAAACGTGTTCAAACTTCCATTTTCATGTTTCTAATTTTTACACAAATTTTGGTGATATTAATTTTTGTCATTCTACTGACGCCATAACTAAATAGTTTTGGAAAAATCTCTGGCTTCAACGGCACAATTTACTATGTATATACATTTTCCAGCCAGCTTAATCAGATATTTTACAAAACCGATTTTTTTCAATAATATCATTAGATACTTTATTTACATAAATAAATTGGCAAAAAATATGTGCCAAATTAACAAAGCTTTATTCTCTTGGCGATAAAAGTTATTTAAACATTATTAAATTAGACAAATTATATTTTAAATACATATTAAAATGCTTTAAAATAATACGTTACCATTTAAAAAGTGATTTCCGATCACTGCATTGTTTTATCTAGCTGTCATCAGAATTATAAAATTACGACATCTTCACATAATTCCTCTAAAATAAAGCAAAGCAAGTTCTGCTAATACATAATACCCAAAATTTATAACAGTCAAGTCCTGAAAAAGAAAAAAATGCATTTTATAAACTTTTTTTGCTGTTGTAAGTTATCCCAAAAAAGCTCCTAATTTAAAAAAACACCCATATAATATTGGCATTAACCCATTATACTCTGAAATACTAATTCCATGTCTGGAGAATGGCGTCTTCCGCAATTTTTGGCATTATTGATTTTATTTAAAGAGCCCTTCCCTTTATTGCTATACCACTCTTACAGAAAAGCTTCCTTTTCTTGCTTACGGACGAACTGAACGGGATATCTCGCTCTTTTGTATTTATTTTCACGGCTTTTGCAACGAGAAATTAGCCAATATAATTGCTCCTTCTAGCAGCTTTTAATATAGCGACACTGAATGCCACTCTTATACATCCCTTTACAGTCCATCTGAAGAGGTTCCAAACTTCCCATCTTGTTTGTTCCTTGTTCTTTAGAGTGTTTAGATTGTGAAACCATTACCTGCAGAGGTTGCCTCTTCTTTTTTAGACCTCCAAGTTTTTAAATTTCGTCTTAATGAACTTCCTTTTACTTCACTTATAACACTCACATCACGTTTGTACTAAGGCTTTGAGCCTTTGTGGACTATTTCAAGAAAAAGTAATACGCTCGCCAAAGTTTTTTATTTGTCCTCGAGCATGTCGATTTTGAATTAAAAGAATGTCCGAGAAAACATCGTTAGGGCTGGTAACTTGTAAAAAACTACTTTACAACATATTAAAATATCCAGTATTAAAAACGTTTAAAAATAAACAAATTTGACTTTAAATTTGATGTAATGTAAGTAATTCTGAATATATCTTAAATATTAATAATTTAAGTTTAGATTTTTAACGAGGCACTTAAAAATATTTTTACTCTATTTTTTAAAAGTAGACCAGAAATACTAATATATAAAATCTTATTATTTGCGGTGTTTTGGTTTGGTTTTAATTATTTTGTGCATGAACTTTTTGCTATTTTAACACCATAATATTTAGATAATATACTTATACACTTTTTATTTATTGTATATTTTACGTTATTGTTTAAATAAATGTTTTACCACTACACTGTATTGTTCCATCAGATAACTGACTAAATTTTACTTCTATAATTTCTTAAGCACTTTTACACATTATTTGTTAAGAAACAATCAGTGGTTGTTTAAACTCATTTCAGAATTTGATGATTAGGTAAGCATACCTAAAAAAATTAATTAAGTGGAATATAAATTTAAAATTATTGACACTACGTGTTCATACTTTTTTTAACGGAAAATCAACAATACGTCTAGATTTTTATATAAAAAGAAAACATAATTTAAAAAAAGTTGTTACTTACACATTCCTATTAAATTTTCCGAAGCTATTTAAAAATATTAATTTTTATCTCACTAATATAATTTTCCTTTATTTTGTTCTGCAAGAAAATTATTTGTTTTTTAATAAATGCATAGAAATATTGTTGTTTTAGTCTTAGTATACTTAAAAATAAGTGACTTGTGTTTACTAATTAGAATTTACCAAGTCTGTACAATAATACAATACTTTAGGTTACAAACTTTAATTTGGTAAAACATTTACTTGTGTATTTTGGCACGTGTTCCAGCAAAGTAAAACTTTATTAAGGTATAGATTGTAAAAAAATAGTAGCCAAAAATGAACATGGCTTGCTCTAGAAATTGAAGAACTTTAATAAAAACTTCTTGCATCGGATTCTAAAACGAGAATTTTTTAGGTTTATATGATTTAAATATTTTTTAGGGTTTTTTTTTTGCCAGGGTAGAAATATTATTTTTGACATTTCTACTTCCTTTGTGGCATATTTTCCATCGACAAACAGAAATATCTGTATTGATAGTGCCATTTGTAATATCTTAATCTCATTTTGACTTCCAAAAGTACTTTTAATCATATTATGACCACTGTCGCCTATTTTTTTGCAACTTTATAAAGAAAAAAAAATGTTGATTTTTACAAAACCTAAAAATTAGTGGCAAATTCATGTTGGGAAAACATATTTTTGTTCGTTAATTTATTTAAACACCTCCGTAAGTAGAACATGCAAGTTAGAGAAATAGAAACTATTAAGTAAGACAACACATTTATTTAAAAATTATTATTTTAAATTTTTCTTATAAAGTGGACAAGAATTAAGTTAAGCAGTTTTTATGACAAAAAAATATAATATAAAAAAAACATATTGAATTTGGTAGTATAATAAAAACTATTTTTGGTTTTTTCCTACCAGTTTTCAGTAATAGCTTTAAAGGTTTAAGGATATTTAAAAAACTAAAAAATCCTGTGTTTTTACACGAGTAATTAAGTTAAAAAAAATTTCATATACATGATATATAAATGTAAATATGCCTAAAGTAAACAAGCATGACAAAAACATACCGCTACAACAAAATAGAGTTACTTTGTTGCCACACACTAATCGCATCACTTTTGTCCTAGAGAGTACTTTTGCTTATTTTGTTTTGTTTGTTTTTTCTTTCCGCACCCTTGCACCTTCCTTTAACGGACTCTTCCCATTCCTGCTTCCCGCGACCTTAAAATGTTCCCAACATCCTGCCTATCACCTTCAACACACAGCTAAAGGCCGCACTAACATTGAGCTACGTGAACAATTCATCTTGGCGGACGGAGTGTCACAAACCATGACCGCGTTTAAGAGCAAGCGGTCTTCTGCCAGTCCCGTTTCTGGTTCCTCTTCGAGTTCACTACGCACTCCTCAAGGCCCAATCACCAAGGTACAAAACCTGATCATGGATTCATTTGGAAAAAGGGTTTTTTAAAAAGATTTCTCTTATTGTTTTCGTATTTAAGGTGATTGATTTATACCTACACATTTTAACACCTAAGACAACATAATCTGTTGAATATTTAGTATTTTATATACTTTAAGAAATTTCAACATGTTTTTTTATTGTACTGTAAAGTACGTTACGTTTTAGAAATCTTTTTAAATAAATCTTTTTTTTTTAGAATTTACGTATTTGACTGTGTAATGTTTTTTCAACCTAAAATGTGTTATTTTTTTTAAATATATAGGATAACGATGATTATTTTCTCCCGCAACCGCTTTATTTGTACCATTGGTAAAAGTATATACTAAAATAAAGTGGACCAAAACACATAAGAACTTATTTTTTATCTTTTTTATAATTTGTGATATTGATGCAAAAATTCTAAAGTGATTTAATGACTTTTTAGCTAAGCTTAGTCATTTTTAACATAAGAACAATAAATTTATTTTTGAACCTGAAATATATTTTTTTATATATTGATGTGTTCATATTTTGTTTATGTTTCAAATTCTTAACCGGTTGATAAACATAAATTATACGTTTTTGTTTTAAAAACCTATGACCTTTTGTATGTGACACAAAAAAATATAAAAAAGACTAATATTCGAATTTTGCATGTTTATATATTTTTTTGTATTTTAACACAATTATAATTAAAATATTCTTCTTAAAGCTTATAAGAAATCAGTTTTCATATATATATATATATATATATATATATATATATATATATATATATATATATATATATATATATATATATATATATATATATATATATATATATATATATATAAATAATATATATATATATATATATATATATAAATAATTGTAAAAAAAGTCAGGTACGTAAATTCTGTTAAAAAAATCTCATTTGCTGTTTAGTATTATTTCCATTGCGTTTGAAAGAGATAGATTAAGGATTAAAAGGTTTACTTGTATTAATAGAATATATATTATGTAATGCCACTGCTTTTGTAGTTTGTCTTGGTTGGTATGGTACGTATGTAAGAATGCAAATAGAGCGCATGTTCACGTTTTTTATAGGTAGTGTATATGAAAAAATTATAGAAAATCAGCATCCAAGGTAAGTGCAAATTTTATATTTATTTTCCTACCTCGTGTATTTTAAATATTACACTTTGTAAAATAAAACAGAATATATAATACTTTGTTATGTAATGTTGGTGTACTTGTTTCCATTTCAACTAAGATATTACAAGGCCTCACGAGACGAAAATATGGCGGCTCAGATTCAGATCTACTAATACATGAATTTTTAGCGATTTTTTAGGAAACGTTATAATAAATGTGTATTTATTGTGAATATTTTTAAAGTCCTATACTTTAAACCTTTGACATATAATATTTTCACATTTTTTTCTTTTACGTTTTAAATCTTTTAGATAGCATTTTATTCACGCTTTTAGTTCTTTCCTATATTTTGTTAATTTTTGGATTTACACATACACTGCTTATAATGCACAAATATACACACTTTTTATTTGCGTATGTTACTTATCTTACAGTAAGTAATACCTAGAAAATAATACAGTTGACCAATTGTAATTACTTAATTTTACTAATTATTTAAAGTTGTAACTGATACTAAATAAACTTCTAATAATTATTACGTTAATTTTTATAATACTCTTAAAAGTTTTTTTTTTATTTCAACTTTAAATTGCTATTAAGTATTTTTAAAAAGCTTTACGTAAAACAAGTTTGGGTATTTAATTTTTTTCCTAAACAGTTTAATAGAAATGCGATTTGAAACAAAAATTGCGCATCTTTTAAACTAGCCCTTAACGGTTCAATTGTAAATTGGAAAAAAGTTTATTTTTTACATATTTTCCGAAATTAATAACCAATTAAAATACGTAATTTTTAAATTTTATCGATTCCAGTTCATAATATTGAAGTGCTTTTAGACAAGGCAAAATTTCTAGGTTCCAATCGCGTTTCCTTTTTGAACCTTTAACCTTGTATATTTTTACTGTGTTTATTTAAAGCAATGTAAACGCAAATATGTATCTGTGTCTCTTTTTACTTTCTTTAGTATTTTCTTCGTTTACATTATTTAAATAAATATTTATCTCATTTTATTTATCTTTAAATCCCGCATGGTAAGCAGAATTCTTCAGTGTATACGTTCTCACTCTTCTAAATGTTTTTCATTTTGCCTAATTTTATACACCATCTATATCTAATTAAAAACAGAGGACAAAATTACTGGATCGTTTTTCTTTTTTTGTATCAGTATAGTAACTTTAAATTAGTAGTAAAATTTATATATAATTCTATTGCTAAAATTGCTTAAGCATTAAAAAAACTGAATTTTTGTAAATACATATCATGCGAATTCACTTAACATTATCACTTTTTACCTAAAATAAATGTCTATATTAATAATAGTAATTGGTTAAAAACAGTCGACAAAGTAAAGAGCACACAGTAACTCCTACATTAGACAATACTGTTAGACACTTCTACCTACACACTATATGGTATATACTTTTCTTCGATTTTGACAATCTGGCATGTGTTGTTATTTATCTGTAGCCCACGAGCACTTGGCCGAACTAATGCCAATTTTTGACGAGATCCGAGCGAGGGGAGAGATTGGCAACGCGTATCCACTGCACGTGGGATCTACCGCGGGACCCACCCTTCACATGGCCCACGTCAATCCGAACACTTGCTATTGGGTAAAGTTTACTTTACGCGAAATTGTGTTGTATTTATTTTTGTAATCGGTGCATTGATCAAGAAGTGTATTTTATTTCACATACATGGAGTTTTTTGAAGAAGTTAAATGATATAGCACCACCACTTACTAAAATCAGTGGCTAAATAAGAACGCATTCCCACCATCTCCTAGTTATATATCCTATCCAGGCCATCCTATCATATCTTAATTTATTTAACTTAGGTTTTCTTTATTTAATGTTTACAATGATGTTTTTTTTTATTCAAACATGATGTCTTGTAATATTGTGAAGTTAAATACACGGGTATTTCCAATAAATTAAGGTTAAAAGGTTCTCTAATTAAGAAATACATATAGGTAATGAAATTAATGATACCTTTAAAAAAAAAATAAGAAACTTAAAAGGATATGAGAATTCTTAAAAATCTTTTTTTAAGATTAATTTTTATAACGTTAAACTCGTTTATGGATTCTAAAAGAATGTATATATTGCTTTACTACTGTGATCAAAAACTAAGGTGACTATTTCATTTAAACTTCTCGCGCATGCCGATTTGGGCAAGTTGTGTTATTTTTAAGTTGGTACCACTGCTAGTAACATCTGTTAAAAATTTGACTTCTCTGACATTACTAGAATTTAGTTTACGCTTGCTTTTGTGAACAATGAAAAGTTGATTTGGCGATTTTTACAATGTCGGATTTTGTTGAGCAACGAAGTGCTATTGAATTGCAGAATAAAATTTCTTGTGCTGGAACGTTCAGAATGCTACAAAAGGCATTCGGCGATGATACCATGTCGCAAAAAAATGTGTATAAGTGGTATAAGGACTTCAAAGAAAGCCGAGAACATGTAGCTGATTTGGAACGCTCTGGATGACCATCAACATCAATTGACGAGCAACACATCAAAAAAGTGAAGGATTTAGTGCTTGAAAATCAACGATTATCTATTAAAGACCTTGTGGATATGGTAAATACATCTTATGGATCGATTCAAGTGATTTGAGGAATCATTTGGGTCTCAGAAATGTGAGATCACGTGTGGTGCCAAAATTTCTCAATATCATGGAAAAAGAACTACGCAGAGAAATCTGTATAGACATGCTTGCCAACTACCAGGACGTTATAAAATGCATTATTACTGGTGGTGAGACTTGGATCTATGCTATACATACGACCCGGAAACAACCGACCAATCGAGTGAATATCATGCAAAAGGTGAACGACGGCTGCGAAAATCAATGCAAAGTCATTCAAAAATCAAGTTGTTGACTGGTTTCTTCGATTATCGTGGTGTGAATTCCTTCCACCCGGCCAAACAGTCAATACGGGGTATTATTTAAATGTTATAAGTCATTTGCGTGAGGCTGTTTGCAGAAAGAAACGGCCGGAATTGCGGCAAGACAACTCTTGGTTTTTGAATCACGATAATGCACCATCTCACACTGCATTGATTATTCGAGACTTTTTGTCCAAAAATTCTACTCATATCGTTGCTTAGCCGCCTGATCTAGCTCCGTGTGACTTCCGGCTGTTCCCAAAACTCAAAAGACCACTTCGAGGACATCGTTTTGAGTCGATTGAAGAGATTTAACGTGAATCGCTACGTGCATTGAAGGCCATACCTGAAGACGACTACTTGGCATGCATGGAGGACTGTAAGAAACGTTGGCACAAGTGTATTTTATCAGAGGGGGATTATTTTGAAGGGGACGAAATAGATTTAAAGGAATAAATAAAGATTTTTTATTTTACAACAAAATTCACCCTAGTTTTTGATCACAGTAGTAAGTTATTTTGTAAAAAATATGTTTTTCGTTTCTTCTTTAAAGTTTTTAGGCCTAAAATTTTGGTACTGAACTGCGAAACTAGTGGCCAACATGTAATAAAAAAAAGAATGGTATTCAGATAAGTATCTTATTTTTGACATATTAACTACTTCTCCGATAAACCCTATAAAACCATTAATTTATGTTTTTTTGGTAATGTATTTAGAACATTTCTTGATCAGTGAATCGAACATTTCTTTAGCACCCCGGGTGCGGTTTTCTTCTTTAGTCTAGGCAGTATGTTCGAGTTTGTGCAATATTTTTGAAGGGCATACTTTACATTTTTTTCCGAACAATATTACACCATTGTTACTTCTGAGTAATAGCTTTATTCATATTTTGTAAATACTTATTCATAATGATTTAGATTACATATTTTTTGTAGGCGTTTCTGCTGTAAATTTTAGCTGAAAGTCGAACGGTGCTATTGAGAAATACTGTACAAACTTAGGGTTTGCATGAGCATGAATATTGTTATATATCTGTAGACACAGATCTCACTTAAGTTATCGTTTTTTAAATCAATTAAAAGACAGTTACTATCCCCTGAATATACGGTATTTTTATATACTTTCTATTTACTATGCACAAAAAGATTTATAAATGGTTCTTGCCGATTTTAATACAATTGGTTCATTTAGTTGCTGTTATTGGCCTAGAAAAAGACCACCACAAACTCTTGTATCTGTCACAAATGCCCATGGTGGGTATCCAGCAGGTCAGTACCTACTATTCAAAAATATTGAATCTACATATAGTGAACTGAGTAAATAGAAATCATTAATATAAGGTTTTTAAATACGTTTTTCATCTTTTTTTTCATTTTTCCGAAATGAAGATTGTATTGACATCTCCAGATCACATAAAAACTATTTTATTGGTGAGTATGGTCTTGAAGGTTGTTAATAAGGTTGCAGAGTGATAACGGGTTATTTCAGTAATAATTATTACATTTTCTATACCGGAGTTATACAGCAGATGTTATAATTTCAACTAAATTAAAACGTATGTAGGTAGCCGGCACAGTTTAATACATAACGTATCAAATTAGAATTTAATTTGTACTTATAAAATGTAGCTATAAATTTAAAATTTACTTACTGTATTTAAAATTAATTTTTGATTTGAATTTACGCTTTATTGTTAACCGTAAAATAGAATTGTTATCAAACTAATAAGTTAACTTTATTCTTGTAGATATAATTAGCAGTTCAAAATTATTTATACACAATTTTATGTATTCTTTATATACAGGGGATCCACAAGTCCTTATCTGTTTAAATGTTATAAAAACAATATCATTTTTCGCCCAACAGCTCCCATTATAGTAACACATATACGTATTATGTTTCTTGATAGTCTAGTTAGAAAAGCTCCGAACTTTCCGCTTATTCGCTACTCTATCTCTGGAAGATCTAGGTTCTTCTTTACCAAATCGTTTTAACATAAATGCTACTTTATTTGTATATACTCACGGTAAGTTAGTACTTTGTGGTCTATCCCAAAATTTAAAAAAAAAATGGATAATTTATAGTTTAAAAAGAATAGTAATGTAAGATTTTGCAAATTGTATGTATTGAAATTAACCTCAAATATACTGATATTTTTGGAATTTCTTGATTTGCATATTGCCTGATGTTTTCATGGTAATCCATTACATATTATACTTACTGGGAAAAAAAAGTAACTTATTCCATTTAAATTTAAACTGTCTAGCTTATCTGGTAGGTTGTTTAGTGAAAAGTGATACAGGCATTTGAAAAATGTTTTTTAAGCATTATTTATGGATTAATGAAAAAAAAAATGCATAGCTTGAACAAATTTCGTAAATTCCTTGGCGAATCCCAGATCGTTGCCATGGCATATCTAAAGCTGTTGTGCTTTTAAACAAACTTCGTTTCTAAACTTTGCATTTAAATTTCCCAATCAACTTTTATCTGTTGTATGTGGTAGGTGGTCACTTTTCCAGCTTTTATCAAATCAGTTCTGGAGTTTCTTAAAGCTCAATACAAACATCAACTCTATTTTAATATTTATGTATTGGTAGAGTCGAGTCTGAAAGTTTTGCATCACTCTTTCCAGCATATCGACAGGTATGGCTGCAATCTCGTAACGAATCGGTTATTTAAGGGCTGAGATTGTCCTAGTTGGATCAGGTTCAAATAATTTTGATTTTACATATCACCACAAAAAGCTCCGATTTTTTTTCGATCTAAAAAGTATTATTTATTTATTTTATTCACTTTGTATTAAAAGTAAACAAATTATACTTGCAATATTGTTTTAATGCCTGAGGATTATTGGCATTCGTTTACCGCATTTATGACCCCACTCTTAGAAGAAAACTTTCTAGTCTTGCCAACCAACGAGGTGTATGGGTTGTCTTTTACTTACAGGTTTTTTCACGGTTTTTGCGCTGTTGAATTAGCCAATATAATTTATCGTCTGGCAGCTTTAATTAATACAACACAAAGTACTGCTCTTATACAACTCTTACGGTTCATCTGGAGAACTCCTGATCTTTCTACTTGTCTGCGGTCATCCCTGGAATATATACATTGTGGATCTTGCTACAGACCCTTTTTTTCGCCTCCAACCTCCCGTATTAATAAACTGCATCCTCCTTTACTTTAGACATCCACGGTATGTTATTAGGCTTTAGGCATTGTTAGCAGCAAGTATAGTTAGTTTGAATTTCACATTTGATGATGTCAACTTTATACATGGTAACAAGGAATTATGGAAGGCCGGACCTGACTTAGTGTTTATTGCGCAAATTGCGCGGGGCGTTTTCCCCCATTCTCGCTGCCCTGCACGCGTGGACAATTTTTTTCTACAGCATTGGCCTTTCACAAACCTTCAAACTTCCTTGGTTAAACCTAAGTTGTTATCAAAAAACTTGATAAGCATTGGTCTTGGGAATATTATAATCAAAACTTTATTAAAACATTTCATAATTTTTTACCATTTTAAAAGTATGTATAACGACTCTTGGATCCCAGTAAATAAAGAATTAAAAAATTTTATCAGACAGACATTTTTATTTTAATATAATGTTGATGACTCTTGTATTATAGCATAAGCATAACCAATTCTCTGTTTCTACATGGTTTTTACCATTTGCGATGACTCATTTTCAGCATGGCGTAGACGTGAAAAATATCCAAATTGACGTCGACAAAAATTTGTTATGAAAACCCCAACAGTTGTTCTAATAAAGAAGAAATATGTTTGTAAAGCAGTTAGTGTATAAGTGTGAATGCGAATTTATATGTTTTTGGGTAATTTCGTTTAAAATCTTTTTTACTGTACAGGGTGGCGCCTTTTTGATGGATTTCCATAGTATTGGAAAAACTACAAGAGATAGAGGAATTCTGACAGCACATTCTCAGTTTGAGTTTCACTTACAGTTTTAGTTTCGAAACAACTGCCACGATGAAAGTAGATCGCGGCTAACTTGATTAGTTTCGAAGATACAGGGCATTTTTTAAATCTTTACGATTTTAGCACCACCTTTTTATATCGGTTTACGTAGAATCCAGTGGCGAGCCTAATTCTTTTTTATCGATTACAGTTTATAAGATATAATGCAAAGTTGTTTTTTTATATATAATGGGACGCCCTGTATATTATTCTACCATTTATTTTAAAATAAAATTACCTTAATATTGATGGTGCTCACTTTATATTTATATAGGAAAAAAGACATCAAGAACCAACCTAAGTATAGTATTTAAAATCTGCACTCGCAGTATAATTTATTTATTTATTTATTTTTTTAATATATATTATTATTTTTTATTACTTTATTATTTATAAATTATTTATTAATTTATTTTTTATTATTTTTATAGGGATCAATAAGCAACTAGCTTTTCATCCAGTCTTTTAAAAGTATTAGGGGTTGGTTGCCTATCCCGTTATATAGCGAAACATATCTGTAGAGCATTTGCACTTTTTTCTGCTCTCTATACAAAGTTCAGTAATATTATATACAGGGTTTCGAGATAAGGAGGGCCAGTATGGGTATATCAGAAACGGTAAGAGATAGGTAGGTAGTTTAAGTTTTGCAAAGTTGCGTATTGGGGAGATTAATAATATACCGTTGTAAAATTGAAGTTATATTTTGTACTTCCAGAAATATGGCGGAAAAACTAAAATTTCTAATTTTCGTTTTTATTTTTTTAAGTATTTATTTCCAAAGTTAAAAAAAATCTAAAAATACATTCTCATTAGAACTTTTTGCGCTTCATCTATTGGCAGAGTCAAATATTTCTTACGACGTTTCGTTTTTGGTAAACCATCATCAACTTTATTTTTTGAATACGACCCTCGATTGTTTATTGCATTTTTTTTTGAAGCAGTTTTAATCCCAATTACAATGATGTATAACACTTAATATTTTTCAGTTAAATAAACATATTCTCCATAAGTGACAATGAGTTAGACAAGGAACGCACATTATTTCTTATAGGGGCGTTCCATATTTGTTAAATAAATATTAAGTGTTACATATTTTTGTAATTGGGATAATAAGGGGTTTAAAAAAATTAAATAAAAAGTCCAGGGCCGCATTTAAAAAAATGTATTAATGATGGTTTAACGAAAACGAAACGTCGTAGGAAATTTTTGACTTCTTTAATATATAGGGAGCAAATGTTCAAATGAGAATGAATATTTAAAATTTTTCTAACTTTTAAAATAAAGTAGTAAAGAAATAAAAACGAAAATAGCAAATTTCAGTTTTTTTCGCCATATTTCCGAAAACTTTAATTTTTCAACGGTAAATTATTGAGCTCCCCAATACGCAACTTTGCCAAACTAAAACTACCCACCTATCTCTTACCGTTTCGGAGATTCCCATACTGGCCCTCCTTATCTTGGACACCTTGTATATCAAAATTTTTAAACTTCATTAGTCAAAGAATATACAGGGTGTTTTATTTAAAAAATGCAACTTTAGGTTTTATTTTTAAAACCTTAACTGACAAAAAATAATAATAATTAAGTAGCCACTGGATTCTACGTAAAATTCTAAACTTGACAAAGTGCCATCAGATTCGTTCTATCTCTTGTGGTTTCCCAATACCCTGAAAATCCATCGAAAAGGTGCCACCCTGTAGAAAGGCTAGACAGCATTTTTGGTATAATTAGGTATTTATCGTATTCATATTGTATTATGGCAGGTTTTTTACTGATAATTTTAAATTTAAATTGATAAGTAAAATTGACAAAAATTTGGGATATTTACGTGTGTCTTTTAATTAAACTTAATTAATATTTTCCCTTTTGAGTTAATGATATTAACTATACAAAAGCAATTAATAATCCCTTATAATTTTTTATTAAATTTTTATAAAATATATAAGGTGTAGTTAATAAAAATTGGAAATTTATTAAATTCTGGTATATAGTGAGATAACGATTCTAGAATATTCTCAAACATTTTGACATCTGTCTCAAACTGTAATAACAGAAACACTATTTAAGTATGGTAATACATATATTTACAACCTGAATATTATTAAACCCTAAGAAATGTTTGAATAAAAAAGAAATAATAGATGTCACTCACAGTTCTAAAAGTATTTGCCATTATTCAAAAACATATATTAAGGATGAGAGATAAGAAAGATAAGTGTTCGTAATTAAAGACAAGTAGCTAGAATAGATTGCTTTCAAGTGCTTTACCATCACATTATTTACCTGAAAGCACTATATTTTAGTTTGCCTATTATTTCCAATCTAGGTCAGAGAAAGATCACAGAGGTCAGTTCCAATGGGCATGGGTAGTCTGCCGCGAAATTCAAAATCATCCTTATCCGCCGGAACACCAGATTCCCTAAGCGATAATGAAGGAGGTTTTAGGACTCCTAGAAGACCTTATACCAGATCAAATTTGACTCCCGGAGGATCAACAAGTAACTCTCGGCCAGCATCTAGAACAGGTAGTCGACCTGGAAGTAAACCACCATCTAGGCATGGCTCAAATCTGTCACTAGACAGCACAGGTACTTAGATATATAGCAGTTATAGGATTTGGTATATTGTACTTTTTAGCTTCATTTAAGACCAGTAGAGATTAATGTTGCAAAAAATAAATAATATAATATTTAAACTAAAAATGATTTTTTAAAAGTAAATTATTAAGAAATTGTAATAGAATGTCTATAATGAGTTTTTTTAGTAAATATTCAAAAATGCCTGAGGTAGAACTCTCGTATATCTTTAACTAATAGTTTTTAAAACGCTATGGAAAATAGACGTGCATTCTTGATAACGCAGTTACTTGTTACAGTGGCACGTTACAAGAGACAAAATACAATTTATAGAATGTGTTCTTTTACGACAAAGTCTCAATAAATGAACTTTTGAATAAAAGGTCAAGTACTCTTCGATGTACAAATTTAAAGTATATTCTTAATTAATTCCTCAATTTCTAATTTGCAAGCATTTATATATTAAACTTATATTCCTGGTCACATCTAAAGTGATTACTGTAGACTTTGGTTGTGTTTTGAAAATTACTTTAATTTATTTTTTTTTTGTTTGTTTTAAAAGTCATTCCAGATATGTTATCTCGTTAAAGCTGCTACGAATTCTGTCAGACTTGTCTGTTTATTGGAAAACATGTCCTATTTCGATCTTCAATAATTTGGTTTCACAGCCCTAATTATTGCTATTTATTGGACTTGTTAAAATACATAAATATGTGATGTGTGTTTAATTATATTGTTTTAAATCAAAACATAAAACATGTTTTTAATATTAAATTCACAGCCACTTTATATTAAGGTATTATTATTATATCATTTTTAAGTTTTTTCCTTTTTTAAATTAAAAAATAAAATAAAAATAAAATTAATAAACAATTTTTTTGTTGCTTAGTATCATAGCCAGCGCACCAAAATTAACAGTATTATGATCAAAATATTCACATTTATTAAAATTAATATTTTATATTTTATATTATTTTAACATAATTTTGGATAACGTTTTATAGTGTTAATTTTTATTATTCCTATTTTTTTTGCCATTTTAGATGATACACCATCAAGAATACCTAGGAGAACTCCAACGACGTCCGGTCGTAGTTCTTCAACCCTTTCATCAGCAAAGAAAACGACAGTAAATGGAACAAGTTCCAGACCACGAACTCCAAGTGGTTTGCGATCCCCAGCTAGTCCAGCTCTAAGGTAAAATATTATAACAATAAAATTATTATAATAGAAATATAATTTGAATTGCATTTTACTAGAAGAGCATAACATTTGGCCATTATGTATGTATCTTTCTTAATAGCTAGATAGGTCACGGTTTGGAGTTTATTCTCAATAATACAAATCATATTGTTAATCTATAGACTAATTTTTCTTACTTATCACACTAATCTAGTCGAGAAGCGTGTTTCCTGCGAGAAGGTTTCGAAAAATATGAGCGATAGCTCATTCGACGCGAAATGCAAATCTGAGAGAGGCGTTTTGAGGATTTTTTTTGCCAATGAAAATTGCAATTGTTATTAACAAATAACGGAAAAAAAGCCAATTTGATTTTTAATGATAACTCAAAAACGTATTAAATATTAATTAAAAAAAAAAAATTGTGGTGTATTTAGAACATTTCAAAGAATTTATTTCTGTTAAAAATTTAACTTAAAGTTAGTTTTTCAACAAGTTAGACAATTGTCAATTAACAAAATTGTTTCAAACTTTCGACCTCATTCTACATTAAAAAATATGTTTAAATAATTGTCGTATAAATTTGTCGCTTTGTAAAGCCCTTCTAATATACAAACTTAACAAAATAACGCCATAAAAGTTTTAAAAAATTTAATCCTTTGTTTATAATAATTTTATAACTTCGACAAAAATGAAAAATCAGAGTATTGTCAAAGTTATAAAATTATTAAAAACAAACCATTAAAATTTTTTTAACGTTTATGGCGTGATCTTGTTGGGTATGTATATAGAAGGGCTCCACGACACGAAAAATTTATACGACTTTATTTAAACATTTTTTTCATGTATAATGAAGACGAAAGTTTGAAACACTTTTGTTAATTTTTGAAGTAACTTTAAGTTAAATTTTTAACGGAAATAAATTCTTTAAAGTGTTTCGAATATATAATATTTTTTTAAAAAATTTGCAGTTAATATTTAATATTCTAAAAAAAATATTTAGTTTGACGTACTCGGTTTTGACGCCTAGGGCACAACCAAAAATGTCGCGCGGAGGCCCATTTTCGGCGTTAAATTATAATTATAAATAATGGAGATAGAACTCCGGAGGTTAAAACTTTTTCATCAGAAGTTTTCTCCTCTTCAAGGATCTTTTTTGAATGTTTTCTTATGGTTTTTGAGTTATCATCAAAAATCCAAATGGCTCTTTTTTATTTCGTTTTTTGTTAATAACATGTGTAATTTTTATTGGCAGAAAAAATCCTCAAAACGCCTTTCTCAAATTTGCATTCTGCGTCGAATGAGCTATCGCTTTTTTTTTCGAGTCCTTTTTACTATTTATCGCAGGAAACACAGTTCTCGACAAGACTACACGTAACTGTGGATCAGCAATTTTTAGATTGTTGCTTTTGACCTATTTAAACATTTTGTGCTCCTCAAAAAAACTTTTTTGCAATCTTTTATTTTTTCAGGATTGTACTTTAATCACTAACTATCCGAGCATATTATTTGAAACAATCTTTATTTGAATATTTAAAAAAATAATGAGATAAAATAAAGACTGAACGATAAATCTATAAACCTAAGTGTGACACCTAAAGTACATAAGCTCCGGCACTAAAGCAAACAAAAAAATAATGATAGGATACTTATAATAAAGTGTGTCGGCTTAACACTACCGTTCTTACTAATTCTACATTCTTATATTTATCTGTTTTATCAGTTCAGTAAGACATTTATCAGCTTAATTAAAGATTTTCCTTTTTTAAACTATGCAAGCCTCAAATCAAGAAGCAATATAAAGATTATGTTTTTTATTTGTAGGTCATTATATCGCCCACCGACAACACAATACGGCTGTTAAGATATAAGCTCAAAAGAGATAGGTAAAAAAAATTAGGTTAATAGACTGGTTACCCTAGCGGTGTCACCTTAGCCCAAAAAATGTTAAAACCTCGGAACCCATCGACTGTGTATAAAATTTAAAATAAACTATTGAACTTAATAGTTAATATCCTCTAAAAAAATGTTAACCACTCAAAAATTACCGCTTTTTCCCTAGGGGTGAATGCCACCCCTTCTCGGGGGTGAAATTTTTTTTATCAAAAATAAGTACGGAAGTAGATAGATTGACTAATTCTAAGCAACTTTTGTTTTATGAAGTTTTTTCCGAAAGGCAATTCTTTTCGAGTTATTTGCAATTGAAAATGTCAATTTTTTAACCAAAAAAAACACGTTTTCAGACGGTTTTTCGCAATAACTCAAAAAGTAAGCATTTTATCAAAAATATCATACTTACCAAAAATGTAGCTTATAAAAAAAACAACAAGAATGGTGAGCTTATGATGTCCATAAACCCAATACAAACGGAGTTATAGCCTGTTGAAAGTTGGTTCTTATTCGTCAAATGCAAACATTAAAAGTTTCAACGTAATATAACCAAAAAAAGATACATTTTTCGGTAAAGCTCATTTACCTTTTTTAAAATACTTGAAAAGTGCCTCTTTCACGTTAAGCTCAATTTTTTTCAAAATATGCACTTTAAACCGGTCAAACTTGCTAAGCATATTACAAATACAAAAATTAAGTGAATTGTAAAGTGACAAAGATTATTTTCAATTAGGGTGGTAATTAGGGGGTCATTTTCACATTTTCTCATAATAAAAAAAAAATAGAGATCAACTTTATTATGGCCATAACTCGCTTAATTTTAGTGCTAAAGACTTTCGTAAGAAACAAAAATAAAGGTTTTTTTAAGTACTTCAAAAAGGTATTATGAGCTTTTCCCAAAAAATGTATCGTTTCTTGGTTATACAGGGTGGCCAATATATAACTGACTGATTTGAATTGCGCGCCATTTTTGATACAGGCATATCAGTAGGTGGCGCCGTAGTGATTGTTTAAAGCACATGTGTACGATTCATCATGGAGCGCTACACGATCCCACAACGCGTCCTTATTGTTAAAACGTTTTACTTAAATAATGAGTCGATTGTTGCAACTATTCGGAATCTACGACGAGATTTCGGTCGAAATAATGTGCCCAGTGTCAACACCATTCGTCAGTTGGTGCGCAAATTTGAACAAACAGGTGAGGTTAAAGACTTGCCAAGGTCGGGCCGTGTTCGAACTGTTCGTACTCCGGAAAATATCGAGAGAGTTCGTGAAAGTGTAGTGGAGCGCCCTGAGACATCTACCAGACATCGTTCTCAAGAACTGGGTATTCGTCGCACATCATTAGGCACTATTTTACATAAAGACTTGCATTTGCTGCCATACAAAATTCAGTTAACCCAAGAACTACAGCCTAGAGACCATGAAAGTCGCCGACAATACAGTCATGCAATATTGCAGCTTAATACCCAAAATAACGATTTTTACCGACAAATGATAATGAGCGATGAAGCCCACTTCGATATGAACGGATTTGTTAATAAGCAGAATTGTCGTATCTGGGCATTAGAGAACCCTCGTGTCATCCATCAACGACCACTACATCCTCGTCGAGTCACAGTTTGGTGCGGTGTTTGGTATGGAGGTGTCATTGGACCTTACTTTTTTGAAGACAATGCAGGTAATTCTCTTACTGTCACTGGCGAGCGATACCGTGAAATGCTGCAAAACTTTCTGGCTCCTCAAATCCAACAATTTAACCTGCAAAACATGTGGTTCCAGCAGGACGGAGCAACTTGTCACACAGCTAGGGAAACAATGAATCTTTTACGAACAATATTTCCGGGACGTTTAATTTCTCGATTTGGTGATGTCAGCTGGCCACCAAGGTCACCGGATTTAACGGCTCCTGACTTCTTTTTATGGGGATTTTTGAAAAATAAGGTTTATGCCAACAAACCAAATACTGTAGATCAGCTGAAGAACAATATTACAGAAGCCATTGAAAATATTCCTCCTGAAACCTACCAAAAAGTGATGGAAAATGTAGTCAAGAGGGCTCAGGTTTGCGCGGCTTCTAGAGGCGGACATTTGTCTGATATTATTTTTCATACATAATTTCTAAGTTTCAGTAAAAGATTAAAATAAAAAAAATGAACATATTTTATTTCATTTCACAAATATTCAGGAAACAAACCAGTCAGTTACATATCGGCCACCCTGTATTACGTTAAAACTTTTAATGTTGGCATTTGACAAATAAAAACCAACCTTCAACAGGCTATAACTCCGTTTGTATTGGGTCCATGGACATCATAAGCCCACCATTCTTGGTGTTTTTTAAAAGCCACATTTTTGGTAAGAATGATATTTTTGATACAATGCTTACTTTTCAAGTGATTTGCGAAAAACCGTCTGAAAACGTGTTTTTTTTTTGGTTGAAAAATTGACATATTCAATTGCGAATAACTCGAAAAGTAATGCCTGTCGAAAAAACCTTTATAAAACAAAAGTTGCTTAGAATTAGTCAATCTATCCACTTTCGTACCTACTTATTCTTGATAAAAAAAAAACCACCCCCGAGACGGGGTGGCCCACCCAGGAAAAAAGCGGCAATTTTTGAGGGGTAAACATTTTTATAGAGGATATTAACTATTAAGTTCAATAGTTTATTTTAAATTTTATACACAGTCGCTGGGTTTCGAGGTAATAATCTAAGGTGACTTCGCTACACGTTTTATACATGATGTTAAACAAAGCCATCTTAAACAACAGTAACGCAAAATAAAACCGGTGAAGTTTTCTTAAAATTTATATCCGTAGGCTACTTTATCCGTACCTTAAATTTTGACGAAAATTGTGTCCAGGTTTAACGTAAAAAAGTATTAAATGAAAATATGTAACAACAAAATAGTTTAAATCGAAATCTCTTAAGCTGTTTCTTGAAAACGTAACGGGTTTAAAATAATCCTTAATTTAAATTTTTAAATTTTGTGTTTAGTTACGCATAAGATACTCTACCATTTTTTGTGAGGTAGTAAAGATCAATTCTTTTCGACCTGTCTCGTGCGCTATGGTCAGCTATTTATGCAATAAGACATTTACAAATAATTACGGCATTATCAGTAACTGTATATTGTTTGTTAATTTGATATTTAAGCCCTTTTTTTACACTACCAACAAAGGCCATAAACTGTTTTGTTTTAATCAATAATTATTATAAATGTTTTAACAGGTAAACCTTTTAAAAACCGGAATCTTATGATTTTTCGGTTTTTAAAAACACAGCTTTACATTGATATTTTAAGCTTTTAGTGTTGCTTGAAATTTATTTATGCAATTAGAACTACCTAGGCTTACTACTTACTAGGTATCAATATGCCTTGAAATTAAAATAAATTTTGTGTTTTTAGGTCAAAATGGTATGCTCTTCTATAATAAAAATGCAATTTAAAAATATATTAAAAAACTGGTGGTTTTAAAGTAACTTATAAAATACTGTTAACATTTTTTTAGTAATATATATGATTAAGTAGTTTAACATTTTTAAACAATTTATCCTATTAGCGATATTTCTAATATCAAGTAGTAGCAAACATTATTTAACACTAAATTTGGTTATAATTCAAAATTATTAATCGAATGTGCCGTAATTATGTTTTAATATGTGCATCGTCAATATAATGTGTTAAATAATAATTTTAATTTTTAACAACATATTTATAAGAAAGATTTAACGACCATATTAGGCTTGATTTATATTGTTACGATTTTATCATGTCAGATAAATTAATTATATAAAAAAAAATCTTTTACCTTTTTTAAATAAATGGTACTAAGATGTAGAGGAATGTTTAAGCATTACAACCAATGAAGTATGAAATCACAGATTAATCTAAACAAACCGGTTTAAAAAACCAGTTTGAACATACTGGTTGGACACAGTAGTTTTTGCTGATATTGAGTGTTTGATGGAGTCTTTAAACCCTGCTTCTCATACATCTGTGAAAAGAAAATGTTGATCATCAATTAAAGCAAAAAGTGAGAAAAAAGTTCAAGAATGTATTTTTTTATTCTTATTAAAGTACTAGTTGATTACATATCTTACTGAACCATCAAAGTCCATGTAAGGCAGTTTTCTAATATTTTTTACATTCCAAACAGGGCCCATTCCGGCTTAAATTAGAAACAGAGTATTTTTAGTTTTCTATTTTTTGTGATAATGTTTTTCATATTCTAAAATATGTTCATTTAAGTTTAAGAAAAACTCCTAAATAAAAAATGTATTGCATCGATTTAAAGAGTCAATTAACATGGTTACTGACTTTTTGAACCAAAGTAAATGTAATTAGCTAGATTTTTAAAGATTTATTAAAAAGATACTTACTTTTAATTTATTTCAATAACAGCTAACTACAGATTTAAGATTCGGTATTTAAAGTAAACCAATTTGTAAAATTTGATAAAAGAATACATTTTAAAATATTAAAGTTAACATTTGAAGTAAGTGTCTCTCTTTTGATCAATTTTTTCAAAGCTGTTTTTGTCACATTTGATTTCTAGAGATTTTTGGTTGCTACGTTAAACCAATTGCTCCATCAGTATTTTTTTTAAATAAAATCGTAAATTTATAAATCGCAGTCTTCTAAACGTTACTAATAGTAGGCATATCCTTTCTTTAACCTTTGGTAGATCTGGGGGCATTTCCAGAGCATCAAGCATACCAACCTTAACAGGAATTAGTTCAAGTTCATCAAGGTAAACAGAAACAAACACACTGCTTTGCTGTTTATTTTTGTATATAGAGGGTTATTTTGTATAGGGGTATTCAAAATTATAAAAAGGGTTTACCAAATCATATTTATTAACATTTCTGATAGCCATCTACGTTTTTTACGTATTTTTTTGGCCAGGTTCTCATTGTTAAATAATTACGGATAATTTAGATATTTTTATTGTAAAATCAACCTTTTTTAAGAAAAAAAAACCAAAGATTTAAAATAGTCTTCTTACTAGTTAAAGGAGAATAAAACTGGATGTTGGAAGACTACCATTATGAAACCTGTTTTTTTACAGCCAGGATCGTAACTACTCTTCAATTCTAGATCTTTACCTTTTATTTACGTTTGCGAGATTGGAGATTAATTTCTTACTTTTAATACTCATGTTTCTTGGATAAGAGGAGTGCGGATTTAGTGTATTATATGATATAAAAACCTGGTTAGCACTGTGAAACACTGTTGGATCACATTACAAATGTCAGAATAACTTCTGGTTCAATCTCCTTTATTGCAATTTTGAGGTTATGTCAGTGGGGCGTCATAACTCAAAACTAGCGAGCTCCGACAAAAATCGGCAATTGACGCGATAAGTAAAAAATCATCTGACAAACTAACGAGTCTAGGACTTTTCTAATATACTTAACACTAATATATACTTTACTTACTTAAAGGCTTTATAGCGATTTTCTCTATTCACAATTACAGAAAACTACACCGAAACTAAAGTCAGTTCAGCAGACACTCCTTGATTACCTAGACTATTAGAAAGAGCCTTTTTTAAACTCACAAACAATTAAAAAATTTCAAGAAAAGACAGGCACAAACGGTAGAGATCGAACGCTGTAAGAACAACACCGATACGTCACGGTCTCATATGGCAAACCCGTATAAAACCGTGACGTATCGGTGTTATTCTAACAGCGTTCGATCTCTACACGGCAAGAGACTAATAAGGTTTTCTTCTGTTTCGTCAAATTCGATGTTCGGCTAAGCCTGAAACCCGGAAGTCGTTCGGCTAAACAGGAAATTTGAATACAAGAAAGATATGTTGTCTGCATGCATTTATCCATTTTTTCCCTTTTTCTAATTTCCAACTATTAGTTGGAAATGTATAAAATTTGCAGTAACTATTTCTGGCAGTATTCTTACATTTAACTACACAACAACCATTGTGCACCATTTTTAATATTTTTATTTAATTCTTTATATTTAAATCATGATTTAACGATAATTTGACCACAGCGAGCGCTGCAATCGATTCAGTTGTCCCCACCATATACTTTCCTCCCTGCCAATACTAATTTAAACATAATACAATATGAATATGTTTTTTGGTAAACCTTTTTTAATGTAGAGGGTGGTAATTTTGTTTAATTACTTATTTTGAAGTTTCAACATGGGATTCAGGCCAGCTAACAAAATTTTATAAAAAAAAAACGTAATTTGTCAATTTATATTTTAATATTTACAGCAGGAGGCATATGCACTAGATCAATTTGCTGAGATTAGCCTTAGAAACTAGTATTTGTAAGGTACAGTTAAAATCAAAAATATACTTGGATTGGTATAAATATTAATTGACTAAAAAATAATTTCTTAGTACAGACATAGTATAAGGATATTCTAATAAAGTCCTCTCACTTTTTTAATGTCGCAAAAAATACCGCCGGTGACCTTGAACACACCCTGCCATGGGTGGCCACCGTGCAGCAGACAAATAAGTGCTTCTACCGCGTATGTTCAATCTGAATAGTCTAACTCCCGGTTGATTATATTTTTATACGGGAGGCGTTCTATTAGGGATATATAATAATATAAGTAAGATTATTAATGTTTGTATTCTGTATTTATTTTTTTTTAAACCATTATTGACAAATAAATACCTTGGTAACAAAATAAATAAAAGGCGGTAGGTTAAATTAGGAAAAAAAAAACATGTATTACAAATTTTACAGATTTTTTAATATCTTAAGTTTCTGGCATTCTTGATTACCAGATTGGCTTTGATTTTAAATTAATAACAATAGATAAATTTTACCGCCTACTTATAAAATTATGTTTTTTGTTACATGTTTAAAGAAATAGCATTAAAATTGAGTTAAAACATATGCATGCATACATACCTCTTTATTTCCTTAGGACATCAAAAAAATGGAACATAATCGCGTGTACCAAATAGATTTTTAAAATACCGTATAACGTAAAGCGCGTAAAACGGTTTTGCAAATATAACCATCTGGACCAAAAGCACTGCACAAACTAAGTCACGGCTAAGCCGTGAGGCTGCTGGGTAGTCGACAGGTGAGGGATTGGTGCAGGCAGGAGGGAAATTTTACGCAGCACGCTTAAGTGAAAAGACTTTATTAAAATATTCTTTGAAAGACTTTGGTACAGATAACAGTATTATTTTGAGTAACTTATGTAAATATTTTGTGATTAAAAATAATTATTAACTAAACCAAAATATGTAACAACAAAAGAATTAAAATCTTACATAACTAAAAAGTTGGCCTGTTTTTTGCAAGATTTTAAATAGGGGTCTTAGAATAAAACATAAGAATACCTAAATTGCAGTGACGCCAAACACCCATTTTATTTTTTGGAAAAAGTGTTAGTTCAGTGCAATTTAAGTACTTTTTTAAAAATTTTCTTGTAATGCTTTGGTTGGTATTGTAAGGTCTCGCATACCAATATACCGAGGAAACAGTAAGGATGAACCAGAATCTCCTTCAACTTCCAGCTCCTGTTCTGTCTCTTTTTCTTCTGGGTAATTGTTTGTAGTGCATGGTTTTTGGGTTGTGTGAAGTTTTTTAGCAACTAATGGTTATGTTTGCTCAAATATTTAAAGCGTGTGCAAAAAAATAATTCGAGAGAATGTTGAAATTTTTTTTCTGCCATAAAAAATGCGAATCTCATAATCCAATAATTTAAAATCGATTATTTTGAAACCCACGTATACCGTATAGGCTTAATAACTTCGCGTATACTATTTTAAATAAGGAATTTTACTCCTTAGCCATCAGTTAAGTTATTACTGCTCACATTTGATAGTAAATAGTTTATAGGCTTAAGATTTTGTTTATTATTACTGAGTGTTGCATTTTTAATCTCTTACAGATTATAACTTTACTTTATTTAAAAATTAGGCAATTAACAGACAAATGTGCGTTTTGAGTTATAATTATTATTAAAAAATATCTAATATTTAATTTTCTGTATGGAGTTTGTGTGTTTCGTTGATTTTGCTGTATTCTTACTAAAATTTCTTTTTTTCTTTACTAATATTCAGCAGTAAATCTATGGCCGGCAAATCACAAATACCTCTTCTCAAGAGGTAATAATAATGCATTGTAAACATTTACATTTGTTTTATTCTATATGGATGCACAATAAACTAAAAGCATGATTATTCTAGTAGTTTCCAATAATATTTATTCAATGCATGTATGCAGGATAGTTAGCCTAAAATGATATTTGTTGCAATTGTTTGCTATTATTTTTAGCATTTTGTTTTATTGTTTGTTCCTACGTTTTCTGCACAGTGGTCCATATTAAATGTTATATGGTATTTCGAACATTAAATAGAGTTTTTCTTTTACTTTAAAATGCAATCATTTCATAATTTTTTAAGATAAAAGTCCGTTTTTAATATCGCCTAAACTTTTCTTCAAATTTTACTTTTTGTTATACAGTGTGTATCAGCCAAATTGAATAAATTCAATAATCAATAAATGGGCGCGTGTTCGAAAAAATGTTCGGGCATGTCGATTGGTATTTTTAATTGCGCATTTTTTTGAACTGAAACTATTTGTACAGGGTGTCTCATGTAACGATGGTCAATATCAACTTTATTCATTTAAATGCAACACCCTGTATATTATTCAATTTTTGTTTTTTCAAAACATTCTAGACATATTTTATGCACAATGTCCTATACCTATCTTCAACTGTTTCGGAAATATTAAGCGTTTTCAGATTTATTGCATTTATTGCCTTTGCATACTAGTCACTCTCTCGAGGGTTACTTTTTTTGCATATACCTACTAGGGGCAGCCTTGCTGCTAAGCTGTGAGGTCAAGCGTGCGAAAGAGAAAGAAGAATAGACGTATAGCAATTCTCTTTTGCTCTGCGTACTGATTGATTGGCTAAATGGATATATACACCGCCTACAAGAGAGAGAGAGAGGGAGAGAGAAAGAGAGAGATTATACACATATTCTTCATTCTCCCTTGCACGCTTGTTTACAAGGCTGCCTCTAGTAGGTATATGTTCGCGGATTAATCCTTAAGTAAGTGGCAAGCACGCAAAGACAATAAATCTAAAAGCACCTAATATTTCTGAAACAGTTGCAGATAGGTATAGGACATTGTACATGAAATATGTGTAGAATGTTCTGAAGAATCCAAAAATTAAATAATATACAGGGCGTTGCATTTATATTAAGAAAGTTAGTATTGGCCACTGTTTCATAACACACCCTGTATAAAAAGTTTTTACTAAAAAAATGCGCAACTAAAAATACCAAAAGACGTGTCCGAGTATTTTTTAGAACACGCTCCCATTTATTTATTATCGAATTTATTCCATTTGGCTGATACACACTGTATACTATGTGTTATGTTTCCATTTAAGAACTTGTGTATTTAGATGGGCTATTTGTTTTTCGAATTTTCTTTGGATTTATATTTTTAAAATGTTTATTGCATGTATTGATTTTTAACGTTAATATTGTATTTGGCATAAGTGTTTTAGATATTTAGAAAATGTGGTTTAGTACTTCCTAGCAGCCATTGCATTGTTATACAGCCTACTATGGGTACTCCTAAATAAGTGTATTCTTTTAATAAACCTGTCGATTTTTTATTACTTTTTTTAATTTAATAGGAGGTGATAATACCTATATTTTTTTTAATAAAAAACTGGGTCTAATTTTAAGATTACTTAACATTATTTAATTTTTGTTTTAAAAATTTGAGCATTTTTGAAACATTTTAATGTAGAGAACCATCGCCAACTTAGAATCACTATATTAATTGAAAACTAGATTTATTTAAGAATTCCTTAAAAAAATACATTAATTTTCTCAGACAATAAGCAGATTTTTCTTTAAAACGTCACATTGCAGAATCTTTCAGATTAAACAAGGAATTCAAAATAAATTTTTACTTTGGAATAAACTATTCGTGTACCATTTTTATCTTTAAAAATATCTGAGTCAGTGCTCGTACGCATGTCACTGTTAAAGCTAAAATGTACAATGATTTTAAAAAATATGCACCTTTATTATTGAAATATCTTAATAGTCCAGGCAGTCAAGCATTTCACCTCCGAATTTTTTATATATGCACCGTATTATTTGAAATTTTGACAGGTGATAGAAGGATGGTCGAAAAGCAAAATCTATATGGTGATGATGTGCGCAACCACCCCTGGGGTGGATGCCACCCCTTCTCGGGGGTGGGCAATTTTTTACCCAAAATACCCCCAGAAATCGATAGATGAGCAAATTTAAAGTAAAAAATGTCATGTCAAGTTTTTCGCCAGATCAATAATTTTTGAATTATTCGCAATTGAAAAGTGCGATTTTTCGTTAAAAAAACCTCATTTTTTAATTGTTTTTTACGCATAACTCTGTAATTATGCGTTTTATGGAAAAAAAATGCGATGAACAAAAATAAAGCTTAAAAAAAACAAAGAAATTGAGCTATTTATGAATATCTTAAAGTTCTACCTAAGGCAAGTTATAGCTGCTTGAATATCTTTCATTTTACGTGATTAAGTACTTAACCTCAATTAACGGGAAAAGGGTACATTTTTCAACAAAAAGTCATAAAATATTTTTAAAGAGCATAAAGAGATCTTTTAAATGAGCACCGATAAAAGTCTTTTTGACTGAAATTTCAGTGAGATATAGTGTAAAATAGTTAAAACTAAAAAAAAAATCGGAATAAAACTAATGTCATTTCATTCAAAATCAAAATTAAACTTATTCCTTGCACCAATTACTTTATTTGTATGTTATTTGTGAGATCTGAAAGTTTTACTGATTAGAGATGCACAGTTTTGAAAAAAATGAGCTTAAAATTATGTTTTTTTTTGTGATTTTTCAAAAAGTTTTCTTTTTCTCATTTTAACTCCAAAACCATAAGAGATACGAAAAAAACTAAAAAGTAGAAAAATGTAGCCTTTTTTATGGCGATTATTTTCTTTTTTTTTTTATTTTTTTGTGGCATAAAAATTGACGGAGTTATAACCGATTTAAACTTTCATTATAGTGCGAGGACTGCTTTACCGCAGCCCTTTGACCCTTTACCTATAAAATATGAAGGGTCTCAAGCCCTTTTAACATACATAGGCTTGTAGCCCTGAAAATTACCTTTTAAATGATTTTTTGTAGGATGTGATAGCTTCAAAATTAACAGAGTTACACAAAAATTTTTATTATGAAGAATGTGCAATGAAATATTGAATGTCTTTGAATAAAATGTTTCATTTTATTTTGGCAAAGGGGTGGTTCTTAAGGGTTGCTAGGGTGTAGACAATTAAAAATTATTTGAAGTAGAGATAATAAACTGTAATAGTAAAATTACGCAGTCATTCGATATTTTTTTATTTCATTTTCTGCAAAGGGGTAGTTTTTAGGGGTTGAAAAGTGGTAACTAATAATTTTATTAAAATGCTATGAGTTTTTTCCAGTAAAACTGCAATTGTAATGTTACAAATCGTTAAAAGATTTTTTCTATATTATTTTCATCAAAAGGGTGGTTTTTAAAGATTCTTAAGGGTTGCTATTTCAAAATACACCAATTTTATATTGTACAATACGTTAGGATATTTATCCTACATGAATAAAAGGTAAGATAAGCTTAATTCCAATTTTTTAAGAAAATCGGTGCATATATAAAAAATTCGGAGGTATGACACTATTTTCAGCTTGACTGCCTGGATTATAAGCGACTTCAAAAATATCTTTTAATTGTTTTTTTTTTAATATTTGTATATTACTATCATAGAAAAACTCAGTGGCTCAACCAGAAGTTTTAATTTCCATGGTTAGTTTTGGTTAAGCCTAATATTTTTAATAAATATTTAGGGGTAGGGATTATATCACTTTCTGCTAACTTAAAAATTATATTGATGTAGAAATAGCAAAGACTTATAACGAAATAATATTAGTAAGCGGTTAGCAAACTTTACCAATGCAGCTTGAAATTGATGTGAACAATATGTTTATTTTAAATAATAGGAATAGAAACCACATTTTTTAATACCCTTTTGTTTTTATTACTTAATATTTTAACCAAATTTTAACCATTTACTAACTGGCATGTTTGGTGCCCTTTAACGCAGGAGTGCAAGTTCAAACAAAGTTAGGCAAGTGACCATTGGCGTTGCCCCAACTTTAAGGACAGCATCTAGGTAAATTAACCATATACTTAACTATGCTTTTAGTAACTAATATAGCTATGCTACATTATTTTTAACTATTTACTTGGCATATAACAAATGATATTTTATTCCTTGATAATATATACAAGGTATTATAAATTATAGTACATGCATGGAAATGTAAAATTTACAAAAAAAAAAAAAAAAAAAAAATAAATTGTTATATTAAATACTAAAGAAAGAAATTTAAAAAATATCGATTTTCGTTTTTTTTTTGTTTAATTTTTAAAATGTGTTTTTTTTAGCATATTTTTAAGAAACAGAGGTCTGTACCGGGTGTCCAAATAAGAAAGGACCCCTGCTGTATCTCAGAAAATGTTTATCACACAGCATTGGGGAAAAATATTTTTAGTAAAAGGGGTCAAGAGAAATAGCTGGAAATTATTTTCAAGTTTCTGAAATGGCCCGTAGAGTGATGTTTCTGTGAATTTTGCTAGATTAACCTAACAAAAAAATACCTAATTTTTAAAGTCGAGGATAATCTGAACCTTTTTTGTTTGTCAATTTTTGCTATATCTCTAAAAATAAAGTGGTGGGGGGTATTCAAAGGTTTCCGTAAAACACACCCTGTATCTTCGAAACGGCTGAGCCGATTTTAACAAACTTGGGCTAGTTGAAAAGAGCTATTCTTGGGCTATAAATCTTAAAATATTTGAAGTTTTGTTAGTTTCACATGTCGCCGCTAGAGAGCTTTTTTCGACATTTTGACATAAATGGTTAATTTTCTCAAAAAAATTAAATGCATTAGTATAATTTTTTCTTTATGAAAAAGTAGCTAAATAATGCCTAAACAAGCTCGCAAATACTGCATCTCGATATCTTGTTCCTAACCTAATATTTAGACCAAAGAAAATTTTATACGTCAATATCTCAAAAACTATAAAAGCTACAAGAAATTTTATAAAAAATAAATTGTGTATTTTCACAAAACCTTTAATTTAGGTTATATAAAAAAGCTAATTCTAGGGGTATACTTTGAAAAAATCCTGAAAATTTGATTTTTTGATTATAACTCGTAAATTATTGCATTTAGACGAAAATATTTTATAACCTAAATTAAAGGTTTTGTAAAAATACATATTTTATGTCATGTAATATTTCTTGTAGCTTTTATAGTTTTTGAGATATTGACGTATAAAATTTTCTTTGGCTTAAATCTTAGGCAAGGAACAGCTTGTTTAAGCATTATTTAGCTACTTTTTCATGAAAAATATATCAATGCATTTAATTTTTTTGAGAAAATTAACCATTTCTGTCGGAATACCGTAAAAAGCCCTCTAGCGGCGACATGTGAAACTAACAAAAATTTAAATATTATAACATTTATAGCCCAAGAAAAACTCTTGTCAACTAGCCTAAGCTTGTTAAAATCGGCTCAGCCGTTTCGAAGGTACAGAATTTTTTTTACGGAAACCTTTAAATACCCCCCACCACTTTATTTTTTGAGATACAGCAAAAATTGTCAAATAAAAAAGTTCAAATTATCCTCGACTTTAAAAATCAGGTATTTTTTTGTTAGGTTAATATAGCAAAATTCACAGAAACATCACTTTTTTAGATTCAAGATTGCAGTTACGCCCCCTAGCGGCCATTTTAGAAACTTTAAAATAATTTCCAGCTATTTCTCTTCACCACTTTTACTAAAAATATTTTTCCCCAACACGCTGGTCGATAAATATTTTCTGAGATACAGCCGCCGTCCTTTCTTATTTGGACACCCGGTACATTGCGTCTTCAAGTAACCTATTTTTTTGTACTTTGGAACTAATTTTTTGTATAACATTTTTTGCCTTGGCTTTAAGTCCTTAAAATAACCATGTAAATCATAAATTATCTAAAAAACTGAGGTTACTAGCTCTAAATTTCCCCTACAAGGATTTCCTATGATTTTAGTTTAATTGCGTTTTTGTTTAGTGCATTAAAAATTATTATTTAGAATTACTAAACATCATAGGTTTTATACGTATTTTTGGTGTATTAGTTTTTTTTTAAATAATGGTCATTTTCCCAAATGACGAAGAAAAGTAGCATTTTTTAAAAAAATAGTTAAAAAAGCGTTTGTCAATAAATAAATAATGATGTTAACACTTGGACGAAATGGTGAATTCAAAATTAAATAGTTATTTCTCTCTACTTTAAGAATTGCTGTAGAAAATTGTTTTTAAAAAAATATTACAAAAAATATGGTAGGAAAAAATAGACACATTTGATACATTTATTTTTTTTGTAGGACCGGCATTAACATTTATTTAAACCTATCCGTATTTTTTTCCATTTACGAGATATTGGTGCATGTACTATAATTTCTTTAGTGTACCTTGTATAAAAATATATTATTGATAAGAAAGAGAGGAACTAGAGTTGCTTAAATATCTTACATCATATACGACATTTTGCGGGTTAAATAAAACTTTGTTATATTTTTACGTTTTTTTTTTTGTGTATAGAACATTTTGGAAGTTTCTTTTTTTTTTCACTTTTACCTAGTACTCAATGGTATTTATAAAATATTATATTTTTTTAATTTTTAAAAGTTTTGCTTGTTAAATATATTAATCCACGTGGCTTAAGTCTTATTATATATTAAACACTAAAGCAGAATAATTAAATATTTCCTCTATTTATTATTTTTTTAATAAACCTTTCGATCTATTTACTCTTTTACGTAGGATAGACTGCTAATTTGCTGACGATAAAAACACCTGTAATGTTTTATCTAGAAATTTAACCAAAAAGAACATTGTTATTCATATTTGATATGCCAAAAATAAAAAAGTAACTTTTACAGTAAGTTGTGAATAAAATTGCATTAAGGTTTTCGAAAATATCTATTTTTCCGAGTATACTCTAATAAAGTAAGTTATAAAGATGCCCAATTACTAAAAAAATATAATAAAGGCAGTCAAACTGTAATGATTTTTTTCCTTTATTTTGCATAGCTTAATTCGAAGACATTGCATGAACTTTTATTAAATTATAAAGCTTGCTCCTTTTAGTGCTTAAAATATAAGTATTTATGTGTCAAAATTTTCTAAGACTTACAGTCACACAAGCTTAATAAACTTTAATCAAAAAATTACTTTAATTTTTAATTTTAAAAATAAATATTTCATTACTGCATTCTATGCGATTTCTGCACAGTTTTTTTTGTTCGGATTTTTGTAAATTTATTTAAATAATATTTATTAAAAGAAAAATAGTAACTAATATTATTATTTGTGTAAAAACACACGTTAAAAAAAATCACATGAAAACTTTTTTCATTTAAGTTTGTATGTTAATAATAAATTACTAATATATGAATACTTTGTGATCTATAAATTAAGCAAAATATCTTTGCACTTACAATTGCAAATATAGTTGCCCTACCTTAAATTATTTTTAATGATATTAAACGATTTTTCGGATTTCTTATGTTTTTAGTTTCAATTTATGAAGTATCAAATATATCTACTTTGTACAGACAAAAAAAGTGTGTTTGAACACGAATAAAAAGGCAAGAGATAAATCACAAAAATACAAAATCCATGTCTTTAGAGGCAAAAATGTCCAGTTTAATATGTTACAGGTTTCTCGGTTAATTGGTAATGTCAGTTTTACATTTTTAATAAATGATATTTAAATGGTTTTAGTAGGTACTACCCAAAAATATTCTTTATATTTTATTTGGGAAAAGATACTTAGTTTTGCTATAAATTATAATCAAAAGTTCTTCGCGCTTTGATGCCATTATTTGCCTAATGTGTCATAAAATTTATATAGCAATTCGCTAAATATTTAAAGTTAATAAACTCAAGTAAAGATTACTAAAAATACTTTGTTTTTACAAAGGTTAAAATACAAGGCAACTATTGTCCCTTCAATGAAAATTAAAAAAATGTGCAAAAATCGAGACCAGCGGATACACTGATAGTATTGTCAAATTTTACAAGAATAGTGAATTTTTAGCTGACTTAAACAAAAAATATATATAATGCTTTTGCGTATAACGGATATAAACAGTCCATGAGGCCATCTATTACACCTCGTTTGCCAAGGTTTTTTGGTAGTTGTTTAAAATCAAACTATATTCTAACAATTTGTGTTTCTTTAGAACGCGAACACCATCAGGTTCCAATACACCTGTACACCCGGATCAACAAACAGCAGTTTCACGATTATTAAGAAGAAATTCCGGAGCATCTGAAACTCCTACAGGACAGGCTCGAAAGAAAAAAACATCTATTGAAGGGAGAGAGCCCTTTAGGTTATAATTATAAATTAAACTCTTAGTTAGGTTCTTAACTTATTTCAACTTACAATGACTGACATAAGTTATAGCTTTGTATTCTAAAAGGAATTGTTCATATTTTTGTATAAACTGTTAATTTATTAAGAGCCTTTTCGATTAGCAAAAATCGCCAGTTTTGCTGGTTGGAGATGCAGTGATTTGTTGCAACATTCTCTAGTTTAATAAAATAAAATGTCGCACTTACTCCCTTTAGAAAGTCTCTTTAGGATAATAATGAGTTTATTATGAGAAAGAAAATTAAGAGATTTTTGCTTGTAATTTTTTGTTCATTTTGTAAATTAGTTGCCATATATAACAAAATCGAATTATTTATATTTTATTTATTACGATTTAAGATTCATTTTTATGGTTTGTTATTTTCGATTTTGTTTTTCTTTTTACCAAAACTCTATTTTGTATATTATTGGCTCTAAAGACGGGACCATTTTTTTAAATTTTACCTTTCCTTACAATTGTACTAATTTTGCCTAACCTCTGCTTTACACATTATGTTATGATATTAATTTTATTCTTAAACAATTTTTTTTTCTGCTAGTAAAATTCTAGCAACTTCGAAAGTGTGATTACCAGTGGATTAATTCAATTAAGATGATGTTTTATAATCGCCAGTATAAATCATTTTCTTAATGCAATTTCCTCATGTATTGCTTTTGTATTATTTAACTGTTAATAAAAACTTACTTTTATTAACATTTCTTGTTTTATTTGCCCTTTTGCCTACAATTGTTGAACTTATAAAAATACGCAATTTTTCACGTCGCCAAAAAACACTATGATACCTATTTAAATTTTTAGAAAATATATTTTCTAGAATTTCGATACCCAACTATAGTTTAAACTCTTAAAATTTCTGTTTTGTATTTTTTTAAAGAAAAAGTTGGCGACTGGCTTGAGGTATTTTTAAAAGGTACCGATAAAAAATACGAGTGAACATAGGATTGAAAATGGTCACCCTAATATCCATGCGTGGCTAGATCTAGGTGCCTCTACGGAGAAAAGAAGCAATATTAACTTAAAATACACATTTTGTTGACATTTTATTTTTACAGAATACGCGATATTAGTGTGACGTCACACGACGACCATCTTTGGTATGACCTCGAAGCATATACCTACTTAAGGCAGTCTTGCCGCTTGGCCGTGCGAACAAGCATGCGAGAGAGAAAAGATAAGAATACTCTTATCTTCTTCTTACCCGCACGCTTGTTCGCACGTTCAAGTGGTAAAGCTGCCTTCTAGTAGGTATATGGTCGAAGATTATGATAGGTCAAGGTCTTGTATCTAAACAAACATGGTTTCTTTTGGAAAATTATAAAATTTTAGTGGCACTATTTTGATTATTTCATATTATATTTATTAAAATTGATTACGAGGAACCTTGAAGAAGATAGTTGACCGATTGTAATTTGTGAAAATGTTGCTTTTGTTTACATACTTGTTTGTTTTAAAAGAATATCCCAAATAGTCACAAAAATTAGAATCACAAATAGCATAGAATAGTCACAAATAGTTTAAAATGCAAAAAAACAATCCCTTAAATCACCAAAAACTCTATAATATACTTTAAGCACAATTTGCCATAAGAAACGCGGACTGTTTGCACTTTTGTATGCATTTATTAAATACAAAAAATTAACCCATTCTCAATGTGTTTTTTATTTTTGTTTTGTATCGTATCGTATCGTGTGTGTTTATTTTATTTGTATCGATCCCCAAGTACTAATGTCTGTTTATTTTTACATTGTAAAATTAAAATTTTTTGCGGGATATACATTTAACATTAAATCAGATATTTTTTCTTATGTTAGTAGTAATTAAAGAAACTTTTTGCCGTGACGTGTTTCTAATCATTTAGGTTTAATATAATTATTTAATTTTATATTTTTATATTATTTAAACAAAATAACCGTTTACATCACCAAAACCACAAAAAAACAATTTCAAGCAGGAAGCACTCTTTAAATATTTTTTAAATTACGTTAAACTTTTTGGAGCCTGACAATAAGTATTAAAAAAGGGATATAACAAATAAGAGCGATTATTGAGATCATTTAACGTGCGAGCCTAGCGAGCGTTAAGGGCTAAAATCATTACTCGCCAATTAATACCCGAGTTAGTTACAATTAATATTCTTTTGCGATTTGATTGTAAGTAAATTTTGGAAATCATAATTTGGGTAATTCTTTTGGATGCATTTTAATTATCGGCCACCATCTTTAAAAATGTTTTAATAACTGTTAATCAAATGACAAAGTTACAAAAAGCCTTGTGTATTTTTAGTTGCATATATTTTAACATTTTTTAATGGATAATCATGCATAAATAAGAGCTATTAATAAATAATTATGTATACCTTATAAAACTTACAAATAAACGATGGCTTATCATAGCGAACGCGTTATATTAAGGGTCGAGAGCATTAATCACCAATTAAAGCCGAGTTAGTTACAGTATTTTTTCGTTGATTGTTTTGTTTTTTAACTGTAAAAATCATGATTTTCCTTGAGTTTCTTTCGTGGCGTATTTACCGGCAACCACTCGACAAATATTTTAAAGGTTGTTATTTAAATGAGAAGGTTATAAATAAGGGCGATTAATGATCGATGCCATTTAACGCGCGAGCCTAGCGAGCGTTAAAAGCTGAGATCATTAGTCGCCAATTAATACCCGAGTCACAATATTTTTTTAGCGATTTTTTTGTAAGTAAATTTTAGTAGATAATCATGCATATATAAGAGCTATTAATAAATAATTATGTATACCTTATAATAAACGATCGCCTATATTAGTTATCTAACCAACAAGGGTAATAATTAGGGCGATTAATGATGTCGAGGTCATTAATCGCCAATTAATGCCCGAGTTAGTTACAGTATTTTTTCGTTAATTGTTTGGTTATTTAATTGTAAAAATCATGATTTTCCTTGTATTTTTTCGTGGCGTATTTCAGTTTTAGGCAACCACTTGACAGATAATTTGAAGGTTGTTATTTAAATGATAAGGTTATAAATAGACTATGCCCTAATTTGTGTATTTTAGTTACCCATGCTGTAATCGTCAAATAATATAAAATAATGCATTAATAAGGGTTATTGATGCATGATTTTCTATACGAATCATTCCATATGAAATCGTTCAATTGGCAAAGCTAGTTCGTTTTAGATTTTGTTCTAACTTTGAGGAAATTTTCATGAAAGCCCCAAAGAATAAGTTCCATGCACATTTAATTTTTTTATGCTGTATAACATTTAGCTGTTAAAATTTTTCTATTAAACATATTTACACGTTGGACGCGGCATTCGAAAGAGGAAAGGCAGTAGTTCTAGCACAGACATTAAACATTTAGTCTATACCTCTAAATAATGGTGCGGTGCTGAAAATACGCTTATTTTATTAATTTTTTATGGTTTTTGACCAGCTTCAGTGTTTCGACTGTTCCGTCCGAGCAGGTAGTTTGCACTTAAAAATTAGGTGGACATAGTATAGAAAAAGTAAAGCCGATAATCGACCCGAATAGTTCACTCTTTATATAAAAAATCAACTTTTGAAGTTTTGGGATTTTGAAAAATGACGTTATTGAGATTAGTGATGCGACTGGAATAGGATTTTGTGACTCGAGTCACTCGAGCAATTTTACTACCTCACTTGAGTATTCGAGTTACTCAAGTAAAATCTCACTCGAGTTGCAAGTTTACAATTGGAGTAAGATTTCTTTTAGCAATTTTATACAAATACCTTAATTAAAATAGTGTCATTGTCATGGAGTAATCTGAAATACATGAACATTATAAGAGTTTTTACATATTATTTCTTATGGTAATCAACAAAGTGAAAAATGTCTTCCTCTGTAAGAATAATTAAATTTCCATGAATGGATGACTAATAATAACAGAATCAACTCGATGCGCCGAGTTGACTCGGTAACTCGAGTGCATATAGGCTCGAGTAATATATTTTTTTTCAATCGAGTATGAGTGTGACAAATTCACTCGAGTGACTCTAGTAAAAACACGGCTCGAGTCACATCACTAAGTGACATCTAGTGGTAACAGAATCAACTCGATGCGCCAAGTTGACTCGGTAACTCAAGTGTATACAGACTCGAGTAATATTTTTTTTCAATCGAGTACGTGTTTAACAAATACACTCGGGTGACTCGAGTAAAAACAGGGCTCGAGTCGCATCACTAATTTAGGTCAGTAAATGGGTATGTCTACTGCCAAATAAAGATTTAATACTCGCAGAATCTGAGTTCTTTCCTTTAACTTTTAGCATCTGTATAGTTTGTTTTGTTATTTTCATTTTTAGTGTGTATACAGGTGATTTTTTTAAAGCAAAAATTGACGTAAATTTTTAACTTTCAGATTTAATAAATGTTTTTACTACTTTTGAAAAGGTTCATAAAATACTACACATCATCTTACTATTTCTATTTAGGCTAGTTTTATGTATAGTATTTGTTATCTTAAGTTATAACGGTGAATTCAAAAAATTCAAGTTCAGGAATAAATTTATGATATAATATTTTTATTTTTAATCAAATTATAAGAATAGAAACAGTAACATTACTGATTTAAGTTTTAAAATAATAAATTAATTTTTACATGAAATATTTGGTTTGGATTTTGTGATATTGACAATTTCGAAATTATCAGAGGCTGAGTATCTTCTAGCTTGCAATTAATTAGACAGGCACACAAAAAAAAATGTTCTAAACCAGATATGTGTAGTACTTTCCGGTATGTTTTTCGGTGCGCTTAAAACGAATCCGAAGTCAGACTTCACCCATCATCCTTAGATTTTGCCCCAGCAACCCCCTCCCCCCCGAAGGGTCAAAATTTTAATTAATTTGGAAAAGATATAACAAAAATATCTGACAATACGTTTTTTGGTGTAGTAAAAACGAATATGAAGTTAGAATTTACCCATAACCCTTAAATTTAACCCTAGCAACTCCTAGCATCACCCAGAAACCACCCTTAGGTCAAAAATTTTATTTTATTGGAAGAATTAAAATAAATATCTGACAATACGTTTTTGGTGTGCTAAAAATAAACATAATGTCAGAATTTAGCCATCACCCTTATATTTTGCCCGAATATGAAGTTAGAATTTACGAATCACTATTAGATTTTGCCCCAGAAACCCCCAGCACCCCCCATCCTAAAGGGTCAAAATTTTATTCATTTGGAAAAGATATAATAAATATCTGACAATACGTTTTTTGGCGTGCTAAAAACGAATATGAAGTTAGAATTTACGAATCACTATTAGATTTTGCCCCAGAAACCCCCCAGCACCCCCCATCCTAAAGGGTCAAAATTTTATTCATTTGGAAAAGATATAATAAATATCTGACAATACGTTTTTTGGCGTGTTAAAAACGAATATGAAGTTAGAATTTACCCATCACCCTTAGATTTTGCCCCAGCAAACCACACCTTGTTTTTAGCACACCTAAAAACGTATTGTCAGATATTTATTTTAATTCTTCTAGCAAAATAAAATTTTTGCTTAAAGGGTGGTTGCTGGGTAATATTGGAGGTTGCTGGGGGTTAAATTCAAGGATTATGTGTAAATTTTAACTTTATAATCGTTTTTAGCATGCCAAAAAAGTATTGTCAGATATTTATTATATCTTTCCAAGTGAATAAAATGTTGACCCTTTAACGGGGGGAGGTGCTGGGGGCTTGCTGGTGCAAAATACAAGGGTGATGGGTAAATTATAACTTCATATTTGTTTTTAGTACACCAAACAACGTATTGTCCGATTTTTATTACAACTTTTCTAAGTGAATAAAGTTTTACCCATTAAGGAGGGGGAGTTGCTGGGGGTTGCTGGAGCAAAATGTAAGGGTGATGGATAAATTCTGACTTTATGTTTATTTTTAGCACACTAAAGAACGTATTGTCAGATAATTATTTTAAATCTTCTAATAAAAGAAAATTTTTGTCCTTAGGGGGTTTCTGGGTGATGCTAGGGATTGCTGGGGGTTGCTATGGTTAAATTCAAGGGTTATGGGTAAATTCTAACTTCATATTCGTTTTTACAACATCAAAAAACGTATTGTCAGATATTTATTATATCTTTTTCAAATGAATAAAATTTTGACCCTTCGGGGGGTGCTAAGGGGCGTTGCTAGGGCAAAATCTACGGATGATGGGTAAATTCTGACTTTGGATTCGTTTTTAGCGCACCGAGAACATACCGGAAGGTACTTCACATATCTGGTTCAGAACTTTTTTTTGTGTGACTGTGTTATGAGAGAGAGGAACAAAATTATGATATGTTCTCGTAATTTTTATAGTATTAATTTTAACATTAATGATGATGAATTATAAATAATTTTACTGTTATTACTGTTAATTCCACAAATTTTTCACCAGATGTCATATCGCATTTAGTAGAAATGTAACGTTTGTATAAGTTTTTTTAGTACGAAAATGGCTTCCTAATATTTTAAAGGCTATATTTGGTCCTAAAAACCAACAAAAAAACACATTTATTGTTGTATTTTGGATGTACGGGTCTTAAAATTGGTTTTATTTATGTTGCATTTTACATGTTTTTTATTTATGTTTTCTAATGATCTACACAAACTCGATCTATTATAAATATAGTCAGATAGACATTATACGTCACAAATCCTAAAGTTGTGTAGTAATAAGAGAATATTTTTAAAAAAATATATTAAAATAAAGTGATTTTAAAGATTTATTTCCTATTTAAATGGTATAGAAACTGCCCTAGAAATATTGCCGCATATTTTACAAAACCTCTGTATATTGTGTAAATTATAAAACTGTTATATTACAAAATACTATATTACAGGAAAAAATATACAATTTTACTTTTTTTAGTTAAAAAAGTTAATAAATATTTGGTACATAACTATTTAATAAATAATTTGTAAACTTTCTACAAAATTGCACATTATCATCGGTATACCTTTTTATATAAAATTTAAACTAAGGAAAATATAACTTAGTAAGAAGTAGACAAACACACCTAAAAAAGGGTTCTTTGATTCTACAAAGTTCTGTTTATGGAATATACATTGATATAAGCTAATAGTTAAAGTTTTAATATTATTATATATTACATAAATAAACCTATGTTGCAGAAAAATTAATCTATCAGAAAATATTTATTTATTGAGGGATGAGCAGTATAATAAATTAGGACAAAGTTTCGTCACTCAGTTAGAATTTATGAAGAAAATTAAAGTTTAACATTGGTTCAAAAAGCCTTAATTAAATATCATATAAGTATTGTGTTCACAAAACCAATCCGTTATTTATCTTAATTACGCCTTTTTGTTGTAGTTATATTTTCTGATCATTATTTTTCTATTTAAACATAATTAAAAAATACAGTTTAAATAATTTATTACATACTAAAAGATCAAACAAATCCAAACTTACATTGTTTGGAGGCGTTTGAACAAAAAGGTGAATTATACCTAATTATTTCTACAAATTAAATAGAGCTTAACAGAGTTTGATAAATTCACTGGGGAACAAATATCTTTAATAATTTAGGTAAATACAGTTTTACATTTAAGTAAATTGCTTTGAGTTTTTTTACAACATACTAAAAAATAATTTATGAAAATTATGATACATAAGACAACAAAGCGAAACCCCAAAGTAAACAATAATTTGAGCATGGCTCACTAGTAAGTTTGTATTGGTACTTAGTTTTTTACCAAGAAATTATTAATTACGGTAAATTTGTTTTGGACTCTGTTTCAACAAATATTATCTTTTTTATCGTCCTTTTCCTTTTTCCTTTTCTTTTAAATTAGGAAAGAATGCTTCAATCGGCAAGACTGGATCATCCGTAGAAATGGTAAAGTAATTCGGAATACTTCTGCTCGTAGGTGCGACTGAATTAAAAACACCAGGCTTATCATAGTCTTTAAATGAAGATGTCAAATCTGACACTCGCTGTGAATATAGTAAATCATCAGTCTTCATTATGTCTTCGGTAGTCGTTTGTTCAATTAATTCCGTTATAGTCTCGTCACTAGTTATCAAATTTGCATTAAAGTCTGTGGTTGTACTAGAAGATTCAGTCGTTACTGATTCTGTTATCTTTAAAGACTCGATTTCTTCTAATTCACTTTGTACAGTCGTTGTTTCTTCCCCCTCGTCGTGTTCCGTCTCATTTCTTTTATATTTATTCTGAATTCTATTTTTTAAACTGGGATATCCAGTTCTTCTTCTAGCAGAAAACAAATTTGGTCTTATTGATATCTTGGGAGCCGTTGTGGCTTCTGTAGTTAATCTTGGTCTCCCGAAAGGTCTAAGCCTAGTATTTACGGCTTTTACACTTTTTTCGGTGATAACAAGGTCTTCGCTTTCAGTTGTTGTTTGGTGTCTTGGTTCTTTTGGATAAAATCGACTTCTCAATGTAGTAGTAGTTTCGTCAGTAGATTCTTCATCAATACGACTACTAGCAGTTGTTGGCGAAGGTCTAGTTCTTAGCCTGCTGGGAAATCTTAACCTCAAATTATCTCCGGAATTTGGTTGTGTGTGTGTTGTGGTAATTGGCGTGGTAGAGGTATACTGAGTAAGTCTTTGTCTATATTCTTTGACGCTAAATCTAGGTCGGTTAGAAGAATCATACTTACTGGGCCTTCTTATTCTGCTAGGCTTAGTTGTAGTAGCCTCAGTTGTAGATGTTAAAGGTGTTGTAGTTATAATCTCATCTTTTATTTCATCCCGTAGTACCGCAGCTTGAGTGGTGTAATCTATTTCATTTTCAGGAACGTGAAATACTGTGCTACTTTCTTCTTCGGTCGTAGAAGACAAAGAAACCCGAGTACTCTTATAAAGATCATTTTTTTCTGTTATGGGGTGAACTTCTTCTATAAATGGTATATTCTCTTGTCTTAAAGGTTCTTCTTGGGTAGATTCAAAGTACTTAGTTGGCTCTTGGCTTTGGCTATTAGCTTTCCTTGTATCAGTTGGTTGTAACTGCGAGATTTCATCTGAATAAGTAGAATCGTAGATTGGGTCATTTTCATACGAATATTGTTCCTGCTCTTTTAAAGATTCAGTCGTTCCTTCAAGTAAATATTTTTGTTGTTCCTTAATATTTTTTACTGTGGACGTTGGTCTCAACCGTTGACGCTGAATAATCCCGGTATCACTCCGTTCGGTAGAGGGACGTTCTCTGTTTCTAAACCGGTATCTTCCTAAAAAAAAAGAAAATATATGTATCAATATTCATGGTGGCAGATTTTTAAGTTTGAACAAACGTAGTTCTTAAATGTAACACCTGTGGGAGCGCAGAGGACATCATTGAAAGCTCAAGCGCTGCGGAACAGTATAGAGTGGAGAGCATCGCTCACGCAAGGCGTACATTTCGAGTTTAAAGCGCGCCGTCGATTTAATTTTCGTTACTTTATTTGTCAATTACATCAAGGACCATTGATTAACCTTATTAAGTCTTGAATTAAATATTTCAGAACTACAGGATCAACATGAAATAGACCCAGACCAAGACCTAAATTAACGGTAGCCATGGATGAAAAGGTAAAAAGTGTTTTATATGAGTAAAAATCCCCGTTTATCCCTTTGTGCACATTCACTGTTATTGGGAGTTACGAAAGTCACTTTACGGGTTTTATTGCAAAAAACTTAATAGTAGGGGAGCCCAAGCGGGGATTTCAGGATTTATTAAAGCGCGGCAGATTAATATACAGGGGTATACCTTGTACCCGGTTAAGTACTTCCACCAAATATGAGCCCCATATATATGACCGCCCGTCAAGGATAAAGGATCAGATTAGTAAAAAAAAATTGATCATCTGAAATCCTCGAGCGCGTCAGATTAAGGCAGGGTAAGTTAGTTACATGCTAAAACGTGTATATTCCACTAATCTGACAATTTGAGAGTGACGTAAAGAAGGGGGAGGGCTATAAAATTGTAAAAAAAAACGTCATCGTGACATTCTCGAGCGTGGCTAAATTTTTTTTTATTTTGAAGGGAATAATTCAAGGATTACGAAAAATATATAATCTGACGATTTCCACAAGCCGAAGTAACAAATATTCATCGATAAAGTTTAATGCATGCAGCTACGTGATGCCTATATTCCCTCTCCGGTTTCTATTCCTCTCTCACTTTTTCTCTATTCTATTACTCTCTCTAATCCCCCCTCTCCAGAATTACGATGCGTGCAACTTGCCACCCTGTCAATCGGAGCTACTCCAACAAGTGTTACGCACAAAATTCATTGCTTGCTTGTGGTGTAATGCTCATAATGCAAAAATTACTGATCTTTTACCAACGGACTATGGATGGAAAGTAGTCGACGGGAAGTTCGAAATGATCTGGTTTGCAGGTGATCAATTGCCGCAATCGTATGAAGATGTAGTCATAACACCTGATATTCTTGAGGATACTCCAGAATTAGGTATATTTTTTCTCCAATAATTAAAAAATACAATTCATAAAAAAAATATTGTTAAATATTTTAATGATTTTGTTACAGATACAATCTGAGGATGAAATCGAGTCCAGAGGAGGAAGATGATTCGACCGATGATGATGATAATTAAAAAAAGTACTCGAAAAAATTTAATTTTTTATAATTATTTCCTTACAAATAAAGTATTCTATTTTTGAAAACATATACTTTTTATTTGCATGTTATTTCCTGAGCTTTTCAATTAATAGTTGAATGATTTAAAAAATAGAAAAAAATTTTTTTAATTGTAGATTAGGCGAATCCCTCCAGATAATCGTCAGATTATGAGACAACGTCTAGGGCATAAAGATGAACCATATATCTTAATCTGACGCGCTTGAGTATTTCAAAATGGCGATTTTTTTGCACATTTTAATAATGGCCGCAAGTTAGCGTCACATCCAAATCGTCAGATTATTATAAGAGCTTTTTTTTAGGTTCACTTAACATCCCTTTAAAAAATCTGACGCGCTCGAGCAAATTTTTTTTTCATTTTCTACCCTACGTTCGACCACCCCCATCAGGGAAACAATCAGATTAACATACGTACATTTTTAAAAATACGTAGGACATGGATGATATCAATATCTG
Source organism: Listronotus oregonensis (assembly GCA_019359885.1). NCBI lineage: Eukaryota > Metazoa > Arthropoda > Insecta > Coleoptera > Curculionidae > Listronotus > Listronotus oregonensis. The sequence goes on along the minus strand of JAHBCN010000479.1, from coordinate 10,887 downwards.
ACGGCTCGAGTATGTCTATGCAACAGTTTTTTTACATTTTTGAAAATCTATAGCCGCTTTCCCCACCGATGAAAAGGTATATATTATATGACATTTTTTTCTTGTTATTATCTAAGCTTCGCAACCTAATAGGTCTCTATGACGCTCGAGTAAATCCCGATTTAGCACGGTGGGCTCCCCTACTATAAGATCCATCCTTATAAAATTTAAGTGGTTCAAGATTTACACGATATTGTTTTTGTATTTCGAGAACCTTACGTGGGGGTAATGTTTTTGAGAAATTATACTACTTATTCTCGCCTGTGTAACATATTCTTTAGTGACGAAGGCTATTTTTACATCGGATTATTTGTAAATAGGCAAAATTTCTGTTACTGGGATATTTGCAACTCAAGACAAATGCATCAAGTGCTTCTCACAAACCTAAAGTTACAGTCTAATATGCAATGTCTGCAACTGTTATCATAGGGTCTTGTTTGTTTGAAAACTAATGCGAACCATATACGGTCAAATTTATTAACAGAAATAAGAAATAAGGTTTACATTTAGGTATTTTTATTTCATTTAATAATTTAGTACATTCTTTTAAAGGATCAAAATTATTAATTACTGGACAGACCAGGCAAATTTTAATATATACAGGTCCCTCTAATTGAATGAAGAAAGTACAATTTTATGTTAAAGTTCCTTTTTGCTTTTTCTGTATTTGTTTAAAAAGAAATTAGATTTTTGGTTTATTAAACTTACATTATCAACTTTTTAGGCTCGACATACTGTAGACACCTAATATTTAACGGATACTGTTACAATGGATACCTAGGTACCAAAGGTTACTAAACATTTTTACCACTGTTATTCTGTCTCATGAATGTTTGTTATTAGTGAAAAGTATATGCCTAAAAAGAAGTTATAAAAATTTTCACTTTTTAATGTACAACCGGAATCTTAGGATTGGATTAAACTCATTTACACTATCTTGCCCTTCTTTTATCACAAAATTGGTGATAAGTACATGAAACTATCATACAATGTTTGAAATTTATTTTAAAAAATCGTGTTTTTATTTATTTACAAAGATTTTTGGTAAAAATACAAAACTCACAAAAATATCGACCATTTAAATAGAAGGCTTCTTTCCATATTATATCAGATGATGAATCTAATATTACACAATAATTTTAAATATTCTATGGTAGTATCGTTTAATAACCAACAATTTTGTGTAAAAAATTAAAAAAAAAACAGTGAATGCTTGAATTTGACATTTAATGATGTCAACTTTATAGATAGTAACAAAGAATTATGGAAGTCCGGCTCTGACCTACTGTTCATTGCGCAAACTCCGCGGGGCCAATCCCCCTATTCCCGCTGCCCTGCACGCCTGGACAATTTTGATCTACAGTATTCGGCTTCCATACACCTTTAAACGTCCTTGTTTTATACTACTTTATAGTATTACCAGAAAATAGTTCCATCTTAAATAAAGTCTGAAAATCAGATAAATATAAAGTAATTTTTTTTAATTAATTCTTTTTACCGTATATGCTATTTTGATTTTTACCTGAGATTTTTATGTTTAATGTTGCCATACCTGAAAATTTTACATTTTATGTTACCATATAAGGCAAATATGTCTTTATTATTTTTGTATATAATAGAATAATTATTTAAATAAGTTTTTTAAGTATTTTTATTTTAATTTAGCTTTTATTGTTATAAATAAATTTATAATTAATATTTTTTGAACTGTCCGGATTTTTCCGGATTTTTGAACCCATGTGACCTGGATTTAAAAAGACCATATGGAAACCCTACACAGCCTACTAGACTTAGACAAAATATTTTCAAACAATGCCACACACGCGCAAATTCTCAGTTCGTAAAAAGGCTCCGCCCATACAAAATTAAACACTTTTAATTTGATCAAATGTGTTTGCAAACATTAAAACTTGTTTGAAAATAACGCCACACACACTCAAATATCATTTATTTGCAAATAAATTTGACCGTGTATGGTTCGGGTAACGTGATCAAACTTTAACTGTGAATTTGGGGAAATATGCCGAGATGATAAATGAATTTTTTAGACTGAAACTACAAAATAGTGTTAGACTTGAACAGTGTGGCTTAAGAGCCACCATTTGGAGAATGTAATTTTTAAAATATGCAATCGGCATTTGTTATTTTAAAATTATAATAAACACACTTTTATTATAGAGGTATAATATTTTTACAATTTCTCCAAGTTTAAAGTCTGTGACTGGGCACCCTGTATAAAACCATTACTAATACATTTATATACCCGGTGTTCAGCTTACGGTGATCCGTGTCTCAAGATTTTTTCGTCGAAAAAAAAAATGTATTATAAAATATGTTAAGCAAAATTTACTAAAAATAGTAAATAAAAATAGGCTATAAGATGGCGCTCCTTCTAGTGTTGATTATTAAATTTTATTAAATCCTTCAAATGAATGGGTTAAAATTCGAAAAATGTTACTTAGATTCCACATCAATTTTATTAAATATTTTTTCTGCTACGTCGCATAATGGTGGGGAAAGCTAAGGTTTAAGATTAATATTATTTTTTTATATTATTTAATTATAAACAAATTCAAAAGAGGTAAAAACCTCTAAGTTTTAATTTGTTTTGTATAGCTTTATTCCTTTGTGAGTAATTTTTCTTTCAAACAATTTTATTTAGATTTGATCAATTTAGCGATTTATAAGCCTTACAATATGCCGGCACTGCATATTGAACTAAGAAAACTTTTATTAAGAAGCAATATTTTACGATGTCTGAATTATATTATGTTAACAAGAAGATTCTATAATTAGTTAATCCGTATGTTATATTAATTACCTCTTTGCGGGTTTAATGCATCATCTTCACCAGGTTTTCTGTTTTCAACTACAGCCACCGGCTCTTCTGCAACCGTCACCTTGGGCCTGTATAACGTAGGTTTTGGTCTCCTTCTTCTCTGGGGTTTTTCAGTTTCCACGGGTGTTTCCTCGACAGTTTTATGAGATTGAACTGGTTGGTACATATCTACTACTGGCTCTTCAGTTGTAGTAGTTGAAGGTTTTCTTGGTCTTGGTCTTCGTCTATTTGTTACTCTGGATTTAGTTGGGTCTCGTGTGGATGTTGGTTTTGTTGGTTCTTTGGTAGGGCGCCTTGTTCGTTCTTTTTTTATTTCTTTTTGTGTTGTAATTTCGTTTGATATCTCTCCGTGTTCGTTTATGGGAAGTGGGGTATCAGTTTCAGCTAAATAAAAAATGGATTAGTTACTTCAACCATTAACCAATTTAAAAATTACTTAAAAAAGTCATAAAATAATATAAACAATACCACTTTTGACTTAATTAAAGAGAAAGTTCGGGCAGGTCAACGATTATCGAAATTTACTCTAGATCATAGGTCAATAATTTTACAGCCTCTTTTGTGGAGTTAAAAAAAATAAATATAAATGTTCTAGAATTTAAAAAGGATGGCGGTCGCCTTTTCAGGTAGCAAGTTTTACAGTTTAGACTCTCCAGGAAAAAGGTGCGGGCGAAGTGGAAAACTTGGCACTTCACCAAATAAACTGTAAAGCAAGGCATATGAACGTCATACTGCGTGTTACCTACTTTAATGTGAGCTGCAAAAGGAAAAATTATACTGACAAATAGGGGCCCATAAAAATACCCATAAAAGAGGACTGATCCTCTACAGGTCGTCGATGAGCAGGAGAAAGAAGCGTTTTATGATAAGAGTGAGGTCAGCAAGAAGGCAAAGGGCTCTTCTTTAAATGAAATCATGAACACTAAGTATAGTGAGGGAAGCCATTTCCCATACATACAAAGAGTGTGTAATTTGGATTTGGATTGGATACAAAGTATACAAGTCAGAAGAAGACAAATGCTTTCTGGATCAGAGAAGAAATCAAAACTTTTCGGAAGCTGCAGTGTCTATTGATGAATTGTGCCATTTAATGTTATTTGCATGTAACGCCTAGAGGATAATTTATTTTTTCTACAGAACTTGATCACTTACATGTATTGGATGAGAACTGGTATACTTTTTTCGCGACAGAGAACCCGACTGTGTCTCTCGTGCATTAAAGAGGATCAGATTTTTGGTACTTAAATTTATTTTTTATTTAAGATCCCATAAGCCTTATTTCCAAATCAGGCTTAAAAAGTATCTTGAAAAAATAAATAATAAGAGTTAAGAGTACTATCGTCAGCAAAACTTCGAATGGAATTATTTGTGGAAGAGACAAGATCAAATTTGCTAAGGAACTTACCATACCAGACCTGGTTAAAGACCTTCTCAACAGCAAAATTAAGTTTGTATTTTTTAAATATTTTTAAATTTGGGAACTGATAAATATTTTCGTTACCTTGCAAACAAATAAAATAAAGGGGAGCGGTGTAAAGGAAGAGATTTGATTCTTTTTTTGAAAATCGCTTGCATCCAGTATACCCTTGTCATAAGTAATACGTGGCGAGTTAGGATAGGTACAAGTTTAGGTGCAAAAAAATGTTGTTGCTGTTTTTACTGATATTTTCGGCAGACGAATTATAAAGGTTTACAGTCACTTAAGCAAAAGAATTACGTCATTTCTTATACGAATGTTAAAAAAATCTTTGATCTCCGAGATAGTTTAATTGTATTTGATACTGGCTTACCTATTTTCAGAACTAGGATTAAAAAAAACCTTTTTGTGAGCTTGACTTTTTGAAAGGTTAGTTTTGTTACAGAGTTTAAAGAGCATTGGGTTTACGATTGAAAGACCACAGTTAAATTATTTTGTTTATTTAGACATATTTTGAAGGAATCGTTAGAAAAAGGCAGGTAGAATCCTAAGGATAAGTGGTAAAGACGTCGCGCTGTCAATCTTAGTCAGCTGAACTGTAGTGCCAGTTGGTGCAAAAATGAATTATGGAGCTAGAGTTCAGGGTTGAAAATCGGAAAAAAAATTAAGAATTTAAATTATAAATGAGAACACGAGGAAAGTAGGTATGGATACTTTGATAAGATTGATGGCTAGTTTTTGTAGGTCCTAATCGGTTATTATTAGGGACATTGAGATAAAAAATAATTAAATTTTGCCGAGAGACAGGTTATTCTCAATTCTGAAGAGAAAGAGAGAGAGTTTCCTTATAATATGATCATCACTTACATGCGCTCTTAAAAATAACCAAAAAATTACTTATTTGCTTATAGTCGAGGAAACGAAGAAATGCCCGAGGGATTTTTTGTGCAGTAAGATGGATTTGAATGTGGTTTTTTGCATTCGATTCGTATGAACGTCTACAAACTTTGTGAACAAATTTAATTAATGAAAAATGAAAAACTGCTCTTGTACAATAAAAAATGGTATTTTTGAAATGCATTTAAAAGTTTTCAATTACAAAAAAATTATAACTACCCGTAAATAATAATGGAAACAGACCCGAACTTGTTACTCGGGGGTTTTCAAGGTCGCTGAATACGAATATGATATTATCAAAGGTCTACGAAGTACCTGGTGCGCGCTAAAGATTGCGTAAAAGTCGTCTTTCGGAGTTTTACGACAATTTCTCCCAATATCAGCCCAATTTTGTTACTTTGGAGGTTTTCGAGGTCGCTGAACACGAATATGACATTAACAAGGACCTGCGAAATACCTGGTGCCCGCTAAGAATGGCGTAAACGTCGTCTTCTGGAGTTTTACGACAAATCCTCCTAATACCAGCCCAATTTTTTTACTTAAGAGGTTTTTGTTGATGCCGAACACGAATATGACATTGGCAAGGGCCTGAGAAAACCTGGTGCCCTCTAAGCATGGTGTAAACGTCGTCTTCTGGAGTTTTACGACAAATCCCACTAATATCAGCCCAATTTTGTTACTTGGGGGTTATCAAGGTCGCTGAACACGAATATGATAGTGACAAGGGCCTGCGGAGTACCTGATGCGCGCTAAGATCGGTGTAAACGTCGTCTTCTGGAGTCTTACGACAATTCCTCCTAATATTGGTCCAATTGTTAATCAAGGAGTTTTTGTGGTCGTTAAACACGAATCTGATATTGATAAGGGTTTGCGGAGTATTTACCTGGTGGGCGCTAAGAATGGTGTAAACGTAGTCTTCTGAAGTTTTATGAGAAATCCTACTAATATTAGCCATATTTTGATTCTCGGGGGGTTTTTGTTGTCGGTGGGAGGCTTGTGGAGTACCCGGTGCGCACTAAGAATGGTGTAGACGTCGTATTCCAGAACCTGGTACTAGATCATGGCCTTCTAGGTACCTGGTGTCCGGATAGGTTGGTATTAATGACGTCTTCTGGAATTTTGTGGTAATTTGTTGAAAGTTAAAAATTATAATTTTTGCTCAACGTATTTATTCACAAAATTGTTTAAATAATATTTTAGTATAAAACATAAAAATTGTTGAAAGTTTAATACATATTAAAAATAATTCATTCATCAATTTCACTGCTTTCTTCTACTTCTTCGATTACCCTCAAGGACAAAATTGGGCTCTGATATTAAAAGAATTTGTCATAAAACTCCAGAAGACGACGTTTACACTATCCTTAGCGCGCACTAGGTACTCCGCAGGTCCTTGTCAATATCATATTCGTGTTCAGCGACCTCGATAACCCCCAAGTAACAAAATTGGGCTGATATTAGTAGGGTTGAAAAAAAGAGAAAATTTTTGGTACTGGCATGGACTTCCGGGTCTCAGACACTCGAAGGCCTTCATAAGCTCACCGAATCAACAATGTACTGTCAAAGTACTGGAGCAATCAAGGGTACATCTTAAAACTCTAGTGGGACTGTACACGGGACACTGCAGGTTAAAATACCACTTGCACAAGATCGGCCTAGCGGAAGAATCGGCAGAACACATACTGTGTTCGTGCCCAGCAATGGCACGACTAAGATTCGTAATAATCCTCGGCAATGACACCTTGTTGTCGGGGTAGGTGAAAGATCTCTCTCCCAACAGGATCATCAGATTTATTACGAGTCTGGACCTGGGGGAAGGAAGGGTGTTATACCCACTCACTTTAAACCTACCTACCTACCTACCTAGTAGGGTTTGTCGTAAAACTCCAAAAGACGACGTTTACACCACTCTTAGCGCGCACCAGGTATTTCACAGGTCGTTGTCAATGCCATATTCGTGTTCAGCGACTCGAAAACTTTAAAAGTAACAGAACTGGGCTAATATTAGGAGAAATTGTCGTAAAACTCCAGAAGACGACTTTTACGCAATCTTTAGCACGCACCAGGTACTTCGTAGGCCCTTGATAATATCATATTCGTGTTCAGCGACCTCGAAAACCCCCGAGTAACAAGTTCGGGCATATTTCCATCATTATTTACCTAGTTATAAATTTTTTGTAATTGAAAACTTTTAAATGCATTTCAAAAACACCATTTTTTTTATTGTACAAGAGCAGGTTTTCATTTTCCATTAATTAAATTTGTTCACAAAGTTTGTAGACGTTCATATGAATCGAATGCAAAAAACCGCATGAAAATTCATCTTACTGCACAAAAAATTACTAGTAAGGCCTATTTTCCAGCTACGTTTCCTTGACTATTATTAGTTTCTTTCATAATGTTATAATAAAAGTCTGTGTAACCATTATTTCATATAGGAAACATTTCCTATGTACTTCAAAAACCAATATTGCTAGTTGAAAGCGTGATTTAAATTAGGCTTAGTTAATTTTTGTGGTTTAACAATATCACTTTCTTTTCAAGACACATGTTTAAATGAAACTTACCTTCTGACTGAGCTTCGGGAGTTCCAAGAATAGGATAATGAGTTGACACCTCCGTTATATCAAAAAACAATGGATTATTGTTAAGAGCACTATTTCTGAATTTATTCATTTTATCGCTAACTTTATTAAATACAGTAGACACCTCACTTTGCGTCGGTGATGTTGGTACAACGCTACTTTCTGGTTTGTACGGAGTAGGCAGAAAAGCTGGAACGTTAACTTCTACTAACGGCGCTTGAAAGAAGGGTGGTCTTGAGGATGAAACGTCTGACTGGAAAAGAAGTCCAGGTCTCGCGTTATTTTGTAGAGGGGGCCTTTGAGGAATAAAGGTGTCTTGTGGCCTAAACTGGTATTGTTGTGATGGCGTATCTAACCATTTTCCTTCAGTTACCTAAAACAATTTTATATGTAAGAATTTAAAATAAAATTTAAACTTTTACACTTGAATGGCAAGAACTACGCAAATGGAAAATATTTTACAATTATTGTTGGAACAGGAAAAAATATACCATCAAAGTTAAGCAACGGTGGGCATAGTCAGTAACTGGATGGGTTACTACCAGTCCACATTGTGTAACTGTTGTGCGGGAATCGGCTTTTACAATAAAATGTATGTTCTGTGTGGATCATATTTTAGATCTCAGTACTTCAGGAGGCCGATATTTTTGGATAGAAACTTGACTCTTATTTTACAGATAGTACCTCATATGTCAGTGGATTGGGATCTAGAGGCCTTTGTTTGGGAGCATGGAAATCGTAATCAACGTATCCGATGGGAAAATTATTTCTACCAGGAATGCTGCTAAATGATAGAACATTCTGAGTAAAAGTTCCTGGTCCATTTTGGGTGAATTGTTTCAGTTTTTCTTTGGTTACTTGTACGTCAACTGCTTGATCCTTAACATTATGAGATTTTTGTTGGTGCTGTGTGGAGAAGTCGAATGTTGGGGATACCTAAAAATAAACAAATTATAGGCCTATTCTAAAAGGATATTATAATATATCTTTACCAACTTATACTTGATTTTGGAATGTGTTAATTAAGGTGATCATGATTTGAGGTATTTAAAAATAATACCATCATCTAGCTTCATCCATAAACCATAATTTCTTTTCTGTCGGATACAATAGAATTTCTATTAAAAATAATTTTAATTTAAAGTGTTTGTTTCCAGAAACTAAATCTTAACATGATCAGAAGCATCATTGCAAGAACCTGGTGCCCTCCAAGATATCCCCTATGGTGTAAGAAAGTAAAAAAGTGGTTAAGGTAGTATTCATTCAAAAAACTTTGAAACAATATAAAATGATTCCATTTTGAATTATTTTATAAATAACCACAGCAGAAAAAGAACTACGTCTTCATTTCGTGTCTTGTTTGATAATGGGCAATTGGATAGTTCTTAAAAAAAAACAAATTGTTGTTCGATGAAGCTACGTTTGCTACTAGTACAGTTTAGAGAGCAAATGAGAAGTTGTTTTGGTAACTATAACCAGTACCATCTTATAAAGGACATAGAACTTAGAAAACCAAAATTCGTACAGAAGTTGGCTTTTTCGTTTTTTATATGAAAAGAACTCTAAAAAATAGCCATTTTTTCTTTTAGAGTAAAAATTTTAAAAACAAGATAGTATAACAATTAAATTCTCGATTATCAGCTTTTCGACTTTAGCTAGCCGTCCACCAAAAGCGGTGCTGTGCTATGCTGTGCTATGCTGTGCTGTGCTATGCTGTGCCGAGCTGTTGGATGATCGTCCACCAAAGGCTAGCCATGCGGTGTTGTAACGGGTTATTACAATATTCCGTAATTCAGAAATTGAAACTTGTGTGATAAATCTGTCTATTTGTCACAGTTTTTTTCATAAAGAACACAGAGACAGGCTTACTTTTGTATGGATTTGAATTTGTAGATTCTATGCACCTGGTAGTTTGCTGTCAAGTTTTAATTAATTAATTAGTTAGCCAAAAAAAAATTATAAATTATGTTATACTGCATAATTATTGATATGCACATTTTTTTGAATCCCTTTTATTAAATGCAGAAGATTTTGCCGATGTCTTGTGGTTATATAAACATATTGATCTAGGAAATCACTATTTTCTGATTTTTTTTGTTTTATTTTTTAATCGCTCTGTACGGTTGCGTCTTAAACTGAGCACATATAGACACGTAAAAATATTCGGTGAATTTTTGTTTAGCTTTTAATATAATAATTAGAAAAAGAAATATAAATAAACCCTGTGAAAGCGGCTTATCATATAAAAAATTTTCAAGAAAAACCAACAGAAAATTTTCGTAAATTAAAATCAACTTTGTGTACAATGTTTAAGAAATATTCCAATTGGTTTTGATACTCGCGTATAGAGATACCCCGGATATTTTGGCTCACGAGCTTCTTGACAGTGTTGACACAAGACATGCTTTATTATACAGAGACTCAGCTAAAAAAAATCATTTTAAGCAATAATTTGGGGTCTTTTTTAATACGTCCCAGCATGTTCATGTCTAAAATATAATTGGGAAAAAAATAAAAACCCGCTTTGCTAACCAGAATTAACCATGACCGACTAGTACTTAGGGCTTTTGAATTTGGCTAAATTATTCCTACATAGAAGTTAACAAAACTTTAACAACGTATTAGAAAAAACCCGGGGAATATATAATTACACTTTTTAAAAAAATTATAACTTCTACTATATCAAAAATTATAAAAATTTTAAATAATAACTTTCATGTAGGGATAATTTAGACAAATTCCTAAGTACCCAAGTACTAAGTACTAGTCGGTCATGGTTAGTTCTGGTTAGCAAAGCGGCTTTTTATTTTCCCCAATTATATTTCAGACGTGAAATGCGGGGACGCATTAGAAAAGACCCCAAATTATTGCTTTACACAATAAAATTTAATTTTTTATGTTATAACAAAATCGTTAGATTATTAAAAATGCGTCAACACTGTCAAGAAGCTCGTGAGCCAAAATATACGGGGTATGTCTAGACGCGAGTGTTTTAATTAGTTAAATTTTGCTATTTTAAAATTATTGGGAAAATTTAAAAGGGAATAAAACCATATATCGGTTTTTTTGACAACTATTTGGCATTGGTAATCCCTTTTTTAAATATTTTT